>CM077288.1:62893866-62903373 GCA_039654925.1 Anguilla pacifica
GCCGCGGGCCTGTAGCATCGCGCGCCTGTGCCCTTGCGTGTTCACACGCGCGTACGGGCCGGTGCGTGTTTGTTGCGTGCGTTGAGGCGTGTTGCGTCTCCCGGCAGGGTGAACAGGGTCTGAATGGTGCAGAGTGCCAGCCGGGCCACCCCCCCCTTGTTTTTTTTGTTTTTCTTCTGAATCCCTCCCTAGAGTTCATCTGCAGGGTTGCCATGGAGACGCTCTGGTGGGAAGGCCATAGAGGCTGAGGAGCAGGGAAGTGGAGAGAGAGAGAGAGAGAGAGAAAGAGATAGAAGGAGGGAGGGAGAGAGTGAAAGAGAGGGAGAGAGGAGAAACAGGAAATGGTGATGCTAATGAGAGGGACAGTGACATGGAGAAACTGTTAACGAGGCTGGTTTAGCTTCCCTGAGAAACGAGCAGCGTGTGTGTAAGTGGGGCTCGGGGGGGTGGGGTGGCGGGGGGGGGGGGCGGTGATGGGATTTGTTTTTGGGCGATGGCTCATGCGAGGCGTTTTCCGCCTGGTCGCTTGCCGAAAGAGACCCTCAGGCCCAGAATTCAGAGCAGAGATTCAGGGATGCGCACGCCCACCTCCCACCCTTCCCTCCTCTCAGGATTACCCATGATGCTCTCTGTTTTTTTTCTTCTTTTTCCTGCCTCTTTGCGACAAACACGGGGTCTGCATCTGCTGTGAATACTGATTGGGAAATGCTTTTGAGACTTCGGATGTTCGGAGAAAAATTCTTCCTGGAACTTCCCTGGACTCCAAATCCCATAAGCCCCTCCTGTGAAAGGTCAAACAAATCTCCCATCTCACCCCCTGATATCTCTGTGCTCCAAGACTGTATGAAGAGTAAAAAAACTTTATGAAGACAAACGGCCCCTCTTTTCTGCTCGTATGCGTGAGGTGTAGTGCTATTTTCTTTTTTCTTTTTTCTTTTTTTACCCATGCGGCCGTCGCTAAATAATGTATGCGGCGTTTCTGATACTCTCACCGCGTGGGTGTCCACGACCTACTTTTCTTCTTCTCTTAAACGCGCTGGCACCTCTTTAGCCGGCCGCTGGCAGGCTCCGGTCCGCCCTTCATATTTGATTTATCGCTGCGCGGACTTCGTTTTTTTTCGGGGGATAGCTTTCGCGACCTGGAGAGTCGCTCTGAGAGTCGCTCTGAGCCGAACGCGCTGGGATGGCAGATTTCCATACTGATGGAATTTGTCAAACTCGCTTTAGCTGACGGGGGTAAAAAAAAAAAAAAAAACGGCTCTCGCCTTTTTGGTGGCTGGCATCTTCAATCTTCGGCTGGGCTTAAGAGGGTCAGAGTTCTGCTGGAGTAAGGAGCCGTTTCTCAGCGTTAGCGTCTGATTTACGTTCCGGAGCGCCAGGTTGGGCTTGTTGCCCAAAATAGCGAGTCCCATTAAACCTTTAAAGGGCTGAAGCAGGGGTTTCTCCCTGCTCGCTAATTTTCGGGATCGTTGGTTAGCGTCGTTGGGCGTGGTTATCTGTAGTCGCGCGGTACAGCAAGGCTTTGTGAACACTGTAGTGGGTGGGGCTAGCGTGTGCTGTCAGTCATCTCTGCTGTGCCTTTTGATTGGGTCAAGCAGGTTGAGTGGGCAGACAGTACGTGCTAGCCCCACCCACAGCAAGGTGATCACAAAATACCTGAGAGATATTTTATGTAATTATAATTTTTGAGGTGTTTGTTTTATCCCATCTTTTGCAGGTCTTGGTCACACCTCAACTGTGGCACTTATTTGACTGTGCCTGTCTTGTGTAAACTGTAAATAGTCTAAGGCAATTCCCTCTGGCAAATTCTATGATGCATGTGAGTGGTCCGCTCACTTCGAGGCTTGAAATTCACTGGCGATCAGAGGGTTGTGGGATCAAATCCCAGGAGGAATGCTTAAGTCACTTTATGACAGAAATGTAGCATAATGGTTAGGGAACTGGGAGGTTGCAGGTTTGAATCCCTGCTGTGGCACTGCCTTTGTACTCTTATTCACAGTACTTAACCTGGATTTGGTTTGTTAAATACAGCTGTGTAAGTGGAATGCTTGAATTAAAAAAAATAATCTGTGTAAGTCTGGATGGGAGCTTCTGCTAAATGCCGAAACATACCATATACATAATAAAAATGGCATCACCAGCATTGCCACGGTAACCATGTGGCCCAGTAGAGCGCTTGATGGGAATCGGGCTGTATTTGTATCTTACAGGGCTGTGTTTCCTTATAAGCCGTTTCAGGCACTTAATGGCTCAGCTCAGCTGAATCCGTTTCCTCCCGACTGGACCGATTCGGCGCCCCCTCCGCCGTTCCGCGAGGGCGTTACGGAGTGATTTAGGAGACGGCGGGAAGGGTCCCTGGACCGCGGCCCGGCGGGATTCTGCCGTAGCGCGGCGACGCGCTGCAGCCGCTCGCGTGCGGGTGGGCGTGAGATGCAGGACGTTGGCTCTTTCTCCCAGGAGCGCTCGCTCACGCGCGGCGCAGCACCGGACACGCGGCGCGTTTCTCCCGGTCGAGAGATCGCGAGGCGTTCGGCGGTCCAGCTGCGCAGAGCTGTGCAGAGCTGCGCTGCGGCTCGTTCGGCCCAGGCAGTCGGGAGGTCTCGCAGACGGTCGTTCGTGCCGAGACGTTCCCGGGGAGTCATGGGATTGCGCGCGGCGAGCCGTGCCCGGTTTCGATGACGAAAGCGTGGATGGATTTAGTGGCTGGGAGGCAGCCGAGGGACGGGAGACATTTTGTTTCGGTTTCTGGTGCCACTGGGGAGTCTGTTTAGGCAGCAGTTATAAACCGCCACTCTTAAATAACCGACAATCCCCAGCTGGGGTGTAAACATGACGTTATTTAAATACACCCAAAGCCACCGAGGTTACTGTGCTTGCAATGCTAATGCTAATGCTAATGCTAATAGGTGAATGTTGAATGATTCTGTACTCTTGGGAAAGAGTACTCTGTACTCTGAGTGTGAACAGATATGCAGCTCAGGGAAAAAAAAGGAAATGTAGCGTTCTCACTTTCAGGTCAAAGACCAAGACTGTGTCTGTCTGCGGGACGGGGGTGGAGTGGGGAATTCAGTGTATGTATTTTGGGAAAGGGAGCGTGAGAAAAAGAGAGAAAGAGGGGTAACGTATGTTTGAGGGTTTGTGTGTGTATGTGTGTCTGTGTGTGTGTGTCTCTGTGTGTATGTGTATGTCTTTGTGAATGTGCGTTTGAGGTTTTGTGTGTGTGTGTGTGTGTTTGTATTTGTGTGTGTTTATGTTTATGGTAAGCTAGTCTATTCAGTCAGACTTACAGCAGGAATACCAAGCAGGGCTATACAATGGAGACTGGCTCTCTGGCCTTCACTATAGCCACACTGAAGCCCCCCTCCATACCCCCCACCCCCCACCCCCCAGCCTCTGCAGGCAGCGCCCAGCCTCTGCAGAGGGAGCAGCAGCTCTGCTGATCTGACAGGTTGCCGTGAGGAGCACGGGCGCAGAACCCTGGAGAGAACGGGATTCTGAAATGGAACCCCGCGTCCTCCGAGATTCCGCTCCGCCAGCCCTCCGCGGGCGCCCGAGCGTGGCGACGGGCCAGCCAGAGCCGGTCCCCCGGGAAACCGGGCTCTGCGTCGCCATGGCAACCCGGGCCCGGCCGACGGCATCGACGGGCCGCCCGATTGATTGCGCCTTAACGGCTCTCTGACGGCGGGGCGGGGCGCGGCGCTGCCCTCTGGAGGCGCCTGGCTGCCGCTGCCAGGATTAGGCCACGCCCACCTCCGCCCGCAGAACAGAGCCAAAATGGAGGCAGCGCCCTGCTTCTCCCTGCTCTCGGGGGGAAACCGTACGACACGCCACTATCACCATCCCCTCCCCCCCCCCGCCCTCCCCCCCGCCCTCCCGCCCTCCCGCCCTCCCCACACTTTGTGTCACAGCAACGGTCGCCTGGGAACAGCCAGAGACAGACACACACACCCGGGGCGGGGGGGCGGCCCCGCCCTCTCTCTGAGCAGCGGTCCCCTGCTGGAGTCTCCCTGGGTGTGTAGAGCCTGTGGTTTGGAAGCAGCACAGAGGCACTGTGAGCCCAGGCCACACACGCACGCAGGGCTCTCTCCCTGGGGGGGCCACCACTGAGCGGAGTAGTGCATCGTGACTGTCCTGCTCCGCTCCCCCCCCCCCCAAACCCCCCCATCCCAGTCCTCCAGGGCCGTCGGCACGTGTAGACAGGCTGTCCAGTGGGAGTCCTCACAGCGAGGTGTCAGAACCGAGTCTGGGATCGGAGTGGACCGTCTGTGGCTTCCCTCCAAACCCCCCCTCCTGTGGGTCAGAGGACCGAGACGCTCCTCCTCACACACCCCCTAAAATAAAAGCCACGCCCATGTCGCCTGCCCCCCACGGTGTGCCTGCGCCCCCTCCTTAAAGACCCGGTCCGCCCTGTACCTCTTCCCCCTGCAGCGGTTCCTTTTAAAAAGGGAAATGGGTGGTGTGGGCGTGGGTGTGGCTGCTTCTGTCTGAATGTTCAAAATACGCACCTCCGTGTATGAAGATAGGCATCAGATATAGCATCTGAGAGCTAACGCCCAGCCCACATGGGTGCGGACTTGGCGTGTAAAATTAGACCCTTTCCGCCGAATCACCGCGCCCAATCTGCGAGAGGTCCCGTGGCTGTACGTGTCAGCGGTCACACCAAAACCAAACCGGCCTTTTCATCCGAAAGCGCTGCGACGTGTTTGCCCAAATGCGTCACGTCGGCCAAATAAAGCGCGGCGCTTTTGGCTGAAGCGGGTCTGTCAGACAGCGCGCCCGGACGTCACTGGACCTGCTTGGTTCTTCTGACGCGTCCCTGGAGGGGCAGAGTGAGAGGAACAGCCAAACTGACCCGGGAGAGGTGCTAATGAGCTGCAGCATTTTATTAAGAGGCTCAGGCACAGTGAGAATCAGAATCCTTCTCTTTCTGTCTGTCTGCCTGTCTGTCTATTTATCTATCATCACACACTCACACACACACACACACACACACACACACACTCTCTCTCACACACATGCACACGCACACACACACACGCACACACACTTTCTCTCTCACACACACGCACACACACGCACACACACACTCTCTCTCTCACACACACACACTCACACATACACATGCACACACACACACACGCACACACACTCACACACACGCATGCACACACACACACACACTCTCTCTCACACACACACTCACACACACACACTCTCTCTCTCACACACACACACACACACACACACACTCTCTCTCACACACACACTCACACACACACACACACACTCACACACACACACACTCTCTCACACACACACACACACAGTCTGTTCCGGTATAGATGGTGGTAATGTGCATTGCGGTCACTGAAGTCATCGCTGAGTCTCAGGAAAAAAATCAATAAAAGCCAATGAGGCTGAGTCACTGCAGGTGGCGTAGCATGAAGGTGCACCTCACCAAACTGGGCAGGGGCAGGGCCGGGGCAGGGCTAGGGGCGAGGTGTGGCCTGTAAAGGGGGGAGCCCTGAATTCGGTGGCTGCTTGAGTTGTAGCTCATGAATTTACGAAGCTTTTGTGACTATGAATTTTGCTGTGAAACGGAGACTGGCCGTGTGTCGCTAGGCTAGCTGCTGGCCGGGGTGGAGGCACAGAGGGAGGGAGATACAGATGGTGCCCTCCAGGCCGGGGGACGATGCTTCACATTACTGGACGTCTGAGGATGCTCTGGGGATTTCGCAATTTTTGTGAGGGTTTCTCACTTGCACCCCTGGTGCTGGCGGGATAGGAGCATTGCCATGGTAACGGGGGTGGGGGTGGGGGGTGGGGGGTGGAGAGCGTTGGGGTTACATTACAGGCATTTAGCAGACGCTCTTATCCAGAGCAACTTACACAACTTTTACATAGCGTTACATCCATTTATACAGCTGGATATATACTGAAGCAATTCCGGTTAAGTGCCTTGCTCAAGGGTACAACGGCAGTGTCCTTACCCGGGAATCGAACCTGCGACCTTTCGGTTACAAGCCCAGTTCCCTACCCACTGTGACTGCCGTCTCCTCCGGGCGATTGAGTGGCGTGTGAAGTGCGAACGGCGCACAGGTAAGGGCGGACGCAGCGCTGAGGACTCGCCCCCGCTGCTGGAGGAGGAGAGGAGGAGACGCAATCATCGGCACTTCGCTGACGGGGGGGGGAGCCGGCAGACCGACAGCTGCAAGGCCTTCTGGGTAGAGCTGAGGCAGTGTGGGCGGATGCGTCAGTCGGCGACAGACAAATGTACTGGTCAGAGGGAAAGGCTGTGGGTGAGGATGCCCGGACAGGCAGACAGACAGAGTGTGGGTGAGGGTGCCCAGACAGGCAGACAGACAGAGTGTAGGTGAGGATGCCCAGACAGGCAGACAGACAGAGTGTGGGTGAGGATGCCCAGGCAGGCAGACAGACAGAGTGTGGGTGAGGATGCCCGGACAGGCAGACAGACAGAGTGTAGGTGAGGATGCCCAGACAGGCAGACAGACAGAGTGTGGGTGAGGGTGCCCAGACAGGCAGACAGACAGAGTGTAGGTGAGGATGCCCAGACAGGCAGACAGACAGAGTGTGGGTGAGGGTGCCCAGACAGGCAGACAGACAGAGTGTAGGTGAGGATGCCCAGACAGGCAGACAGACAGAGTGTGGGTGAGGATGCCCAGACAGGCAGACAGACAGAGTGCGACGCAGAAGGACAGGTTGTCAGAAAGAGTGTGTGAGTTACAGAGAGACCAACAGGAAGGCAGGGAGATAGGGGGAGCCTGTGATACGCCCAGTAGACCCCCCACCACCCATCTCTCTCTCAGTCTCTCTCTCTTTCTCCCTCTCTCAGTCTCACAGCCGTGTAGTCTCTCTCTCTCTATCTCTCTCTCTTTCCCTCTCTCTCACTCTGCTTGTCTGCCGCTCTCTCTCTCTCTCTCTCTCTCTCTCTCTCTGGGTCTGCTCTGCTCAGGTTGGCGTGGGGGGGCCCCGTTGGCAGGTTGGGAGCCCCCGTCACTCATTGTCCCGGGGAAGAATGGTGTTTGGGAAAGTGCGGCGCGAACAGGAAGGCCGAAGCGAGGGAGATGAATGGAGGGATATCCCACAGGGGGGGCTCCTCCTTTCCTCCCGGGCCGGGGAGGGGGGCGGAGAGGTGCAGCGGGGCAAGGGGCACGGGGGTGGGGGGGGGGGGGGGGGTCGTGTGTAAATCACACCACCTGACAGCTCTACTGCCCCCCCCAGCTTTGCCTTTCATCCTGGAAGTGCACTGCCCATGTGGGACTGTATGCAAATTGGTTAGGCAGGAGCCAGTGTTGTACCCGTACCGCCTGCCTGTGCGATATGGACAGAATTCATAATTAAAGTGATTGCTACTGGCCTGGGGTGCGGCGGGGGTTTGTGGGGGTATGATGGGGGGGGGGGGGGGTGTTCCTTTGATCTGAGGATTTATGGAACGAATTTGTCCAGGGTTATGGCATCCATAGCCCGTGCTCGCAATATTTCTGTGCACGCGCTCTGTAAAAGAAAAAAGAAACAAAATTACAAAATTAACGCAGTCCTCCCTCTTTGAGAGGGACCTGCCAAATTTCCCTCATCCCCAGCGTGGCCCGGCGTGTCCCGCGTCCCCCTCAATCACCAGAGGCCTTCCCCCCCCCCCCCCCCCTCAACCTCGATCCTGAGTAAGCGAATGTGCGGAGAGATAACGGTCCTTATCTGCGCGTTAGCGGATTAGCGGGTGGAATTCAAATAAGATGTTAATGAGAGGGTGGAAGGGGGGAAGAAAACAAACAACAAAAAAAAAAAAACGAAACGATGTGGAGCTGCATGGGCTCTGCTCGTTAGAGTCTTCTCTCTCTCTCTCTCTTCTCCCTCTCTCTCTCTCCTCTCTCTCTCTCTCTCTCTCTCTCTCTCTCTCTCTCTCTCTCCTTTCTTCCTCACTTTTTCCGGTGAGGGAGGGGGTCGTTAGGAAGCCACGATGACTGGCGGTGGCAGCGCTAACGTGCTAGCGCGCGGTGTAATGAGAAGGGCTGAGGCGACTGTAATGCCCGCTCTGTGTGTGTGTGTGTGTGAGTGTGCGTGTGTGTGTGTGTGTGTGTGAGTGTGTGTGTGTGTGTGTGTGTGCGTGTGTGCGTGTGTGCGTGTGTGTGTGGTCGTCACCATGCCGGGGGTCGGTTGTTTAGTCTGTCCCTTCACCCGTCTCTCAGCTCCTGTCTGTCTGTCTGTCTGTCTGGGGAAAGAAAAAGAAAGGAAAGGTGCTGGAAGCTTCCGTGTCCGGGCGCTGCAGTCCCACAGTCTGAAGCCTTGAAGTTCGCCCGCACTTCTGTCCTTCCCGCTTGCGTCTAATGTAGAACCCCCGTCCTGAGGAGCAGGTCTTGATTAGAGGCACAGTAAGCTCCCCCCCCCCCCATATGGCTAATGAGGCTGTCTCTCCCTCTCTTCAAAGCTCTGTCTGAACCCCCCCCCCCCCCCCCCCCAGTATGACGCTGGTAAAGCTGAGCTTTACGGCCGCTTCCTGGACTTTATGACTCTGTGTGCGCGCGGATTTCACTGCAGCCTGAACCCGCAGAACCACGGGACACGAACCACTTCAGCAAAATCACACCATGACACTGGCGTCAGCGCACCCTGTTCCCCTTGTGTGTGTGTGTGTGTGTGTGTGTGTGTGCGTGCACGCGCATGTGTGTGTGTCTGTGTGTGTGTGCGTGGTGCGTGTGTCTGTGTGTGTGTCTGTGTGTGTGTGCGTGGTGCGTGTGTGTGTGTCTATGTGTGTGTGTGTGTGTGCGTGCGCGCATGTGTGTGTGTGTGTCTGTGTGTGTGTGCGTGCGCGTGTGTGTGTGCGTGCGCGTGTGTGTGTGTCTGTGTGTGTGTGCGTGGTGCGTGTGTGTGTGTGTGTGTGTGTGTGTGTGTGTGCGCGCATGCGCGTCTGTGTGTGTGTGCATGGTGCGTGTGTGTGTGTGGGTGGTGTGTCTTTTTGTGAGTTTATATGTTTTTCACCATACTGAAAACATATGCAGGTGTACACAAAATTCGCATTGGAGGTCTTTTTCGCAGGAAATAGTTTTGGCATAGCGTATGACAGTGTTCAATGTCAAAGCAAAAATTAAGATGTATACACTACTTTGTACATTATTCTACTGTTGATAACTTTCTCTGTAATAATAATATTAATAATACACTATATGACCGTAAGTATCTGGACATGCCTTGGTCTAGGGCTATTTTTCATGGTTTGTGCTAGGCCCCTTAGTTCTGTGAGGGCAAGTGTTAATGCTACCGCATACAATCACATTCTAGATGTTTCTGTGCTTCCCCAAAAGTTTGGGGAAGGGCCTTTTCTGGTTCAGCATGACAGTGTCCCTCGGCACACAGCGAGGCACATATAGAAGTGATTTTGTCGAGAACGGTGTGGCCTGCACAGAAACCTGACCTCAACCCCATTCAACACCTCAACCCCCAATCTTTAAGCCAGGCCTAATTCACCCAATCAGTGCCCCAACCTCACTAATG
>CM077288.1:62903473-62918473 GCA_039654925.1 Anguilla pacifica
CACCTCAACCCCAATCTTTAAGCCAGGCCTAATCACCCAATCAGTGCCCAACCTCACTAATGCTCTTCTAGCTGAATGGAAACAAATCCCCACAGCAATGCTCTAACATTTAGTATAAAGCCTTCCCAGAAGAGTGGATGCCCATAATTTTGGATGAGACGTTGGATGTCTGGTGTCAACATACTTTTGGCCATGTAGTGTAATAATATAATAATAATAGTAGTAGTAATAATACAGTGGATCTTTTGACTCTTGCTTTCTCTCTCTCTTGTTCTCTCTCTCTCTCTGTCTGTCTCTCTCTCTCTCTCTCTCTCTCCCTTGTTCTCTCTCCTGTCTGGCTGCTGGGTCTATGGAGCTGGCTGGTGTAGATCTATTTATGCCTCTGTGCAGCCCTTATCTGCAGGAAATGCATGTCTCAATGCCTTGGAAACGGCAGCTAGCGGCAGCGGTTAGCGGTTAGCTGCCTATCGGGGCAGATGAGAATGGAAGGTCTGGGTGTGTGAGCCTGACTGGAGACAGCGCAGAGTTTAACCCTCCACCCTGTGTGTGTGTGTGTGTGTGTGTGTTAATGTGTGTGTGTGTGTTGATGTGTTTTGTGTGTGTGTGTGTGTGTGTGTGTGCATGTGCATGTGTGTGTGTGAGAGAGAGAGAGAGAGAGGGAGAGAGTAGTCCTTCCTGATTGGTCCCTGAGCAGATTAAATTCAGTCTGATGTCTTGTGCTTTATCAGTGTGGAGAGGCAGGAGGCTGTGTTCTACCCCCCCTGATAAACTGGGGAAGAAAGTCTGATAATCAGGCTGTTCCCTCCGCCTCTCCTCCCTCCGCTCTGACTGCTGTGCCGTGGTACTGTAGCATATACAGAGTAGTGCATACTGTAGTACATACAGAGTAGTGCACACTGTAGTACATACTATTAAAGAACATAATGGTGACCAAATCTTCTGTTTTTATTGGTATAGTGTTGGTACAGAGAGAGAGAGAGAGAGAGAGAGAGAGAGAGAGAGAGAGTGAGGGAAGGAGGTGAGGAGAAGGAACCTTGAGAGGTTTTCAACTCTTCATTTGTTCTATTTCTCCTTCTTTCCCTTTCATCCCTCTTTTTCTCTCTCTCTCTGTCTTCTTGGGTTCAGAACACACATGGTGATGCCTACAGGCGATGTAGTTTCAGGACAGGATTGTCTGTCAGGCCTCTGTACGTTTGGGACGGTAGCGCTTGTACTCGAGGCTTATCTCAGTTTGGGACAGTAGCGCTTGTACCCGAGGCCTATCTCAGTTTGGGACAGTAGCGCTTGTACCCGAGGCCTATCTCAGTTTGGGACAGTAGCGCTTGTACCCGAGGCCTATCTCGGTTTGGGGCAGGGGTCTGGTCTGCGGCTTGTTTTTGTTAATCTGCGCTGGTTTCACTGGCGGTCTGTGTCGGTTGAGGACGGTGGCAGTTGGGTTTATTATCCTGCTCAGGCTCAGGCCGGTGGGGCTCTTGCATTTTTTGCGAAATGGCAGTTTTTTTCCCGTTATCTTGTCTAGCCTAAGGACGGTAGCGCTTGCGCTCGCTAACTCGTTATCTTGTGTAAACTGGGAAAGGGGGCAGCTGTGTTTGGGAGCTTGTGCAGGTGGATGCCAGAGCTGTTCATGTGTCTGAGGTCTGCTTCTGACACAGTAGCATGAGAAGTCGGGGGAGGCAGGGGGGGTTGCTAAATGGAGACAGACGATGACTGATCACACCATTTCAGCGTGTCGTTCTTTATTTCCCTCTCCTTCTGTTATCCCCCCCTTTCTCCTGTTCCCTCGTTCTCCCTCTGTCCTTTGGCCCTGTCCCCCCGGTTAGGAGACCGGCTGTCCCGGGAGGGAGCTGCTCACTAAATGTCATGAGAAAAATCAATATGGCCTCGTGTGTGCCCCGGTGCACTGTGGGAAAATTTGCTGGGCTAACAGAGACGGGCGGACCGCAAACAGCCGGGCCCTTTAATGAATTTTTCACGGGTCCTGCTCTCCTTTGTGGAGAACGGTTCGGCGCGTCCCCCCCCCCCCCCCCACTGAACCAGGAGCTGACCCGAACGCCGAAATATAAATATGGCTTCCTGCGTGGCTGTTATGACGACAGTGCGCGAAGGCTGTCGTCATGACAGCCGTTGTCAAGGGTGTAGCGCCCGTGCTAGGTCACAACATGATAACGATTCTTAAAAAACCGACACAGCAGTGACCTTGTGCGTTTGTTTTTAACGCATCTTTCCGTTAATGGCATTCTGGCAGTGAATGTTCCCCTCAGCCCTACAGCCGTGATTGGCTGTAAAATTGGCTCTAAATCGCTGGATGTACGTTTGTATTCTGTACTGCATTTCCAATGATGGCTGTCATTCCAGGTCTTTTTTTATAGTTGTGCTGTAGCACAAAACTGTTCCAGTGTTGGCTTCCTTCATTTGTACTTGAGAAATTGGCTGTGTGCAGTTTTATCGACAGACGATTTTATTTTGAGCGAACTGAGTGGTTTTTCGTGGCGGTTGCCTGTTTGCGCATTCTCAGCGTGAGTGAGGCTCGGCAAAGCTTGGAATGGCCTTCACGTGGTTTTGAAAACTTAACCTGACGCTTCTGAGTTTGAATCGCAAAGTCCGTCGCTGCAGTTGTGCCTTCGGTAAAGGTCCCGTGTCTAAATGCTCAAATAAAATTTAAATCAAAATTTACTGCTTACATTCGTCTAGCTCGCTCCCTCTCCCTCACTCTCTCCCTCCTCTCTTCCTCTTTGTCTCTTTCCCTCTCTCTCTCCCTCTTCTTCTTTCTCCCTGTCATTCTCCCTCTCCCACTTTCCCTCTCCCTTTTCCTCCCTCTCTCTCTCCCTCCCACTCTCTCTCTCCCCGTGTTGTTATGTTTCTCACGGGTGTGGTGGCAGTTGGAGGAGGCCGGTGTAGTGCAGCTCGTGGCTCCTGTCAGACTCCAGCTCTGGGTAGATAAGGGTGGGGGGGCGGGGGGGGGGGACTTCCTCTCCCTCTCTAGGTGCTTTACCACCCTGACAGCCATTTCCAGCAGTGGAAAAACAACTCTGCAGCACTCACTCTCTCCTTCTCCCTCTTTCTTTCTGTTCCTCTCCTTCTCTCTCTCTTCCTCTCCCTCCCTCCCTCTCTCTGTCATGTTCCTCTTGATATCTTAATTGCGCGTTCTCCACCACCCCCCTCCCCCCATCCCCCCCCACCCCCGGAGTCTCTCTTACCATCTTTTTTCTCATTCTCTGGAGAAACAGTGCGGTGACATGTCTATTATCATCTGTGTGGTGCTCTCGCTCTGTGTCTGTGTGTGTGTGCACATGTATGTGTGTCTGTGCATGTGTGTGTGTGTGTGTGTGTGTGTGAGAGAGTGTGTGTGTGTGTGTGTGTGTGTGCGTGTGTGCGTGCGTGCGTGCGTGTGCATGTGCGTGTGCGTGCGTGTGTGTGTGCATGTGCGTGTGCGTGCGTGTGTGTGTGTGCTTGCGGGAGTGCGGTAGCCTCTATGGAAGGGGGCGTCACCCCAGGGTGGATTAATGAATCGCTTCAGTGTGTGAGAGGAGGCAGGAGGGAGTAATGTGTTAATTATGAATGGAGCGCGGTGCGTGTTAATGGGGGACTCTCCCTTTGTGTGTGTGTGTGTGTGTGTGTGCGACTGTGTGTGTGTGTGTGTGTGTGTGTGTGTGTGTGTGTGTGTGTGTGTGTGCATGCAAGACTGTGTGCCTATGTGTGTGTGTGCATGTGCGTGCTAGACTGTGTGCTTGTGTGTGTGTGTGTGTGTGTGTGTATGCAAGACTGCGTGCCTGTGTGTGTATGTGTGCGACTGTGTGCCTGTGTGTGTGTGTGTGTGTGTGTGCGCATGTGTGCAAGATTGTGTGCATGCACATGTTTGTGTGTATGCGTGTGTGTGTGTGAGTGAGTGAGTAGGAATGTATGACTGCACGTGTGTGTGTGTGTCTGTGTGTGTGTGTGTGTGTGTGCGCACGCGTGTGTGTGCAAGATTGTGTGCATGCACATGTTTGTGTGTATGCGTGTGTGTGTGAGTGAGTGAGTAGGAATGTATGACTGCACGTGTGTGTGTGTGTATGTGTGTGCGCATGAGCCAGTGAGTCAGTGAGCCTGTGTGGGCTGTGCAGCCGACTCATGGCTGTGGAATCAAACAGCAGGCTCAGCTGGAGACCGGAGGAAAAAAATAAAAAGGAGACATTCCTTATTCTGTTACATCTCTGGGCTGCCTGTGGCCACCGCCCTGGTGAAGGAGCTGTGTATCTCCAGCCATGAAGGCCACTGTGTCCGTACAGCAGATAGCGTTCTGTGTTCGGTCCTCTTTCTGCACTCTTTAGTCTCAGGAACTGCAATGTCAGTTTGTTTCTTTTAATGACAGTCGTGTTAAATGCAGCCGTGTTTTGGCTGTGCACACACACACACACACACACACACACGTGTGTGACTCAAAAAGCCGTGCGTTCCTGCACTGCGATGCTTTGACTTGCCCTTCTGTGGGGACACCGGTGATGATGTGTCCGTCGTATTGCATCACCGTGACGACGGCACCCCTCCCCACAGCCTCCGGGTTTCTGCTGCGCTCTGATTGGCTGAAAGGAAACCTGATAGCTGGCAGGTGGAGGAGGGGCTCTGTGTTTGGGGTAAGGTGGGGCGCGGCAGCACAGGGATGTGAGGGGTTTCTCACGGTGGCGTGTGTCAACATCCTGCCTGATTGGGCCTTCTCTGTTTCGGTTTGTCTCTGGGGAGCCCTTCCTCTGTTGCCATGGATATTTTTGAACATGAACTTCCAGGAGGGTGGTGGGAAGTTTGAGGAGGGGGGTGGGAATGGGCGAATGGGGGATGAAGGGTTATCCAGGGCAGTGCCGGATAATCCCTTACACCCCTGGGGGGTAGTTACTGACCAAATCGCCGGGGGGGGCGGGGGGGGGGCAGACAGGGGTGAAGGTCGACCCTCACAACGCCCCCCCCCCCCCCTTCCAACCACCCAGCTGTCAGAGCTAGGCACCCAGAGAGAGTAAGAGAGAGCGGGATGGGGGGGGGGGCGGAGTCTACGGCCTGGAGGACCTGACCTAGTTTAACACCCTCAGAGCCAGCCTTGTTCAGCAGGCCAAATCCCGCAGGCTCTCACCTCAGGATTGGGGGTAAATCTGCCGCTGAGCTCTGGAAGCGTTGGGCCAGGCCCAGTGCTTTAGATCTCAGCCGCGGCCTTTTAATTACAGACCAGCGGAGCGTGAAGCGATCGCACTGAGTCAGCATCACGGGCCTCGCCGTCGCCCTCTGCTGGCCAGGCCCAGTACAGCGGCCCTCCTCACGGATATCGCTGATTTACCGGGACCTCACGCAGATTCTCTCTCTCTCTCTTTAGGGAGGGAGACACCTCATCGAAATTACAAGGGGGTTGGCTTGCCAGACAGATACCCATTACTGAGGATCGCTGCTATATTTATCAGAGTTACAGGTTACACGGAGCCTGTGTCTGTAAAAAACCACTATGCAGGGTCTTTATTTGGAGAGAGAGCCGGGTTGTATACGTTAAGTCCAAACTGCTGGTGTTACTGAAAGGTAAATATTTTTCTGGCTGTGGGGAGATTTTGGTGGAGCTGTTGGGAGGTCTGGGACACTGAGCGCTCTGTCTTTTGTCTGTTCGGGCTGTTTGCGACGTTGTGGCGCTTGCCTGGTGTATGGCAGACGTTTGTTTAACGTTTGTCTGGTTTTTTTTTTTTTTTGTGTGTCCCTCCAGGTGCCACCAGGGATATTGGATCTGCGCTGACCCGGATGTGCATGAGACACCGCAGCATCGAGGCCAAACTGCGCCACTTCACCAAGTCAGTCCCCCCCCCACACACACACACACACACAAATCACACACACACACACACACGCACACATACATGCACTCAAGCACACACATGCACACGCATGCACACACACACACTCCATTTTCTGTTCCTTCTTTTCAGCCAGTCACTTTTTTGTTGGACATAAATTTTAAATTTGTGTGTCTGCGTTTGTGATTGGCTGTGTGCGCACGTGGGGAGGGGTTTACGTGTGTGTGTGTTTGTGTGTGTGTGTGTGTGTGTGCATGCGTGCGTGTGTGCGTGTATGCGTGTGCATGTGTTTTGGTGAAAGGCTAGCCTGTACTTCAGCACAAACGCTCAGTGTGTACGCGAGTGTGTGGAGCCAGCGAGTCTGTGGCCGGCCCAGTTGTGGTGTGGCTCAGCGGCGGCGGTGTGGCTCAGCGGTGGCGGTTTCCCCGCTGCCTGTACGCTAAGCCAGGCCAGGCCAGGCCGCTCCTCTCTGAGCGGTTAGGCACCGCTCTTTCCGTCAGCTCTTCTCCCCTCACCGTACGCCAGCCCCTCCGTGTTTGAGACCCATGTCATGTTGTGGAAACAGAGGGGAGCCCAATGTGTGTGTGGAAGCTCCAAACACAACCCAACAGAGAACCCCCCCAAAAAAACGATCCCGCCAACTAACGTGATGCACCCCTCCATCCATCCCACCAAATAACAACCACTAGCCCACGTCCTATCCACCAGCAACCCCCTACCCTCCAGCGACTTAGTCATAAACCTGTGTAAGTAGTCATTTTATAGTAATAACAAATATGAAATGTATAGCGCATGTACTCATATTTCTAAAAACATTCAGGAATGTATCATTTTTTTAAAATAAAAGAAACATCTCTAATGACACGTTTTCTTAACGCCCAGTGAAAAGAGGTCCATACAGCCTGTTTCATTCTGTCATGCAGCAGTTTTTTTTGGGGGGTGGGGGTGGGGGGGGGGCAAAAGCCTACACTTCTGCTGCTCTCAGCTGTTCAGCGAGCCTCGAAAGTCTCCTGCGGTCGGTGCGGTGCCCCCCCCCCCCCCCCCGTTTACGCTGGGGGGTGATGTAATCCGGCATAAGCCGCGCTTTTTAACGTTTCCCAGACGCAGGGGAGGATGGTGTGTTGCCGAGCGACCGCTGGAGGTGGGATCGGATCCCGTGATGACAGAAGTTCAGCTGCGGATCAGGGATCGAGACAGTGCCGGGGATTAGACCCAAACGAGCTCTGTGTGACTCGCGGGAGGGAAAATAGCTCTGTGGGCTTCGTCCGTGTTCCAGAAGTTTCCAGAATGTCTCTCTTCGCACGTGCGCCTCGTGTGAAAGACGAAAGTCGTCTCCGCTACCCAGCATGCCTCTGACGTCGCCCAGTCTGCCCCCATGTTAAAAAGTTATGCGCACAGCCGTTACTGAAGTCTTAACTTTTGTGTAAAACCCGCTTGGTTGAATTGGTCCTCGTAGTAGATCATTTGAACAACCGCTTCAGTGAAGGATCTGCAAATCAGCGTGTACGGCCAGGATCCCTCTGGAGAGATTGACGCACACTGTGCGATGCCTCTCCCAAGACTATAGCAGAGATCAAATTCAAATTCATATTTGCTTTAGTGGCCTGACCCATGCATAGGCACAGTATCGCTATAGCAACACTATCTCTCAGCCGGGAACTGAAGCCCCAGCCTGGCCCGCAGGGCCTGGTGCTCTGACCACCCCTCCCCTCTCACTGGAGACCCGGGGGGCTGATTGTGTGTCTGCGTTTCGGTTCTGGAAGGGTGCTTGTAAGGAGAGACCCTCTGGAGGTCACAAGAGATATTAATCAAGTGTCACCAGGGGTGTAGCTGTCGCACATGGTGTGTGTGTGTCTTTGTGAGTGCGTGTGTGTCTGTGTGTGTGTATGTGTGTGTGAGAGTATGTGTGAATGTGTGTGTGCGTGTGTTTGTGTGAGTGAGTGTGTGTATGAGAGAGTGTGCGTAAATGTGAGTGTGTGTGAGAGTATGTATAAATGTGAGTGAGTGTGTGTGTGTGCGCGTGTGTGTGTGAGTGTGTGTGTGTCAGAGAGATGTCTCAGCTGAAAGGTTATGTGATTAATTCTCCCTCTGAGAGGCTGTGTGAGTGCAGAGCTCCTTGCTGATGACTGCTGTTCCGGGTAGATGATGAGGATGATGAGGATGATGAAGTATAAGGCCAACTGAGGACCTGGGGGGAGGAGAGGGGGGTGAAGGGGGGGCTGGCAGGATGTGATTGGCCGGCAGCTCCCAGGTTTCCCCCACGGACGGGCGTGGCCTGTGATGTAAGGGCACTGCAGTGGTCCTGATGTAATCTCCACTCGTGTATTCAGCACTTAATCCCATTCTTCCCGTGTTAATCCCCTGTCTGCCACGCCATTCTGCCCCCCCCCCCCCACACTGACCCCCCCCCCCCCCCCCACCCCACCCTGCTCCGGCCTGTGCCCTGTTAGGTGGAATGTGCCCAAGTCACAGGTTGTGCCCTGTTTGAGCGTGTGCGTGTTTGTGCGCGTGCATTCATGTGTGTGTGTCTGTGCGTGTGCATGTGCGTGTGTCTGTGTGTGTTTGTGCGTTTGTGTGTGTATGTGTGTGTGTGTGTGTGTGCGGCAGTGTGTGTGTGTGTGTGGTGTGTGTGTGCGTGTGCTGTTGGCTGTGGAGGTCCTTCAGGAAGTATCTGCGTGTGTTATGACAGCAGGAGTGACCCTGGTGCTGTAGAATGTTTGATGGACATTCCACTTCCAGTGCTGGGCTGTAGAATATTGAGGGCATGTTTAGAACATGAGGAGTGAGTGTTCCTCATACTTACACAGGCTCTCTCTCTCTATCCCCCCCCCTCTCTCCCCCTCCCTCTCTCTCTCTCTCTCTCTCTATCCCCCCTCTCTCTCTCGCTCTCTCCCCCCCTCTCTCTCTCTCTCCCCCCTCCCTCCCTCTCTCTCCCTCTCTCTCTCCCTCTCTGTGTCTCTCTCAGCGCTCTGATGGAGAGCCTGGTCACCCCGCTCCAGGACAGAATCGAGGATTGGAAGAAAACTGCCAACCAGCTGGACAAGGACCACGCCAAAGGTGACCAACAATGCCCCCAGCCCCCCCTCCCCCCTCCACCCAAGCCCTGGAGCCGGCTCACGTCCTAGAGCACACCCCCCCCCCCACCCCCAGAGTACCAGCGCTGACCTGCCCCCCCTCTGTCCTCTGTCTGACCCCCCCAGAGTACAAGCGATCCCGACACGAGATCAAGAAGAAGTCTTCCGACACACTTAAGCTGCAGAAGAAAGCCAGGAAAGGTAGGCCTGATCCCCCCCGTCCCTTTGACGCACGCCGACCGCCGCTCTCACACCACCCGAGGGGGTGGGGGGGTGGGGGGGTGGATGGGGAGAGACGCTATCACCGCGCGCGGGTCGCTAGGTTTAAGCCCGGCGGGATTACTAGCGGGTCGGCTGGACTGCTTTCCTCTGCCACGTCTGGAAAGGGTTGGCAGAGCGAAGCCCTCCTGGCTCAGGATAAACTGTCCCAGCTGTGCGGCTCAACGGTGTGTTTAGAGTTTCAGACAAACAGCTAAAAAAGACAATACTCAGCACATTGTCTAAGTGTGGAGTACTGAAAAAACAGGATCGTTAGTGGAGTTTCCATAGCGGGTGTTAGTGTTGTCCCCCCCCCCCCCCCCCCCCCAACTCCACATTCACCCCCTCGGTGAACTGGAGCAGGAAGGCTGCAGTGGCCTCTTGGGGGGCACAACGTTGCCTCGAAACAAAAAACTAAAACCTTGAAACGGTGCTGAAAATATCAGGGTCGACCCTTCTCACAGGAGGGGAGATCTTCACACCGTCACCAATGTGCTTGTTCTGCTGAAAACTTCTGATAAAGCTTTGGACTTTGAAGGTCTTTCTCGGCTAAAAGGGCTTACTCTCCTCCACAGACACGACCACTGCCTGCCTCTACTGTTCATAAAGGGGAAAATGTCCACCTTTTTCGAAAGGTTTTTAAAGAGGTCGTGATGCAATGGAAAATGTCTCTCTTTCGGAAACGAGCCAACAGGGCTATAAGCTTTATCCTGTCTGTAGCCTTGTTGATTTTGCTTTTCAACTTCCCTTTTTCCAGCTCTTCAGTATCGCATTATCTCAAGTTGTTCAACAGAAAACGCCCAGTGTCTCTTATCAGGGTTTTAAGCTGTGAACAGGGCTGGGTTATAGTACTCATTAGCACCCAGGAGTGATAATATGACATGCCTCTCGACCAACGCTTGAGGCCCTGTCAGTGCCGGTTCCCCTGAAGAGGCACGTTGTCAACTGTCAAGTCGACACGCTGAGAGCGAGAGCCGGCCAGCCAATGGTGTGAATTTTTTTTCCCGAGAGCTCTGCGTCAACAGGATGGAGGATAATGGCCACCGTTGCGCCACACCCCCCTCTGGTGGCGATTTGTGTGAACTGCAGCCCACCTCCTCTGGCATGCGTCATTGTAATGCCCCTGTTAATCATCCCCGACGTTTCCTTTGACGGTACCGCAAAAGGCCGGAGATTTATCGGAGGAGCGCGGCGGTGGAATAATCAATGTTTCGTTGAAAGGCGAGAGAGCAGCAGAAATCTGTTGCCGGGGAGAGGAATGAATTACAACTGAAAATGGAGGAGATGCGGAAACGTCAATGACTGATTCCCCCAAAACTGCCTCT
This sequence comes from Anguilla pacifica, assembly GCA_039654925.1. Taxonomy (NCBI): domain Eukaryota; kingdom Metazoa; phylum Chordata; class Actinopteri; order Anguilliformes; family Anguillidae; genus Anguilla; species Anguilla pacifica. The sequence goes on from CM077288.1 coordinate 62,913,932, forward strand.
GGCACATTTTTTTTCTGTGTCAAACACAACAAGTCAGGAAGTAAAACAGGGACTTCAGCATATGTACTCCCCTATCTACAGTAGCCACCCTTGATATGTTCTCTTTGTCAAACTCTCACACTCTATCAGTCTTTAGCTGGTAAAATGTCAAGTGCTGTCTCTCCCGAACCTGGAATTGGAAGAAGGCAGCGACTGGTCTTGCAATTTGCACACAATTGATAGCAGTTTCAGCATTTAGAAGATGCTCTTTCTCCAGAGCAAACGTGTACAGATTGCGGTTCTACACCCTTTCCATTTAATACTGCTGGATATTTTTAGTGAAGTGATTCAGGTTAAGCACCTTTACTCAGTCGTGTTCGCCTAGCTTTAGCATATTTGCCTAGCTTTAGCGTGTTCCCCTAGCGTTAGCGCATTTGCTTAGCTTTAGCATGTTCTCTTAGCTTTAGTGCGTTCATCTGGCTTTAGCGCATTTTCCTAGCTTTAGCGCGTTCACCTTGCTTTAGCATGTTAGCTTAGGTTTAGTGCGTTAGCCTAGCTTTAGCATGTTCCCCTAGCTTTAGCGTGTTCACCTAGTTTTGGCGTGACTTTATCCAAGGTGGAAACTTTTCCTAAAGACAGTAGTTAACAACAATGTATTTCTTATGATTGTAAGGAAACTGTTATATCATAGGAGAAGCAAATATTTTATTTAACATCAGGGCTCAATTGCAGAGCTGTCTGTTCCATATATACTGTACTGTGACCAGAGACAAACTTAATAATGTATTGTAAAACGTACATGAACATAGTGTTCGTTTTTGGTCCATGACACCGAACACGGCGATGTGGGTTTGGGTTGTGATTAGAGAATGCAGTCACCCGTGTGCCGCTGGTGTGCAGCTTCCTGTTATATTCAGAGCCCTGTGTACTGAGATTCTGTATGTGGGGATGATGCTGTGACCCTATATTTGAGTAAATGTGAACGTGAATGTCGCGTTGAAGAGTTAAGTTCCGGTTGGCTCGTCGGTTTAGTTTGGCTGTCATTTTGTTATTTTATTTTTCCTTTGCACTAACGGTCTTGCACTGTGGCTCCCCCAACAGCTGAGCTGTGATGGCTTATTCACTGTAACTTTAACACTGAGCTTCGGTCTCTGCTTTCTCTTACCCCCCAAATCCCCCCCCCCCCCCCCCAAACCCCTACCCCTCTACCCCCCCTTACCCTCCTCCTCCTTTGCCTCCTTCCTTTATCCCCCTCTCCTCTTTCTCACACATATACACACATTCTCACACTCTTCGGCCGGTTCGTCCGTGTAGAGCTGCTGGGTGAGTATGGCACATTTCTCTCTCTATCTCTCTCTCTCCCTCTCTCTCGCTCTCTCTCATTCTCTCTCTCTCTGTCTCTCTCTCTCTCTCTCTCTGTCTTCCTCTCTCTCTCTCTCTTACTCTGTCTGCTTCGCTGTTGCTTGTCTTTTTTTTTCTCTTATTTGGTTTCTTCCATTGTCCTGGGTTGACTGTGAGCCTGTTGGTTCTCATTAGGTTAGACAGTAGTGTTAGGACCTGCTACAGAGCAGGCCCACACACCGGCTGTGTGTGCGTATGTGTGTGTGTGAGTGTGTGTGTGTGTGTGTATATACATACATTAGTGGTTCATTAGTCTGTCCCCCTTACACACCCTCCCGCCACACGCATGCACTAATCCCAGCCTGTCACCCGTGTGACTGGTGGAGTGGCTCCCACCTCCCTCTGCAGCTGCTTCACCTCTAGTCACCCCCGCCTGCTCCCCGTTTCCCATAATGCCCTGGTGCAGCTCTGTCCCTGCTTTCCTGCATGGCGGCTGACGACACTTGCTTATGGGGACCGTCCTGCGGTTCTGGTCTCTGACACACACACACACACACACACACACACACACACCGATACTCACACACACACACACACACACACACACATTCAAACACACACGCACGTCCGCTCCGTTCCTTCCTGTCAACATTCCATTTGCATTCTCCTCCTGTTGTTTGAGAACCATTTTAGTGTTTTTATTTCTCATCTTGGTTTGTGATGTTTGGTGGGTGGGGGAGGTGTGTGGGGGTCCCACCGGGGTCCTGGACTCACCGCTACGTTCTAATCACCCCCCCTCTCTCTTTCTTTTTTGTTCTCCTCTCTCTCTTTGTCTTTCTCGTGCTCTCTGTATTCCTCTGTGGCTTTGCTCTCCTCCTCTTCCTCACCACTCTTCATCCCACGTCCTCACACGTACTCCTCTGTTCTGGTCTCCCTGGCCCATGTCTTCCTTGCCCCCCCCTGCTTTGTTCTGTTCCCCTCTGCCCCACCCCCCACCCGGCCCATCTCCTGTCCTCTCTCCCCCCCTTCCCCTTGCCCCCCCCCGCCCCCCCCCCTTGCCTCGCCCCCTTCCCCTTCGCCCCGCCCCCTTCCCGCCGCAGGCCGCGGGGACCTGCAGCCGCAGCTGGACAGCGCCATGCAGGACGTGAACGACATGTACCTGCTGATGGAGGAGACGGAGAAGCAGGCGGTGCGCCGGGCCCTGGTGGAGGAGCGGGGCCGCTTCTGCACCTTCATCGGCTTCCTGCAGCCCGTGGTGGTGAGAGGGGGAGGGGCTAGGGGGTGGAGACTGACCAAAGGGGAGGGGTTAGAGGAAGGAGACTGACAGAAGGGAGAGGTGTTAGAGGAATGAGATTGACAGGAGGGGGAAGGGTTATAGGGAGGTGTTTGACAGGAAGGGAGGAGATTGACAAGAGGGGGAGTGGTTAGAACAAGCAGATTGAAAGGAGGGGGAGGGATTAGAGTAAGGAGACTCACAGGAGTCGGAGGGGTTAGAGGAAGGAGATTGACAGGAGGGGGAGGGGTTAGAGGAAGGAGATTGACAGGAGTGGGAGGGGTTAGAGTAAGGAGATTGACAGGAGTCGGAGGGGTTAGAGGAAGGAGATTGACAGGAGGGGGAGGGGTTAGAGTAAGGAGATTGACAGGAGGGGGCAGGGTTAGAGGAAGGAGACTCACAGGAAGAAGAGTGCAGAGTAAAGACAGCCAGAATTGGGACGAGGTTGACAGGTAGTTAAATGCAGAGGGAAAGAACTGGGAGAGGTGCACACTGTGTTACTGCCTGGGCACCCATGGCTCTGTCTGCGTCTCTGTCGCTTTGTCAGAATGGCGAGATCGCCATGCTGGGGGAGATCACCCACCTCCAGGCCATTATCGATGATCTCACCGTGCTGACCACTGACCCCCACAAACTGCCCCCCGCCAGTGAGCAGGTACGCGCACCTACCCCCTGCTTCCGCTCAGGTAACTCCACACACCTGGCTGGACCCCACAGCCACCGTAAATACAATCCCTGCATTCTACACTGGAACCGAAGGACGAATTGGTTCTCTCGGCTGGTTCTCGGTTGAAAAATGAGTTTTGATTTCGGTGACATTTCCAAGAGGAAGTTCATCGTCAGTGGAAGTACGGCTGTGTATTTAACAGATTATGGAATTAATAAAGTGTTGGCTATCGCTGCTCTCCTCAGGGATATCGTGTCAGCGCTGGATGAGCTACTCAAGCTAATTGCATCACGCGAACAGCCTCGAACGGCTTATTTGCTTTCATCCCGAGCTCTCATCAAAGGCCCCATTCACATCGAGAGGATGTGGTAGATTTCAGTTGACTTCAGAAAGTGCCATGGCGAGTGGTTGAAACTGACTCCTTTATATCAGCCTGTGACTCATTCATACCACAACCCAACCACAGTATACAGTATATAGGGGTGATGTTGATTGGTTTGAGCATCAAATTAAAGTGTAAGGTCTGTCCTTGTCATTTACAGTCTAGACTAAATAAAGAAAACCACTGCTTGGGTCATTGAATAGCCACTTTGGGGGAATTTACTAGAAACACTGGGAATGCAGCTGTTGCGTGGAACTTTTTCTGAAGTGATCTGTTGGCTGTGTCTTGAATGCTGTGGTACTCTCAGATTACCCGAGAACAAGAGAATTAGTTTGCATTGAGTGCTGTGTTTGGGCCTGAGAACTCTGGCGAATGTTGTGTATTCTCTGAATGGCTGGTTAGCTGTGAGCTCTGGTGAAAGTTGGGTGTTCTCTGATTGGCTGGTTAGCTGTAAGCTCTGGTGAATGTTGAGTATTCTCTGATTGGGTGGTTAGCTGTGTGCTCTGGTGAATGTTGTGTGCTCTTTGATTGGCTGGTTAGCTGTGAGCTCTGGTGAAAGTTGAGTGTGTTCTGATTGGCTGAGTAGCTGTGAGCTCTGGTGAATGTTGTGTGCTCTCTGATTGGCTGGTTACAGTAACTGTGAGCCCTGGAGAATGTTGTGCTGCTCTCTGATTGGCCGCACTCTTCCAGGTGATCAAAGACCTGAAGGGCTCTGATTACAGCTGGTCCTACCAGACTCCGCCCTCCTCCCCCAGCAGCTCTGGGTCCAGGAAGAGCAGCATGTGCAGGTGAGTGACAGCGTGAGAGGGTGATTAGAGTTAGACGAGCTGAAAATGGACTTGACCGTGATAGTTCCCATGAGCCCACACTCTGAGCAGACCTGAGGACGATGGACGCCCC
>CM077288.1:62923473-62989729 GCA_039654925.1 Anguilla pacifica
GCATCCGGAGGACCCACAGCAGAGGCCGCGGATGACCCCCGCCTCCATTGCTGCCAAGGTAACGGCAAAGGTAGCGGTTACCATGGTTATTACACATCACAATTTATGTGTGTCTCAGGGTCAGAGTAAATAGACATATAAATACAGGTTGATTTTGCCACGTTATTTTGCTGTAAACTAATTAGCCTGCACTTTGGATGCATAAAAATTGCACAGTCTTCTTGTATGGATGCAAAATTGAAATTGTCGCCATTAACAAAATATGGGACTTTTGCAATTAAATTTTTGGAACACAATATATATAATGGAAGCAGAACTAGAGTTGCTCTTACACTGTGGCTATGTCACTTGTTAACCTGAGAACAGCTGTTCCATAAACTGAGTTTGCATGTTCAAGTGCATGTGAAAGACCTTCCTCCGACTCCAAAAAAAGGTGAGATGTGGGTGAGAAGTGAAAGTGCTCATCCCCACGTTGGGTGTCAAATTTTGTATTTTTTTTTTTTTTAAATTTTTTTTTTGAAAGTTGGGTGCCCACAGAATGAATTCTGTGGGCACCCAACTTTCCTGAGATTTTGATGATTGGCAGTTGCTGGGGTGTGAGCAGTGCATTTGTACCGTACAGCAGAACTGTAGATTGAGCACTAACGGGGGGGGGGGGGGGGGGTATCAGAGAGGAGAGGACCTGGGGCCTGTTTAATCTTGGATCTGACAAAAACTTGTGTGCGTCAGCACGGAGAGGAGGTCTCCCCCGCAGCCAGCGACCTGGCCATGGTGCTGACCCGGGGGCTGAGCATGGAGCAGCAGAAGAGCAGCCGGGACTCCCTGCAGTACTCCAGCGGCTACAGCACCCAGACCACCACCCCCTCCTGCTCTGAGGACACCATCCCCTCACAGGGTAACACACTCAGCCTGACCAATCAGAGCCAGCTCGCTTACACTGACCTATCAGAGCCAGCTCGCTGACACTGACCAATCAGAGCCAGCTCGCTTACACTGACCAATCAGAGCCAGCTCACTTACACTGACCAATCAGAGCCAGCTCGCTTACACTGACCAATCAGAGCCAGCTTGCTTACACTGACCTATCAAAGCAAACTTACTTACACTGACCAATCAGAACAAACTTACACTGACCGATCAGAGCCAGCTGACTTATACTCACCACTCAGAGCCAGCTCACTTACACTGACCAATTAGAGCCAGCTCACATACAGTACACTGACCTATCAGAGCAAACTTACTTACACTGACCAATCAGAACAAACTTACTTACGCTGACCAATTAGAGCCAGCTCACATACAGTGCACTGACCAATCAGAGCAAAATCACTTACACTGCCCAATAGAAGTCTACTCACTCACACTGACCAATCAGAGCTAGCTCACTTACACCAATTAGAGCAAACTCACTTACACTGACCAATCTGGGCCAGCTTACTTAAACTGCCACTAGCAGCAGCCTTGACTTAACCTCTATCTCTCTCTGTGTCACTCTCTCTTTCTATTCTTCCTCCCCATCTCTCTCTCTGTCACTCTCTCTTTCTATTCTTCCTCCCCATCTCTCTCTCTGTCACTCTCTCTCTCGCCTCTTCTTTTTCTCTCTCCTCCCCAACTATCGCCCTCTGCCACTCTCCATCTCTGTCTCTCCTCTCTTACTCATTCACTCTCTCTCTTCCCCCTTCTCTCTCTCTCTGCACCTCCCTCAGTGTCTGACTACGACTGTTACTCTGTGAACGGGGACGCGGAAGGGGAGGTGCAGGCCGATTTCGACAAGTCGTCCACCATCCCCCGCCACAGCAACATCGCCCAGAACTACCGCCGCATGATCCAGACCAAAAGGCCCGCCAGCACGGCGGGCCTCCCCAGCGGGATGGGGGCCCAGGGCGGCCCGGCCGGAGTGGGGGGAGGGGGCGGCGGAGGGGGAGGAGGGGGTCCCGGGACCCCCGGGACAGCCACCATCCGCCGGACCCCCTCCACCAAGCCGGGGGTGCGGCGCACCCTGTCCAACGTGGGCCCCATCCCCATACGCCCGCCCATCGTGCCGGTGAAGACGCCCACCGTGCCGGACTCGCCCGGCTACGCGGGGCCCCCGGGACGGGTGGGCAGCGAGGAGTGCGTCTTCTACGCCGAGGACGCCTCGCCCAACGCGCTGGAGTACGTCAAGGCCTCGCCCAAACGCCTGAGCCTGCCCAACACGGCGTGGGGCTCGGCGGCGGGCCTGGGGGAGATGAGCGTGTACGCCCAGCCCGCCGCCGCCGCCACCGCCGAGGAGGAGCAGCTGCTGGCCGCCAACCGCCACAGCCTGGTGGAGAAGATCGGCGAGCTGGTGGCCAGCGCCCACGCCCTGGGCGAGGGCCAGTTCCCCTTCCCCTCGCTGCCCGACGACCCACCGCCCGGCCCCAGCCCCGCCCCCGACCGCGACCCCCACGCCCCGCAGGGGGAGGACATGCTGGTGTCCATCCGCCGGGGGGTGAGGCTCCGCAAGACCATCTCCAACGACAGGTCGGCCCCCAGGATTTTGTGATGCTCCGCTTCGGGGAAACGCCAGCAGGGGGCGACGTCGGTCGGCCCTGGGCCCGGCAGTACCACTGACTCTGTAGAGAATTACGTATGGCTGTCTGAAAAGCAGATTAAAAAAGAAAAAAGGAAAGAAAGAAAGAATAAAAGCGTCATTAAAGTAAAAAAAAAAATAATGGTAATAATAATAATACTGAAAATAATGAAAAAATAATAATTAATTAATGAGTAAATAATAAAGAAATGAAAGGCCTTTGGCCACTATAATTTTAGTGTGTACAGACGCATGTTTTTTCATATTAACACCCCCGCCGGGTATTCTGTTAATAGTGAGGCTCTGGGCTGGCTGTGGGACCCTGTTTTCCATTTCCTGCTTAAACCCCCCGCCCCCCCGACCCCAAATCTCTGGTCCCCAAACACTAACCTGTGACCCCTATAGGGGGCAGCTAACGTCAGGTCACTGAGAATGTGGTAGAACAGGCTGCTGCCCCCTGCCATACCCCCCCCCCCCCCCGCCCCCTCAACCCCCACCCCACCCCAAAACCCACGTGCCCACGCCGGCTCCCCCTCCACATGTCCGACGTCACATCGTAGGCTTGAAACCATGGTAACGAACCCCTCCCTCTCTGTGCGTCTCTGTCTGTGTGTCTGTCAGACTGGCCGAAGAATGGGCGGGGCCCTGCTGCAGGTCAGCTGGTGTACCTCTGCTGCTGGGATTGGTCTCTGTCTTAAGGGTTTCCCTTAGTTACGTACTGGTTAAAAAAAAAAAAAAAATTTTTTTAGTTCCTTTTTTTTCAAGCTGTGTCATTAACGTATAAAAAAAGCTGTGTTGCTGTGTGTCGAGAAATGAAGAAATTATATCATATCATATATATTTTTTTGGAATTTCCTTCTGAATTCAAGCAATAAGTGTGCTTTCTTGGGTGGGGGGGGAGGGAGGGAAATTAATGAGTAACTTTTGTTCGATGTTTAGGCCTCGTCGTAGTAACTTTCAGGAAGTCACTGGGCAAACACAGCCAAGGTGTACCTGCCCTGTATTCTGTAGGACTGTGGCACTTTGATATTGAATTCCCAGTGCTGAACACTAGGTGTCACTGTGACCATGCTGTTTACAGTGTTTTGTGCATTGGTTAAGGAGTGGCGATTGCCTTCGGATGTACATGTTTTGAACTACAGAAATACACTGAGCTGGTGATGTCTGTGAGAGAAGAGATGGCAAAGGAAGTGAGAAAGAGATTTGGGGGTAGGCGGTGGGGTAGGGTGGGGTAGGGTGGGGTAGGGTGGGCTGGGGGGGCGGGGCTCCAGTCGAGGAGGGTGTGCAAACGTCACCCGAAGAGGGCGAATTTAAAAATGCGAGAAACGCTATATTTATATATGCAAGGGATAATAAGCATGGGTTTCTGAAAGTGTCCGAAGCCTTGTAGTAGGTGAGACCCGTTGAGTAGAGTGACAGCAGCTGTGCAAGGCATTCTGGGAAGGGTTTTTGAAGGATATGTGAGCTGTGGGGGTGGGGTGGGGTGGGTGGTGGTGGCCTGGGGGAAACAGTGGGCAGAGAGTGAGGTTCAGTGTGTTGTTAAAGGGGGGGGCGGGCGGTGGTGGTCTGGGGGCAGCAGTGGGCAGAGAGTGAGGTTCAGTGTGTTGTAAACGGGGGGGGCGGGCGGTGGTGGTCTGGGGGCAGCAGCGGGTTCAGTGTGTTGTAATCGGGGCGGGGGGGGGCGGTGGTGGTCTGGGGGCAGCAGCGGGTTCAGTGTGTTGTAAACGGGGGGGGGGGTGGTGGTCTGGGGGCAGCAGCGGGTTCAGTGTGTTGTAAACGGGGGGGGGCAGGGGTGGTCTGGGGGCAGCAGCGGGTTCAGTGTGTTGTAAACAGCGTTCTAGCTCAGGGGATGCAGAGCAGCACTGCAGGAGGGTGCCTCCTAACAGGCGACGCGCGCGGGCTCGCTACGTTTAGCGTAGCTTCCGCTCCGTTCTCAGAGCGCGTCCGTACCTGCGGAGCAGGTGAGAGCGGATGCATCCGTTCGTTGTCTGAAGAACGAGGTGTGTGTGTCTTTCTGTGAAGAGAAAGTAAGCGAGGGCGATGGTGAAGTAGCAAACACAATGTCCAGGGATTTCTGTTTTTATTAGTCTATGGAATAAAAAAAAGAAGCCAAAGTAATTCCCTGGAGGAGTAAGAGGAGTCGTGCATGCCTAGTACACGCCTTTCAGATTTTCAGTTAAACTGCCAAATGTAAAAAAAGACGGAAAAAAAGGAGGAAAAAAAGCGGAATGTCGCATTACCTCTTGTTTAGAGGAAATCTTAAATGTACATACTGTATGTTCTTTAATAATTTAGGAAGGAGAGACGGGAAAGGTAAAACAATATTTGTTATTTTTTCGACCACTGGAGTGTGGCGGGGACAGGAAGCTTACTTTCTCAGAGTGCTTTTTAAAAATAGAATGTGCGGTAATTCCTACTGAATTGGCATTTAAGGGGGTGCGCCACTGAAGTGCCAGCGGTCCCCTCGACAGACTCCGCCGGTAACGCCCACCGATTAGCGTCCATCGGCGCAACGGGATGGGCGCGCAGTACAGTATGCTTTTATCTGCATGGAATTATGGGGGATTTTTTACGCTCTGTTCTTAGGAGTGGCAGCCATCTTTAAAATAAACGAATAAATAAATAAATAAATAAATAAATACAAAATAAAAAACGAGAGAGCTCGGTTGTCTTGTGGAGGCAGAGCGGGTTTTTCTAGAACATTCTCCTCTGGTGGTGGAAAGAGCTATGCTCCAGCACTGTGACTAGACTCAAGGGGGTGTTTTGGGGTGTGGGGGGGGGGGGGGGGGGGGGGATGGGGGGCAGCAGCACAGCACCCCAGCGGCAGTGGCCCCGCCCAGGCAGGCCGTGTCTGGACCAGCGGCCAGCGAAGGTGATCACCAGTAGAACTCTCGTTAAAAAAGCACAGGTCATAACTTTGTACATACGTATATATATCTGAAGGTGAACACTAACCATATACGTCACATTGCAAATATAAAAGAAAGTGTTTGACACTAATATTGTCTAGAAGTACTGGAACAAAAAAAATAAATAATGAAGGCAAAAGTCAAGTCTACAAAGGGCATCAAGAATAATACGGCAATGTGTTTTTAGCTGAACTGAAAACAAATGTCTGTCAAACCTTAATAATTTCAGTGTAGATACTGTACACTTTTGATTTTATCTGTGCAAACTAAAACCGGTTGTAATTTTTTTCCCTTCCTTTCCCCCCTCACCACATTTCATTTGTTCCATTTGATTGTATATGATTGTGAAAACAAACTCCGGAGTGAAACCCGAGGGATAAGACTGAGGGGTCACCGCTGAAGTAAGGCTACGCGGGTGTTGATGGGGGGTGGGGGGGAGGGGGGGTCATCTCTCACCCCTGTCTTAATTGGGATGAGATTCGAAAGCTCGTTCAGCAGGTGAATCGCACACATGCACATGAACGCACACACAGGCACGCACACGCAGACGCTTAATGCTCAGGCCTCCAGGTGCGGACAGCCCCCGAAACAGCCCCCCCTCTCTCCAACGCCCCCCCCCCCACCGACCCACCCAAACCCGAAGCGTCCGACTCAACCCTTTGTTCCCATGTCCTCTGCAGCGTATGATCCACTTCCTGTCGGGATGCGCCTTGGTTAGACGTGCTGTTCAGTCATCATACCTTAGCCTGGCCTCCTGTACCAGGAGGGGAGGAGGGATCCCCAAAAGGAGGGAGGGGGGGGATCCCAAGAAGGAGAGGGGGGAACCTCAAAAGGAGGATGTTGGGAGTTGTGACTACACGTGTAGCAGAGAAGCCCCTTTCTTGTCACCAGGGACGCGCTGCAGTGCCGAGGCCTGGTGTTCTTCCCCTCCGCAAGGGGTCGGGGATGGGGGGTCAGGGGTCAGGGGTCGAGCTTCAGTTAAACCGCGGGCACTAAGCATTTACTGAAGCCTGTTCCCTCCCAAAGCAGACTAACTGAAGGGTACACGTGTTCCTCCTGTAGCTCGGACCGCGGGAGGCAAATCACTCACGGTCTCCAAAAAACGGTTATGATTGCAGTGAAGTGGAGGCATGTGGTGCGAAAAACTAAACCTTAAATGGGAACCAAATTTCACCTCCTGTCTGGCTGCGAGGCAGAAGGGACATAATTTGCTGTTGCACTTATCTGAGTTCAGGCCCCACCTCCTTCACGCTGCTCAGCGCTGCGTGAAGCCTTTCGGCCAATCAGAGCAGCCGCTGCTCCTCCGTGAGCCGGTGGTTGGGCTTAGAGCGGGATTTGCCGGTTCCCGCGTGAACAAAAAAAAAAGATTATTTCCCGCTGTTTTGAAATCCAGGAGAGGCAGGAGTTGTGTCAGGTGTCCTGCTGTGCTGTTGTAAATAAACAGCAGAGGATATTTTGTGTTGAAAACTGCCCCCTGCTGTGCCTGTAAGCGCTCTTGGATATATTAGCGCGGCTGAACTCAAGTGTGGAGCTCCGCTGGCGTTCGATGAGCTCGAACCTTTGCGGGTTTGTGCCCAGTCAGCGTTTCGGAACTCCGCGTGCCTATTGATTCCACGCGCTCCTCGCCCCTGTGTCTCAGCCAATAGAACGTGGCGTGCGAGCAGCTGAAATGAGCCAATGGGAGGACGGGTTGTAAACCCATTGGGGAGGAGGGGGGGCTGCCTTTTGGGGTTCCCATCACACCGTGAGGTGGGGGGGAAGGGGGAGCACCATTAAATCGGCTGTCACTCCACCCTTTGCCTTTAAGGGCAGGCTCTTTTTTTAGGCTGAATGTTGTCCCATAAGCTCTCCCATCATGCATACTCTTTAGGATATATACACATATATCTGACTATATTGATTGATTGATTGATTGATTAGATTTTTATTTTCGGTAAAAGAATGCATGCCATCCAATGGCTGGATGCCAGTTTGTGCCCAGAGGATAGCTCATAAGAACGTTAGCAGTGCTCATATCCCATGCGGTCCTCGGCCTGAAGGCAAACAAAAAAAAAAAAATCAAATGGACGTGCAACGGACAATGAAACGAGCAAATTTCACCCTTATAAAACTTTCCGGTAAGAATCAGAAAATAAACCATGCTAGATAAACAAACTATGGCCAATCTTACAAAAAAAAAAAAAAAAAAACGTAAAATAAGGCAAAAACATAGGGCGGCACCTTGGTCCATGACCATTTGCTGCCGCCTTCTCGATGCCCCCCCCCCCACTTCACCCACCCACGTAAACATGCAGTACCGCTTGTTTGCTGTAGCTGTGCCCACCTCTTACTACGCCCACTGCATGTGGCGAGTAGGCAGAATTTGCCATGCTAATGTACAGGTGTACAGGAAACCCTTCACAGTGCCAGGAGAGTTCTGACACAGATGGCAGTTTGGATTTTGCCCCGGTACATTGCTACACCCACTCTCCCAACCCACACAACGTCTGTGCCATGTTTTTTTTTTTTTTCTTTTTTTCTCTCTTTTTAGTTTCAGCTAAAATACATGAAACATTTTAAACTATGGAACTGAAGCCCGGTATATCCCGCACGACTCACAAAATCACACACATGAATCAAGCCTGCCTCTCCCCAGCGAGGTCACTGGGGCGTGTGTTCAGCTAGGTGCCATGAAAATTGAATGTCCGCCTTTTTAGAATTTTCTTTTCTCCCAGTGTCTTCAAACCCCCACCGTCTCAAAATCCACCACACCCCACCCCCCACCCCCCACCACCCTCACAACCCTGTCTTTTTTCTGTCCCAACCCCTCCCGCCCCCAAAAACAAAAAAGCTAAAAACACTGCGTCTAATGAACTTGACCTTTGCCGCAGTTTTATTTAAATGATTATTTTTATTATTGTGAAGAGATATGATGTGTGTGTTGTTTTTTTGTACAAAACCCCTTGTTCCCAGTGAAGTCCAGTAACACTGCAGGTGCCGTTGTCACACTGTCCTCTTCTTCTTCTCTTTCTTCTTCTCGTTCTTCTTCCTCCTCTTCTTTTTTAATTTATTGTGTTTTTCCAGGCTTTTATTTTTTATTTTATTTTTTTGCTCTCCTCCCCGATGATGGGTTAGGGGCTTTTTTTGTAATATTTATCCTTTTAATTTGTTAACTTTAGTCACTGCTAACGTAACAAAATGCACTGTGATGATTCCAGTATTAATAAAAGTTGTACTGAAAAAATTCAACCTGTCTGAGCCGAGAGCTTTTCATTCAAAGAAAAAACAAAAAATGAGAAATAGGTGGTCAGAACTTGTCAGGCAAGCCCTGGGGGGAAAGTGTTCCGGTTCTGTTCTCTCACCTGGTTTGACAAGCGTGTGGTTCCCAACACTTTTCCTGGAAATCTACCGTCCTGTTGGTTTTCACTCCAACCCTAATTTGCACACCTCATTCAACAGCTAGTGATCTCATCTCATTGAGCTGCTGATTAGTAGAATCATCAGGTGTGCCAAATTAGGGTTGAAGTGAGAACCTACAAGGACGGTAGATCTCCAGGAACAGGGTTGGGAAGCCCTTGTGTAAAGGGGTTGTGGCTGTGGCTGTGGCTGTGGCTGTGGCGCAGTGTTATAACACCAGGGGGCAGTAGAATTCTTCCAGGATTGTCAGGACGTTTTTGCAGTACTCTCCGGTTGTCATAGCTCAGGGCACGGTGGGTGGAGGGGGGGGGGGGGGGGGGAGTTCACGGGTGTAATGGTGTTGGACGCTTTGGATGGAGTGGTCAGTCTCAATGCAAGTGCGCGCATGGTCACATTATCAGGGTCTAGTCTCCGTTGAGCCCCACGCTCATCGTAGCTCAGAAACGCGATTTTAACCCACCTGACGCTAACCCGCCTGCGGAAGGGGGAGGACGGCCGAAATGCAAATGAACGCAAATGAAAAACTACGCGCGGTAATAACTGCCGAAATCGGCACGACCTCCCGTTGTTTTCTCATTGAACGAACGGGTCGCCGCAGTAGAAACACGCACGAGGACTTGCGCTCGGTTATCCTGCTGCTGCCTCAAGTATGAGTACGTTTGAGCAGTGAAAAACGACCTGCCGTCCCTCCAAGAGGGAGCTTCCGTGAGCTGACCCTGTCCTGTACCCCCCCACCCCCCACCCAACCCCACCCACCAAACCCTCCATATATCATTTTAAATGTTATACTATCGTATTTCATGTAAAATGCAGTGGTATACACGTGTGTTTTCAGTTATATGTACGGTCTGAGGAGTTAAAATGACGTTTTTTCCCCCTGCAACTTCTAGTTAAGCTTCCAGAAACCATAATGCCCCATGATGCTTTTCTTCACTTGTGACCTCGACCATAAACAAATAAATAACAAATAATGTTCATGGCAGTCTTGCGGAAAATGAGGCAGTGGGGAAATGTAAATAATGGATCGCTATGCCGTACGTGAAATGTAGCAAAAATATTGATGTCAATATCTAGTTACATTAAAATGGTGACATCAATATTTTGTTGTAAATTGCTTAATACGCCTAGCACAACCACGCTCATGTGCCACAATAACCCATGCTGTACTTGGGCTCTCTTAAGTCACAGCAGTGAAGGTAAAAGTGGTTTCAGATCCCTATCGTGAAGGGTGGCAACGACACAGCATGCAATGGGGCTAGAGGCTGCAACAATATACCCAGGTCGGGTCGCCCAATCCACCACAGGGTCCACACACCATTCACTCACACACTCATAGCTATGGGCAATCTACAGTCTCCAGCCAGCCTACTGCATGTCTTTTGAGTGGTGGAACCGTAGTAACCCGGTGGAAACCCACACGGACCCAGGGAGAACATGCAAACCCAGCACTGAAAGGCCCTCGGTCAGGATTCAAACTCCCCCCCCCCCATCTCTGCCCCCCCACCCCCCTGCAGTTCTTCTGTGAACCATAGAAATTGAATGGGGTATCTATTTTTAGGGTAAGGGAGCATTCCTGGAACACTGATAATCTGACCCCGTGTGAGTTATGATTGCAATACGAAGGCTGGATACCAGCAAATTGTTAAGGAAACGATTGGAATTAAATGGTTGGGTAAACTGCTCCTAGGCCACCACAAAAAAGGCACAGCTTTCTCACAAGTCAACAAGGGCACAGAGACCACCGCTTCCTCGGATTGGTCTAATGGGGCTCTTTAATTGATAAGTTCAGTTTGGAGTGAATCTGTTGGGACCCACGCCCTCATTAAAAAGAGGCCTTTTTTTTGCTGGTCGCTGGTATCTGAACAAAACGGGGGAGTGGAGCTGAATATTATTTGGATGATCTGGAGCTACAGTGCGATGCCAAGTCAGATCACATTCCAAACAATTCTTGTACACACTCGCTTTTTCTGGCCATTTTCTTGGGCTCATTAGACGGCTAATGTTGCGGGTTCACACAACCGCGGTCGCACTGTCAAATTAATACCACATTATCATTTATTAGGTTATAGCGTACATACCCTGCGTTTCTAGGGTAACTGTAAAGGGGAAACTAATACAAACTGCCCCCGTAAAAGGGTTTAATAGCAGCGCGCCAGACAGGAATAAGCCTCGGGCCCCGAAATTAGTGCCAATTGACCAGTTTCCCGTGTCTATGTCTCGCGCCCAACGATAGCCTAACAGCAGACTTCATTATTCGCAACGCGAATAATAACAACGTGACGGTTTCACTATTGTTTACCGAAATTATTTCCATTGATGATTTGTAATGAACAAAAAACGTTTTACAAGTAACAAGTAAAATATAATAATGATTTAAAAAAAAAAAACATTTATGTCGGACTCACATGGGTTAGGTCTACATTTCAGACTGAAGTGGTAAATTTCCAGGGTTTTAAATCCCAGGGCACGCATCGCTCCCCGCGTTCTGAAAATAATTAAATGTGTAAAGTTGAAAATGTAACTCCACAGCTAGAGGATAAAGAAATCACACATTAAATTAAGTTGCTTGTACAGAAATGAGATTGCTTTTGGCGAGAGTTTGGGAAGACAAAAGACTGCTTTTTGCTCAGACTAAAGACTCAAATTGTATAGTTAAAAAAGTGAAGAAATATAGGCTACGAGTTAACTAGCGTCTGTCTTGAGCTTAGGGCTGATGTTCATACTCATTAAAACCACTAGTTTGAAACCTCGGGCCCAGGCAACCCAATACAGCGGAGTTGCTGGAGGCGCTTAGATGAATTTGTGTCCGCCGCTCAGTCGAATCAAGAACATTAAGGAAGCCGAACACGGATGGAGCGAGCAACGTCCCGCGGGTGCCGCGTGGTCAATGTTAATCAGTCTTCTGCGGTAGGGGAAGAAGAGCGATCGCCACACGATACAGTAGGTGCGCGCGCCGGAGCTGCTCGCTCGCTGATATGCTGTCTGAGCTCTCCTTATTTCACCGAACAACCTAAATCCAAACAACAACAACAACAACAAAAACGTAATACGCGAGGACGTGAGGAGCAGAGCCTCCGGACATCATCCCAGCTTGTCAGCGAGCATCGCCGACTACTGAAATGATGAGTGGCGCCGGGCTGAAATTCGCCTCAACCCCCCCCCCCCTCCCCCCCGGTTCCCTTGTAGCGACTTTCAGCCCCCAACCGTTTCCCCCGTGACATGTAAAGGGGTCCACGCGCTGTGGTGGCTGTCACGCCATCATAACTTTCCGCCACGGGATGACGTGTGGGTGAGTCGCAGCCGCAATCCTTTTCTCGAATCAAGGGCACGCATCACAGCTTTTCCTCATTTACCATGGCCGAATACTGATACTGTAAATCGCCCGCCCTCTACTTTTTTTTTTCTCTCTCTCTCTCCCTCCCGCCTTGAATCTGAATGTCTTCAATAAGATGCAAGATGAATTGCGTGTCCGCGCCAGGCGCTGATTGCAGCGGTTGTCAAGAACAAGTCGAGTCGGCCGTGCCATTCATGGGAGCAGCGATTCATTCCTGTTTTCCGCATACTCAATTGATGAGTAGCGGAAGATGTATTGTTCTTTTCCCTTTAAAGTAGCTAATTTAATGTTTTTTTTTCCACCTCTCCTCCCACACTGTGCAGGCCGCAATTTGAATGCAAATTAGACCTCTAAAAATTAGACGTCATCTAAAAAAAGTAGCAACCAAGCATGGAATAAGTGTATTGTGTATTACAACTTTGTTTTAAAGATACTATTGTTTGACATAGTTCACATGTAGCCTAAATGATTCATTTTGGAGAAAAAGAATGTAAAAATAATACAATCATCACATTCTACTCATTCATCTGAATTATGCAATCATCAGAATTTCATATTCTGCTAACTCAAATATAGTTGTCTAGTTTACAATTTTGCGGATTTGTGAAACTCTAGTCTTTGCACTGTTTAGTCAATTAAAGTAAGGTTTTTGTCCGAGATTAAGATGAAGATTATGATGTTATGATGGTAGTAGTAGTAATACACAGTAAATTTTGTATAGCACCTAAAACCTAAGGACACTTTACATAAATCCTGTGAAAAAGCACACAAAAAATAATTGAGGGTTTAAAAAAAAAATAAAATAAAAAAGAAATAACAGTTTGCAACATAACTAACATGTAGTAAAATCAAAGCAAGCCTGTAGGACAGTAAGTGCATTAAACAATTCATGCTGTAATACGGGTTAATGGAGTAAGGACGATGCATTTTTAGATCAAGTTTAAAGGCCACTAAGCTTCCACGGTTCCCCGGTTCTGCGGCAAAGGGTGCCATCCATAGTTATCAATCGCTGCAGCATTAAGGATCTTAGTTTCTACCGTGGTGGACGTTTTTGTATTTCTGGGGGTAGACAAATAAATGGCAGAAGCTTGAAGACGCATACTGGGGGTGCAGGGGCGGCAGCGTAGTATAATGGGTAAGGAAACTGGTCTTGTAACCTAAAGGTTGCAGGTTTGATTCCCGGGCAGGACACTGCCGTTGCAACCCAGAGCAAGGTACTTAACCGGCATTGCTTCGGCGTATACCCAGCTGTATGAATGGATGCAGTGTAAAAGTTGCGTAAGTCGCTCTGGATAAGAGCCTCTTCTAAATGCCTATAATTCATACGGAGGCGTATGACTGTAGCAGGGCTGTGGGTTGTACTGACGCCTCGGACATGACAGGTGATTGTCAGCGGGAGCAACGTGTGACCCGGAGGATGATTTGCAGTCCGGCGTCTTAAGACAGTTTCATTGTGCTGTGCTTTAGAGTTGAAGCTGAAACCTTGAAGCTCGAGGTTTTGTGACATTCCTAATGGCGTTTTTTTCATTATTTTCCAGTTTGAAAAGCCTTTTGCTTGCGGTGTGAATGGACGAAAATGAAGAGAACGCCGTGGTCTTGCTTGTACAGGTTGGCTGTGGTGTGAGGGAAGAGAGAGCTAAAAGCATTAGGGTGCTGGTGATAAGCAATAAGCATTGCAACTTGTGGAAGCACCAAATAACGTCCCAGTTCATTGCTATAAAATGTGATCCTGACTTAAATCTCGGCCAAATAGGGCTGTATCTGTTGCTGGACGTCATGCTAATTTAGCCTGATCAGTTATTTACTGACATTTTAGCTACGATTTTTTCAATATGATAATGAATGGCAGCTGAAGGATGTTTTTGGGCACCTAGCTACAGTATATGAAATGTTTTGCCGTGGTTCAGTCCACAGCTATGTGAGTGCTGGTGTACTCGGCTAATTAGCTAATTTGGCCAAAGTAATTGGTGGCAACAAAAATCTGAACACAACAACACTGAAGGAATGTGATTACCCACTTGTGCTGGAGCCCTATGCAGTCCTCTACTTTGCATTTTTCCACAAACATTTGGACACTGTGGCCTCCATCAATGTTGGATATGACGGATCAGTATAATTTACGCTACTGCTAATATGCACCAATATGAACCGTGTCTTCTCAAAATTCTCTTGGCTGTGTAATGATTGAAATCCTTAACAGCTGCTTAAATTATTTTTTTCCAATAAACCTAACACGGCAGAATAGGTACATCTTATGCTGGCGTGCAGCTTCTGTCCTTGAGACAGAGGACGAGGCTGAAAGAGAGCACAACCAACCGACACGAAGAACAGACTTCACAGCTGGTGAGTGACGCAGAGCTTTGGTTTCTTCGAAGAGCCCGTTTTCAGCTTTCTGTTTCTCCACCCCTCTGTTTCTGTTCCTGTAGGTCTGCCCCAAGCCCACTCCTGGGCCCCCCCCCCCCACTCTGTGCGCGGGCTGCAGCTAACCGCTAATCTCTCAGTTGATTGAGGTTGAAGTGAAAGCATGTGTCTTACAAAAACTGTTCTAATTTTCTTCCTTTAAATGGTTTTAAAACACAAGTGCAGGTGTGGGATCGTTTACATTTCTGTTTCTTCTTTGAACTTCATTTCCACAAAATGGTTTCGTTTCAGAGACGACAAATCCGGTCTTTAAGCCTTTAGGAGCCCACTGATTTTGCCCCTCAGTCCATGATTTAGTCAGTCCAACAATGTAACCTCTATCTAAAGCAAGGCAGGGCAAGGTGCCCCATTCACTCAGGGGCTCAAAAAATAATAGGGTTTCCTTTTTGGATAATGTTACAGGTGTAGCTGTTTAAAGGTTTACTGGTGGTTTAGTGGTGCTTTCTTTTGCTATAGGACAAATTGTTGTTTGCTAGGCTAACATATACACTTATTGGGCCTCATTCACAATTCTCACAATTTCTCATTCTTAAATTATTCCTACTTTTGTTCTGAAAAATGTTCCTACGAGAAGACAATCAGAGATTCATGACACACGCGCAGACCTTTGTTTTTGTGCATATCCCGGGTGTAGGAGATGATGGATGCTGGCTGTTTGTAAATTTAATGCGCAATCCTGTTCATGTGATTTGCATAAGGAAACAGCCGTGAACAAATACAGATAAGAAGAAAATGACCAATGCCGAAGTGTTCTTGGAAGCGTTCTTACACGTAGTTTACGAACAAATGTGATCGCACGCATGTTTTGTGAATGAGGCCCGTTGATTATAAATGGGCCTTCGGTGCCCTCTTGGTGATATCGCATTTTTGTATTCCCAGAGCGCAACACTGATGTTCTCCACTACTGTACGCCTTACTTAATGCGAAGCGATTGTGATGTAATGCGAAGCGATTGTGATGTAATGCTAAGCGAATGTGATGTAATACGAAGCGATTGTGATGTAATGCGAAGCGATTGTGATGTAATGCTAAGCGAATGTGATGTAATGCGAAGCGATTGTGATGTAATGCGAAGCGATTGTGATGTAATGTGATACACTCAGCCCTCCAGGACCGCGGAGTAGGCTTCATCTCCCAAAAATCATGCTCGCGCTCCATTCTTTCATTAAATTGAAAGCCCCAGCCGAGCGCTCTTCTGCCTTGCCATGGTCCTAGAATACTAATAAAGCACATTTATTATTGCCGCGCATGACTATTTATGAATCACCATGGCCTAAAGAGGGTCATTCTCATCCCTCAATAGACAGGTGTCTAGTTAAGTACATTTAACACCTTGTTAAAAATTCAGGCATCGGGGCTTTACGGCTGCATGCTAACCTGTACTCACGCGGGCCCCCGTGGGCCGTATAAGTGCACAGTGCAGATTTTTTGGGGAGGCCTGCTTTTTTTTTTTTGGGGTCCTCACAGCAGGGCCCAGTCCCCGTCACGGATGGGGGTGGGGGGGGGGTGGGGGGGGAGGGGTGCGCTGTCACCCCCCCCCCCCCCCCCCCCCCCCCCCCCCCCCCTTGTCACGCGAAGCGGTCGCCCCCAGTGACAGCGCTCTCCACTTAACGGGCGGTGGTAAGTACACACACCGGCGCCGCCGCCTATCAGCGGGGAATTCCAATTACAGCCGCGGGAGCCGTGGAAACCCGCGGCGGCTCGTCCGCGGGCGGCTGACAGGTCGGTCTGGACTCTGACACCTGAACAAAACTGAAAAGGGAATAACCATGGTGACAACCGCGGGGTTTTAAAAGCAAGCAGACGGTGAAAAAAAACAGAAAGCGGGAGAAGGGGGGGGGTGGGTTAGGGGAAAAGAAAGAGATTCAAAAGATGATGGCGGGGGTATGGGGGGGGGGGGGAAGAATGTTGAGTGCTCGCCGAGAAGGTTTGCCGTGACCGGGAAAAGGAAAAATGCTCGCCGATGTCATGCGGAGATAAGGGAGCCTTCGCTGTTTGGAAAGGGGGCGGGAGGTGGGGCCGGGGGGGGCTACGTCGCCCGGTAATGTATCCGAAACGCTGTGGCCTTGTCAACAGCGGCCGGTCTTCTGAAGAGCCGTTATCCCCCCCCTCCACCCCCCCCCCCCCCATACCTGATCACCTGCGGTCCAAATTGTCAAAAAACATCACTTATCTCTCGCCTTCGCGCCCAAACACCCACTCCCTCCCTCCCTCCTTCTCTGTCTCCACCCTCCCGATCTCCATCCTCAGTTCTCCGTCCTCCTCTCCTTTCCCCTCCTGTTTCCCCTCCCTGTCTCTGCCTGCCTCTCGTTCTCTCGGCCCTGCCGCGGTCTGCGCGGTCCTCCTTCTCCCCCCGGCTTCCCGCGCAGCACCCGCGCGGCCCACTGCTGCTAATTAATAGCGGCTAACGAGGTGCTGCATTTGCATTTTGACGCCTCTTCCCCGCGCGCCCGCGCCCGCGCCCGCGCCCGCGCCCTCCCGTCTCCGCTCGGCGACGGCTCACCTTTCAGACGCCACTTCTGCCGGCCGCGTCAAAAAACCCGAGGCTTCCCAATTAACCGGGGTGGTTTTGTCTCCACGCTTCTCCTCTCTCCTCTGTTTTTTCCCCTCTCCCTCCCTCCTCTATCTCTCTCCCTCTCTCTTCTCTCTCTCTGTCCCTCCCTCTCACTTCCATGTCTCGCTCTGTCCTTTTTACGGCTTGTGTTGAGTGTGCCAGAGTGCAGACAGGAATGGATTTTTTTTTTTTTAGCTGGGAGGAATGAATTGTGCAAAAAAAAAAAGAAAACAATGGGGAAGAAATACAAAAAATAAAATCAATGTGTGAGTCCTCTGTTGTTTTGAGTGCAGAGAAGATGCGCTCAGTAATGAACAGAAAGCATAAGGACCTTTGCCCTGTAAGGACCTTTACCCTGTGAGGACTTTTGTGCTGTAAGGACCTTTGCCCTGTGAGGTCCTTTGTGCTGTAAGGACCTTTGCCCTGTTCATCACTGATTCAGAAACTCAGGGCATGCAATCTTAACGCAGGCATTAACACGCATTGTGCAGTGTTGTGTTCAAGGGCTGAGGGCAGGGGGTCAGGTGGGGGGGTATTCTGCAAACTCGTAAGGCTGACAACTCAAATTGGGAGGCTGGTGCTGATGATAGTGAAACGGATGAGGGGGGCGGGGGGGGGGGGGGTTGGATTTGTATTCATAAAGCATCTGACAATAGCTTTACTGATCAAGATTTGTTTTTACCTGGCAGCTCATAATGGTTAAAGCTGGTCAGTAGGCATCTTGCTCTGGATTATTATTCATAAAGCATCTGAATATAGCTTTACTGATCCAGGATCTGCTTTGGCCTTGCAGCTCGTAATGGATATGGTTAGAATGTAAACAAGATAAAGCTAATCCCAGATCAGTATGCATCTTGCTCTGGATTCGCATTCATAAAGCATCTGAGATTAGCTTTACTGATCCAGGATCTGCTTTGGCCTTGCGGCTCGTAATGGATACGGTTACAATGTGGACGGTGTAAAGCTGGTCTCAGATCAGTAGTCGTGCACTGCTGCACTGGGTAATCGACTCCTCCAGTGATTGTTTTCTCACCATTTTAAAAATGGGATCTGCCTTTGGTCGAGCACCACGGCTTATGCTGTTTGTTGAGGGAGGAGGAGGGGGTGGGGGGGGTTTCAGGGGTCAAAGGTCATGTTAGAAAATTGCGCCTTGGCCTCGCTGACCTTTGTGTCCACCTCAGACAGGCCTTCTCCGCGGCGTGAGACGAGACAGCGCCCCAAGGGGCCACGCCGCTTTAGCCCCATGGGTATTTAGAGCCTGTTTTTCCTGGCACTCCCCGCAAAGAATGTGTAGTTTCTCCACTTACAAAGTGATGCGAGTAATGACACGTCTGCTCGGCCCTTTGCTTATCCATGCCCTCTGGAGTGAGCAGGGGGCACGCTTGCATTCAGTTTAATTGGGAAGATTTAATTGGTTTTTCAATTAACTATTGAACTGTAGGACCTGCGCAACGTAATGAACAGTTAATTAGGCTTAAACGAGGTGACAGGCTCACTGCACAGAGCGTTTCTTTCTAAACCCTTCGTGAGGCATTTATAACACTATCTAGGCAACGTAAGACCTATGAAATTAATTTAGGCAGGGCTTTTGGTCAGAGCAGTCACCTTATTTTAAATGCTGTCACATGATGCTGCTCAGTGTTGTTATGTTGTCCTTCGAACCCCACATTATAACCATTTCATTACACAATGATGATAGTGTGATATACTTTTATATGCTTTTCATCCCTTTTTTTCTCCAAAATGGAATGACCAATAGTGTGTGTGTGTGTATGTGTGTGTGTGCATGTTTACGTGTGTGTGTGTGTGTGCATGTTTGTGTGTGTATATATGTGTGTGTGTGTGTGTGTGTGTGTGTGTGTGTGTGTATGCATGTGTGTGTGTGCATGTTTACGTGTGTGTGTGTGCATGTTTGTGTGTGTATATATGTGTGTGTGTGTGTGTGCGTGAGAATGTGTGAATGTGTGTGCGTACTTTTGTGTGTGTGTGTGTGCGTGTGCTTGAGAATGTGTATATGTGTGTGCGTACTTTTGTGTGTGTGTGTGTGTGTGTGTGTGTGCGTGAGAATGTGTGAATGTGTGTGCGTACTTGTGTGTGTGTGTATGCATGAGAATGTGTGTATGTGTGCGCATACTTGTGTGTGTGTGTGTGTGTGTGTGTGTGTGTGTGTGAATCATCCATGCTGAAAGCTCTGCTATCGACCCAGTAGAGTGGAGTCTGTGGTGTGTGATGTCAGTCGCTGCCTCTTATCACACTGCAGTGCGCAGGTCGCGCTGATACCTGTCCGAGGGGGTCTCTGCACGTGGGACTGTGGATGGCCGGCTCATTGGTGTGCAGTGAAAAGCTCTCATCCCGGCCTCCCTGGGCGACGCTTGGACCACTTTGTGTCGCCCTGCAGGGCTGGCGCTTGCAGGCGGCGCTGGCGCAGCCCGGTCCGCTCTTCATACCAGAACATACTGTGCTCTGCAAAGTCTGCAGAACAATACTTTTTTGTATAGCGTGGCTTTCCAAAATAATCGGTTTGTAAGCAAATGGAAATGGGTGGTACATTTGTTTTGGGTGGCAGAGTAATTTGTTAGTGCGTTGGGGTTACAATGCAAGGATTTCTAGAAGACGGATATATTTTAAAAAATGTATATTTTGTATTTTTGTATTTCGTTACACCCGATCAGTGGCCAGAAAGATTAATCTGAAATTCAATGAATTGTGAAGAGGAGAAAATCTTTCGAGCTTTTCAATAATGTGGGGCAGCATTTAAAGATGCATTTAAAGGAGATGTATTATTGGTCATTTCTTATGTTGAAAATAGTTTTTAGCCAGTTAAGGATGAGTTTGCAACATGAGTTTGAGGAAGATTTAAGTATTTATCACCAGCCTGTAGGCCAGAGAGAGCAGAACACAGAGAACCATGGAGAACGGAATGTAGAGTACATTGGAATGGAGAGCGGAATGTAGAGTACATTGGAATGGAGAACGGAATGTAGAGTACATTGGAAAGGAGAACGGAATGTAGAGTACATTGGAAAGGAGAACGGAATGTAGAGTACATTGGACAGGAGAACGGAATGTAGAGTACATTGGAATGGAGAACGGAATGTAGAGTACATTGGAAAGGAGAACGGAATGTAGAGTGCATTGGAAAGGAGAACGGAATGTAGAGTACATTGGAAAGGAGAACGGAATGTAGAGTACATTGGAAAGGAGAACGGAATGTAGAATGGAACAGCTTCATCTTGTGTCTTCTGCTGCCTTCTACATTCTGATCCTGGCAGCACACCTGCTCTGGCTCAGCAACCAATGACAGAATAGACAGCTTCCTGGGACGAGAGCGATAACTGCACACTGCATCAGAGCATAACAACACACAAACACACAGACACACGCACATGGACACACACACACACGCACACACACACACAAACACACACATACACACTCATACACACACATATAACACACACACTCACACACATTTACACACACACGCAGGCATGCACACCTACACATACACTCACACGCACGCACGCACAGACACACAAGCACGCACACAGACACAGACATGCACACATTCGCACGCACATACACACACACACACACACAGTAATACGAAATGTAATGATAAAAAACATAATAAATCAAATACTTTAATTATGGATTCCCAGCACTTATTCTCTGAGGGCTTAATTAAGACTTTCAAAAAAAACAAAACTTTTTTATTTGGACATTATATTCTCTAATTAGAACAATGTTCAAGTTGTGCACACGGCAATTAGCCTCATAGGTATGCATGGAGCGCCGGTTCTCCATACTGCGGGCTATAAGAGGCGAGCGCTCAGCGCTGTTTAACGGTTTGTGAACGCGACGGCACTTAGCGAACCGGCGGAAATGAAGCTGGAAGATGGGGCCCGAGAGGGGTGGGGGTGGGGTGGGGTGGGGGGGCGGGACTCAGTTACCTGCACCTGCCCAGACGCTGAACTCCTTCTTTTTTTTGGGAGGAAATGGAGTGTGCTGTCGATGGGAGGCTAACGGCTCTTGCCCTCGGCAGATAGTCCTCGGGAGACGGACGGGTTCACCGAAGGGTCCCGCTGTTTATTCCCTCTTTTTTTTCTTTTTTTTTTCCTCCCCGATTTGGAACGGCCCAATCAGTGTGTGTATCGGAGCTCGTTACTGCAAGCCTTCTCGCTATCGATTTTCGGGAGGCCGCACAACGAGCCCCTGCTTTACTCTGAAGCGGGAGAAATCACCACCGCTCGCTATCGCGCGACGGCTCACAAATCGAACCTGAGGTGAGAGGGCTGGGGGCTTCACGTGCATCTGAAATGGCGGACTTGCAGGCACCCGGTCGACCAGTAGGGGTCGCTATTGAGCGCTGTCATCCCGGCTGACTGAAATCCTCCCATCCCTGTGAGACTCTAGAGCCAATGTTGCATCGCACTGTGGAGCTGCCAGCCACAATAAGCACTGAGACAGTCTGGATTCTGTACCAGACCATAGGCCTGTCCAGACAATGTGAGGCCAGTGTTTGACTAACTGATACTATGGATCGCCTTCAACGTGCGTAGTCCAAATCTCTGCGCTTGTAAGCAAGTTATTTAATTTTAGAATATCTACATGTGGGGGAAAAAAAGGTCTTGTGTGTGTGCGGTTGCAGTCCGAAGAGTTCTAAGATGCGCAGCAACTTTTTAAATGTTTATTTTCTGTCAACCATCCTTTTCAGTGACCAAAAGATTAATCTAGTCCAGAAAGATACATTGTGAAGAGAACAAAGGAAAGTTTTAAGCTTTTCAATAATGCACAGCATGTAAAGGAGATACAAATAATTTGACATCATTTCTTATTTGGAACTTGTCTGCCAGATAATGGTGCCCGATATACAGTCAGAGAAAGTCCTACTAAGTTTATAATCATATATTTTTAATGTAGTTCTATTTTCGTATGTCACGCTTTTGAGCAGTCAACAGTCATCTCCTCTGATCTTAGCTTTTTGATGGGCGGTGGACAGCAACACGCAGAACACGAGGATCAAAAAAAGCCAGTAGTTTTTACTGAACGTTGTATTGTTCTCTCCCAGATTTCTATTTGCATGAAAAAAGAAAGAAAACATCGATTTCAATGGCTTCTGAAATAATTGAAAAGATTAAATAAAAACCGAGGGAGAGGACTTGACAGGGAGAGAGCTCCTGCAAATAAAGCTTTGTTAAGGGAATCGACAGATGGGTCCTGACAGCTTGTGATTAATTGCTGTTAATTGGGAGGAATTTCAGAGATGCCCCCTTATTATTCCTGAACTTGGGACAATGTTGCAGAAGATGCAAATGATGTTTTCCTCGACCTTGACTCTCTTCCCCCCCCCCCCCCCCCCCCTCATGGTCTAAAGGCCCCTTACGGCCCCTTACACGGCCCCCTCCTTGGCTTTTTTTTTTCTTTCTTTTCTAATTAGCATATTTTCACTGTAATTTCATTAGGTTTTTTTTTCCCCCAGGTTGCATTTCAATAATACAAATCAACTCTATATTTGTCAACTTGGTGGGATTATAATATATTAATGAGTGTAGCTGAATACATTCCAGTCCTTTAGAGAGAAAGCCAGCAACCCTGGCAAGTGAGAAGCAATCGGGAGCCCCAGTTTTCTGAAGGCCTTTGAAACAAGATGATCAAGGTCAGTATATAATATACAGTGCAGTCTGTATGTATTTGGACAGTGGCACATTTACTTATTTATTATTCTTTGGATCTGTACTCCTGCAAATTGGATTTGAAATGAAACAAAGAAAACAAGGTTAAAGTGCAAACTGTCAGCTTCAATTTGATGGTATTTACATCCAAATCAGGTGATCCATGTATAGGAATTGCTACCCTATTTATATATAGTCACCCCATTTCATAGGCCTGAAAGTAATTGGATAGATTAACATAATTTTGAATAAAGTCATCATATGTAGTACTTGGTTACAAATCCTTTGCGTTGGGTGACTGCTTGAAGCCTGTGACCCATAGATATCAGCAGATAATCGGTATCTTCCCTGGTGATGCTCTGCCAGGCCTGTACTGCAGCCATCTTCAGTTCCTGTTTGTTTCTGGGGCTTTTGCCTTCATTCTTGTATTCATAAGTGAAACACATGTTCGGTTGGGTCCAGGTGAGGTGATCGACTTGGCCAGTCAAGAACATTCCACTTTTTGGCCGTGAAGATCATATTAAAGCCCATAGTAAATACCCTGAAAAACTCCTTGGTTGCTTTAGCAGTACTATATTTGGGGGTCATTGTCCTACTGCAATGAGAACCATAGTCCAATGAGTTTGGAGGCATTTGGCTGACCTGAGCAGATAAGATGTTTGTGTACGCTTCAGAATTCATCCTGCTGCTGCCGTCAGCAGTCACATCATAAATGAAGAGAACTGATCCAGTTCCATCGAGCCAGTTCCAGCGATACACGCCAAAGACATAATGCTACCTCCACCATGTTTTACTGATGAGGTGGGGTGCTTTGGATCGCGAGCAGCTCTTTTCTTTTATCTTTTCTCCAAACCTTCCTCTCTCTGTCTCACTGTCCAGTACTTGCAGACTGCACTATAAATTCTGAAGGTTTGGTTTCCTAACATTGCTGGACTAGCCTCATCTTTAACATCTTTTCATCTTTCATCAAACATTGTGCTTTTTTGGTGTTGATTTAACATACGATTTCCCCTACTATCAAACTGAGGGTTGGTGCCATCAAAGATACCAGAATGCTGCTGACAACAGGTTCATATACAGTAGCCGGTAAAAATTTTCAGCACTAAGTCAACTTTTTGATAGAGTGCAATTTATCCACTTTGGACTTAAATGAACCCTGATCCTTTATACTCTGTAAGGAGTCGTGTGGTTAACCTGTGGGTTTTTTTTATTTCCAACGCATGCTGAGATTAAATCACTGTCTTTGATCTGCGGCAGGATTCATACCCGCAGCCGCCAGCCTGCTAGATTGCTAGATTGGCGCTTTGATTGCACCCTTCTATTCTGCAGTGGAGACTATTAAGCGAGGCTGCGCCAGCGCTGTTGCCAAGATTCCCTCGTGTTCACCACTCGATCACGCTCTGTGCTGGGCGTCCTCTCTTCAGCTCAGTCCGCCATCGTGCAGACCGCACGCTTTTTGCATCTCAGATGTATTAGCGGAAGCTCCCGGTAGCTGCTGCTGTGGCCGCGCGGAACGTTCGCTAGAGCTCTTTTGTGACGTCACAGAGGGTTCGGCTGAAACCCCTCCCACAACCGCAGGACAGGAGCTCCTTCGTGATGTCACAGAGGGTTCGGCTGAAACCCCTCCCACAGCGTAACCCCTTTGAGGAAAAACGTGTCTGTCCATCAGCCTCGACCGTGCCACGCACTTGTACTTAAACAAATGAACTACGTAAGAACGTTCTTATACGGTTCAGTGTCGTAAGCACACAGCCATACTGCACTCATTACTTGAACGTGGGAGAGATTAGGGCAGCATCTGTTGGCAGATAATCAACCGTTTCTTTAGATCAAAGCGGGGACAGAGGGGTGGAGGGCTCTCTCTCTCCGGACTGAGGCCGCCGCTTGCTTGCTTGCTGGTCTTAACCAGGACACCAGGACATGAGGCTGTCTCAACTTTTTTTTCTTTTTTTTTTTTCTTTCTGAGCAAACTTAATAAGTAAGGGGGGGAAGTAATCCAAGTAATTCTTATGATTAATGGTGCAAGGATAACCCATGGAGCTGAGATTACGGGCTGCATGGCGCAGCAGTAACCTTTTGGCTGTTGTCTGTTTCTGTCAGGGACATGGTGATTATTATCGTTTCTTTTTTTTTTTCCTCGTTTCTTCTTCTCCCACTGCTTGACAGACAGCGTGTGGGTGGGCTGCAATAGCTGCTTCTAGCCCAGCTTCACAGACACGCTGTCTACGAGGGGCAAATTGGAGAGGCGTGAGTCTGTGTCCGTGTCACCGCGCTGTTCCTCCTGGGACGAGGTAACTGGGGGGTGGGGTGGGGGCATTGGCTGAATCTCCGTCTTTTTGAAGTGACTGTACTGCAGACAAGGCCTGTAGACAAGGCAAGTAAAACAGAGCAAGCAAGGGTAGGGAAAGCTGACACACACCATACCGTGAAGCGATTATTACGATGCCCAGCCAGAAACATCTAGTTTGACCCAATTATTCATCTCAAATTAAGAGAGAGGGGAAAAAAAATCATTATCATTGGCAGACCTCTCTGCTTACAGGAAGCGCCTGGCAAAAGCCGGCTTTACATTTTAAATTCCTGATTTGATTAGAAAGAGAGAGAGGGAGAGAGAGAGAGTGTGAGAGAGAGAGGGAGAGAGAGAGAGAGTGTGAGAGAGAGAGGGAAAGAGAGAGAGTGTGAGGGAGAGAGAGGGAGAGAGAGAGAGTGTGAGGGAGAGAGAGAGAGAGAGAGAGTGTGAGAGGGAGAGAAGGAGAGAGAGAGTGTGTGTGAGAGAGAGAGAGGGAGAGAGAGAGTGTGAGAGAGAGAGAGAGGGAGAGAGAGAGTGTGTGTGAGAGAGAGAGGGAGAGAGAGAGTGTGTGAGAGAGAGAGAGAAACAGAGAGAGAGAGAGAGCAAACCTCCCTGGTTATTCAGATAGTGAGAAGCTGTACACCTGGACGTCCAGGTTAGTCCAGTCGCTAGTGTACCAGTGAAACACAATGGGAGGCTCATAACACACAGACACCCATGAACGCACACACACACTTTTCTGTCAGTTTAAGATATGGACTGAAGGACACATGAGTACTCACACATACACACAGGATACACATATTTTCACAGTGTGTCTCTCTTTCTTTCTCTCTCCTCTCTCTTTCTCGCCCTCCCTTCCCAGGCCACCCCAACTGCCCCCCCCGCCACCCCCCCCCCCCCCCCCCCCCGACCGCTCTTCCCTCCCCTTGCACCCGAGCAGCAGGACTCCTGCTGGAAGAGGAGTAGGAGGAGGAGAGACGGAGCAGAGCAGCTGCTGCTCTCCCGTCCTCCTCCGGTCCTCCTGGCTTCCTCTGAGATCCGCAGACTGGTGGGAGCGGGCGGCTGACAGGAAGCTATCCCACAATCCCCCTCCCACACACACACACACACACACACACACACAGTAAACACTTCTGTGTTAACTCAACTGAGAATATCACAGTTTACACGAGTCCAGTAGGATTCAAATGTGCTCCAGCAGAATTGAACCGCACTGCAGTGGTCTCCGGGTGGATGTGGACCAATGATCAGCGGGTATCTGCAAATATAAACAGCTGGCTTTACTTTGCTAGCATTTCGCAGATGCTCTTATCTTATTTTTACAATGCAAACACAAAGATAAGGAATTAAAGAGCAGTAATTCCCTAGAGGGGGAGAGTATAGTCGCTCTCTCCCTCGAGAGCAGTTGCCAGAAGCGCAGACTCAATTGACAACTTGTCAGCTACCCGACTGAACATTAAACAAAGTTGTACAAACAAGAACAAAACTAATCCAACAGGCATTAAACTGCATTTTAAGAGGGTCATTTAGCTTCTTGCAGTAGCTGACGTTCTTATCCAGAGGACTTCCACAGTTTAACCTCTTTGCATGAAATTCATTTTAAACAGCTGGATATTTTACTGAAGCAATTCTGGCTAACACTCCTGTACAGTAAAATATCCAGTGTTAGTTCAACTCTAACAGCGTTAATTGAGCTTTTTAACAGATAACATTTGGTCCCACTCTGGAATGTGGGACCGAATGTTACATGTTAGGAGTGAATTAACACTGTTAGAGTTGAATTAACACTAGACGTTTTGCCGTGCGTTGTCCTCAAAGGTCAAAAATGACCTTTCCTGACATTAACAGGAGTGAATACCCCTGAAATAGATTTTTTTTTTCAGTAAGAAATTTCATGACTTTTCCTGGAGTGACCCTACCCTTAGAAAAGGTTGTTTCCACATGAAAAATATTGATTTAGTATTTAAAATTTAATTGAGGGACTTTATCACAGGGGTTCGGTTAGGCTGGGCCGTGCTTGACTCTGTGGACATGGGGGGCATACATAATATGAGACAACACGAAGGTTACTTTACTCAAGGGTGGGCCGCAAACGTCAGTAGCCCAATCGGGAATCAGACCTGCAGCCGTGTCGCTCTGCTAACTGCGGTATCGGCTTCATTATCTGGGGTTTGACATGCGATGTTGTGCATGTGAGAGAGACTTCATCATGTGTTCATGAGTTCACGGGCCATGCCATCATCTCAGTGTTCCAAACACACACGTGTGTGCTTACTTGTGTGTGTGTGTGTACACATACGTGAGCCTCTGTGTGTGTGTGTGTTTTGAAGGCATTTCTACAGGTGTGCACTCGTGTGTGTGTGTGTGTGTGTGTGTTCCCTCCCCGCCCCTGGCTCCTTTTGAAACGGGCTCTCAGACAGATTTCCGCGGCTTTGATTTTGACGTGGGGGGGGGGGAGTGTGCCCGGGGGGGGGGGGGGGGGGGGGTGGGTGGGTGCGGGGTTGGGGCGGGTGGGGCGGCGGATCCCAGACCCTGGTGACCGCGTGTGAGAGACCTCCTCAAAGAGGTGCGCGAGGGGGCCCGGGGCTGTTTGATGGTTTCCACAGAGGCGCGCGCGTGGAACCGCTCGCTCGCTCGTTAGCGCGTGAGAGAGCGAGGGAGCGAGCTCCGATGACAGACCCTCGCAGAAATGAAAGCACTCGAGGGGTCTCCATCTCCTGCTCTGGAGCTTTCAAAGCGCGGGTTTCCATTGCGGGGAACAAAAAAATTATAGTTTTTTTTTTTTTTTTTTTGTTTAAAACCTTTTCAGTCGGTGTTTATGTGTTTCAGGTGCAAAAAAAAAAAAAAAAACGTCCCTTTTGTTCGTTTCCCGCGACGATTCGATTACCTGTGGCCCCCGTGTACTTGCGGTGAATTCAGTACCTTTTTTTTCTGATCTCATCGGATTGATCTCTGTAGATGCGTTCAGATGAAAGATATTATTGAACAACGGTTCTGAGGCTAGCGGTTCCGCGCTATTTACACATCTAGTCGTTCTTTGATGCGTCGCCTCCCCAGCTGTCGGCCCGGCATTATTTTTTTGGGTGTGTGTGTAAATCGAATGCTTTTCGGCAAAAAAAAAAAAGAAAAAAAAAAGGGAAGAACTGGAGATAAAGCGCCAGCGGATAGGTTGCCGTGGATACGAGCGTCCGCCGGCGCTCGTGCGAGAGACGTCGGGGCTCGCGAAGGCGCCGGGTCAGCTGATCGCGTTTCGAGGCTTCGGGCGGGGTTCGCCGAGGCTAAGGGGGGGGGGGGGGTCTCGGAGCGCTAAATTACCGAATCGGCGCGCTCGCGGGCGATCGCATTAATTAAGAGGCGGACGCGGTAAAGAACACGGGACGGACCGCCAGGGGCGCCCGCTGGCTCTCATTAGCCCCCGTTGACCCCCCCCCCCAGCCTACCCCCCAGTATGCGAGGATGGGAGGACGGGGTGAGTCTTCCTTCCATATGCCCCCGTCCTAATCAATACGGTGCTCCAGCTGGATCTCACACGCTGAGGAACCGGCGCTGGTGCTCTGTGGGCTTCTAACATTTCGGCAGCGTAGAGTTCTGGCTGCCCCAGAAATTTCAGCTTGACTGTTCTGCTGTTGACTTGTATCTTGTTGGTCCATCATGTACGCATTACGAATGCATTTTTTTGGGAGCTGCGTTATGATAGGCCTGTAATTCACGCGACTGTAGCCGGGTTAAAACTGCTTCAGCGCCACAGCAGTCATACCTTTCTTCTCGAAAATTGCAGGTATGAAGCATTAATATAAGGAATAAAGTGCGATGTTTTAAGTACATGCTTTCATGCTTTCTCATCTGTGATGGCCATAACTCGAGCAGCCTTGAAGGCCTGGGGGGGCGGGGGGTGCTGGGGGGGGGGGGCTGTAATGTCCAGAGTTTCAGAGTGCTCTGGAGTCTAATGCTAAGCTCAGTGTTACAGCATTATTACACAGTGAATGATCTTAACTATACAATGGCGAAAGCCTAGTTTATGTTGCGTTCTTTCATTTCAGTTGTCTGGACCTTTAAGTGTACCACTTTTCCTACTGTAACTTTTGGCCTGTGTAGTAGTGTGCACTATCCCTTGCTATAAACCGGAGGGTCGGTCTGTGTATTAGTGTACACTATCCTTGCTGTAAACTGTAAGAGCCTGTGTATTAGTGTGCACTATCCTGCTATAAACCGGAGGGTCTGTGTATTAGTGTACACTATCCTTGCTGTAAACTGTAAGAGCCTGTGTATTAGTGCACACTATCCTTGCTGTAAACTGGAAGAGCCTGTGTATTAGTGTACACTATCCTTGCTGTAAACTGTAAGAGCCTGTGTAGTAGTGTGCACTATCCTTGCTGTAAACTGTAAGAGCCTGTGTATTAGTGTGCACTATCCTTGCTATAAACCGGAGGGTCTGTGTATTAGTGTACACTATCCTTGCTGTAAACTGTAAGAGCCTGTGTATTAGTGCACACTATCCTTGCTGTAAACTGGAAGAGCCTGTGTATTAGTGTACACTATCCTTGCTGTAAACTGTAAGAGCCTGTGTAGTAGTGTGCACTATCCTTGCTGTAAACTGTAAGAGCCTGTGTATTAGTGTGCACTATCCTTGCTGTAAACTGTGAGGAACCCGTTAGCTGACAGTTCCGAGCTGCTGTTGCTTAGTCACCAGCGCTGGCACTGACGTGCGGCTTAATGTCCCTGCTAATGAGCGTCTTCGCGTCCGGCCTGTAAAACTGTGGCTCTCTGGCCCGTCCATAATTGTCTGGCCCGTCCATAATTGATGATTTAATTGGCCGTCCACCTCGGCGTGCCGCGGCTGTCATAACCAGGTTAGCCTGTGGCGGTGATGCGGGGCTTGGCGCGCGCCTCAGCGTGCCTAACACGGGCGGACGGGCTGCTAACTCACCCGGGGACCCGACGCAGAGAGAGAGTTTGACCTTTTAATCTCTCCCACATATCTACCCGGTCACCTTGTCCACGCGTGTGCGGCTGACATCCCAGAGCTACTTTCCGCGCGTCACACGGTGTCACACGGCCGTACGGAATGAAATAGCACGGACGTTAAAAATAATACCCTAACTTAGCGGAGCGACGTATTCCAGTTCGCGGGCGTGGCGCTGTTATCCGTCCATGTCTGGCAACCCCATTTTACATCTTTGATCTTTTTTTTTTTTTTGTACGGACAGATTAAACCGACTGTGTTACTGATAATCTCTCCATCCCGTCTTCGTTCTGATCCAAGGCAAGCGTTTAAAGAGTTCCACCTGCAGGCCAAAAATAAATAAAATAAATAAACAGAAGCAGAACTAACAGACGAGGGGAAATAAAAAAGGTGTTGTGCTGTTTCGGTGTGATGTATTAATCTCATTTCCCACTGTGAGGAAGAAAGGGGGGATTTTGTTGGCGGGTGGGGGGGCGGGTGGGGGGCTGGTAGATCTGATAAGGCTGCTGTGAAATCTCTACCTCTCAGATGGAGGCAGATCCTCAGACTGGAAGTTAAGCGCAGAGGAAACAGGAGATGTGTTTTCCATCCTTTTCAGCACCTGGGTAAAGATAAAGACCTCCTCTCTCTCTTCCTCTCTCTCTCTCTCTCTCTCTCTCTCACACTCTCCCTCTCCCCTTCTTTCTCTCTGTTTCTTTCTCTCTCTCTGTCTATCTCTCTCTCTCTCTCACTCTCCCTCTCCCCTTCTTTCTCTCTGTATTTCTCTCTCTCACTCTGTCTATCTCTCCCTCTCTTCTTCTCCTCCTCTTTGTCTCTCTATCTCTCTCTCTCTGCATGTGAAACGGTTAGATAACTGTGGAGAGCCAGACTCTGTAATAGTTTACCATTCATTTTCAACACACAAACACACACACACACACACACACACACAGACACACGCACACACACACACACACACGCCTGCACACATGGGCACACGCACACACACACACACACACACACACACGCGCATGCCTGCACACATGGGCACACGCACGCACACACACACTCACACACACACATACACAGACACACGCACACACACACACACACGCATGCCTGCACACATGGGCACACACACACACGCATGCACACACAGACACACTCACACACACACCCACACACAGACACACACGCACACAGACACACACACACACACACACACACGCATGCCTGCACACATGGGCACACACACACACACACACACACTCTGACACACACACACACACACACACACACTTTGTGCCTGTGCAGCCCCAATACCCCAGGACTGATGAGTATTGGACTTGCCTCCCTGTTTGAGCCACCGCACTCCAACTTACCAAATTGGCCCCCATTTGTCACATGCAATTGATCCCACAGGGTTACATTTTGGTCGAAATAATGCACTACAAAGTCCCCCTCCGGCGTTTTTTTGTCCAGCTAATTTGAACTGCAATTATAATGCTGCCAACTGATATGGAAGAAGTGTGCGTTTGTGCAGGAGGAATGTGAGCTGCTTGGCAACCTTACGGGGGCGTGCGAGTTTCTGCATTAGATCTGCTGCCATCTGGCCAGGACACTTGACTCTGCAGCTTAAATCTGGGGGATTTTAATCCTAGATGGAATTTTTCACCTCTTCACCTCTGGGAGTTATACAGTAAAAACAAACACGTGCACACACACACACACACACACACACAGTGAAATGTGAAAGTACTGGGAAAGTTGTGCCAAATTGTTTGTTTTTTCCTACTAATAAAATTTGTATTTCAAATCACACAATGACTGTGAAGCAAAATTCAGCCGTCAGGGGTAAGGGGCATGCAACAAAAATATTGACCTCGCAGGTCATTAAGTTTATCAAAACTTATTTAGTCTCAAAAGTTACTGTATGCTGACCCTGAAATAACAATAGCGGGCTGTCTCAGTGAATGGCATTGTTGTAATATAGTTCAGTGTGTATTAACAGCACATAAAACAAATGCAGACATTGTAAATCAAAATTTTGATATTGATTTGAAAAGACAATTAGTAGAGGAGGTAACTCAACCAATTTGACACAATTGTCCCAGTAGTTTTGCGTTTAACTAAATACTGTATGTATAGACACACATACACAAGGATAAATTATATGACAAAATACAGTACTGGGCAAAAACTGAGCGTTGCAAGCTGTTGGAGGGAAAAGGGCATTTGCCAGACAAATGTACAATGTCATTGTGAACCCGGGAAATGTCAGGATTGACTCTTTTTCGTTTTTACCAAACAGCTCGTGTGTGTGAAGTGAGAAGACTGCTGGTGCTGGGGCGATGGAGTGGAGTGGGGGGGTGGGGAGGGGTGGGTTGGGGGGGGGCATGATGGGTGGGGTGGGGGGGGATCTCTTCTAAACCAGTAGTGACATCTACCAGCCTTCCCTGCCTTTTCTCCTATACGGTTCACACCACAATCTGACCGGCCATATTGGCTGCGGCAGAGAGGCTCCTGGCCACAGACCGTGACAGAGAGCATGATGGGTAGCAGCCCGTCCCCTTGAAGTTAGCAAGCCGAGAGGATAGGGGAGCGTGCTCCCCAATCCACCGGGGTCTCCACATGTGCTGATTTTATCATTTATACGTGGACGGGCGCGCGTTTATATATATTTATTTATTTATTTAGCGTTGCATTCTGCATCGTAGGCATGTGCCGTGGCAGGGAGGACGCAGATGCACAACCTCAGCACAAAAAAAAAGAAACAATGAGTGAAGGGGAAAGGCAGGAACACGGGGTTCAGCGCAGCTTGATTGACTTGGCGTTCGAGCCGGTGAACGTGCATAAACATCTCCTCCCGTTAACATCGCATTCCCTTTCATCCGCTGATCTGCTAATTGTTATTGCTGGCGAAGGCTGTTCGTCTGCGGTGTGCGTGTGCGTGTGCGTGTGTGTGTGTGTGTGCGGTGTGTGTGTGTGTGTGTGTGTGTGTGTCTGTGTGTGTGCGTGGTGTGTGTGTGTCTCTGTGCGCGCGTATGTGGCGTGCGTGTGTGTGTGAGAGTGTGTGTGTGTCTGTGTGTGTGTGTGTGTGTGTGTGTGTCTGTGTGTGTGCGTGTGTGTGTGTGTGTCTCTGTGCGCGCGTATGTGGGCGTGCGTGTGTGTGTGAGAGTGTGTGTATGTGTGGGGTGTGTCTGTGTGTGTGTGTGCGTGTGTGTGTGTGTGTGTCTGTGTGTGTGCATGGTGTATGTGTGTGTGTGTGCGTGCGTGTGTGTGTCTGTGTGCGCGCGATGTGGGCGTGCATGTGTGTGTGAGAGTGTGTGTATGTGTGTGTGTGCGTGCGTGCGTGTGTGTGTGCATGTGTGTCTGTGTGTCTGTGTGTGTGTGTGTGTGTGTGTGCGTGTGTGTGTGTGTGTGTGTGTGTGTGTGTGTGTGTGTGGTTGTTGAGATGCATACATGCTGGCATGCGTCTCAGTGATGGGTGGGTGAATGGCTGGTACTGAAGTCGCCGTTATATACAGAAGAGTTTCCAGCTGTCTGTCCCGTTTTTTGTTTAAAAGGTGTACGCCCCATGCAGCATACCCTTATGTCCCGCTATCTGTTTTTAGTGCTTTGGACTTCCTGCTGAAGGTTGCTGGATGTTAATAAGCACCTCAAATGTAATTCAGCACATAACCATCAAATTAAAGGTACCTAAAAATGTTTTAATCCCGTCGGATCTTTGATGGGTCTTTATTCTAAGGATCCTAAGGGGTGCGATTGCTTCATATTTTATAAGATAAAGGTGTGCGTCTTGAGTTAATGAGTGTTGGGAGATTTTTGCGAACCGTTTATCCTCAACCCCTTCGCTCAGCACCTCCGATAATTAAGACCTTCGCGCGGTTTTCCGGTCCCTTGAATCCCCCGTCTAATGTCCGCACCGCCGGTTTAATTGGCTCGATGATGCCTTCCTTCCTTCCTTCCTCTCCCGCGCCTCGAGCGCCGGTGTGGAGAACCGCTCCGCTCTGGCGACGGCTCCCTCGAGCGCGAAAACGTTCGCGGAGCCGCGGAAGGCGTCGTGTTCGGCCTCGTTTGGGAGTCCAACTTTACGACGCGCCTAAGATATTACATCACATTACAGGCGTTCAGCAGGCACTCTTATCCGGAGCAACTTACACGATGTTACATCCATTTATAATACAGCTGGATTTATACTGAAGCGATGCAGGGTAAGTGCCTTGCTCAGGGGGGGAATCAACCCTGTGACCTTCAGGTTACAGGACCAGCTCCTTACCCATTATACTACACTGCCACCACTATATTTCTTGCCACCACAGATATTTCTATACCTGTCGGACACTGGAGGATCAACTAGTGCCAGTATTTAACAAAACCCCACACATTTATGCCACAGTTTGAATTGTGAAATTTAGACGATTTTTCTTGCCATTTGTGTCACGGCGTGTAGCGACCTCGTCGGCGGCAGCGGAGTTAGCGGGTGGCCGTAGTGGGAACGTCGGGCACTGCCCTGCCCGTTCCCCCCTCCCCCCTTCCTTCCTTCCTCCCTCTGGGGGGGTCCTCTGTCCGCGGAGACCGCCGCGTCCTCTCCCAGAGCCTCCTCTGGATTACAGGCGATCTTGCGCCCCCTGCTCTTCTGACGGGGGGCGGAACACGGGATCGAGCGCCTCACCCCCCGCCATTAGAGGAGCTGAGCTTCAGACGCTGATTTCTCTCCGCTGCCTCCTCTTATTTTCTTTTTCTCCTTCTTCTTTCTTTTCCCTCCTCTCTCTCTCTCTCTCCCTCCGCTCCGTCCGTCTTTCATCTGACGCTAATTTGGGGCCGGGGGGCCCGCGTGATTGCTCCCTCAGCTCTTCGGGGGCACTCCGGACGGGTCCCGCAGACCACTCTGCTGGTAATCAAGTGGAGGGTGGAGAGAGGAAGAGATTGGGCGGGAACTTTAGCGAAGTGCGGGGGGGGGGGGGGGCAGGAGGGAATGGGGGGGGCCCAGCTGTGTTGCCATGCAAGGTTTCCTCACACAACCTTCAAGCGCAAAAAAATGAAAGGGGACTCTTTCGTGTGACATTCTAATGATGCGCTGCTGTTGCCACGACGCCGGCGCGCGTGTCCGTCAAAAGGTGAGGGAACGGCGGGTGACGAGTGACTGAGAGAGACGGCGAGAGAGAGAGAGAGAGAGAGAGAGAGAGAGAGAGAGAGAGAGAGTTCGGCCCTTTTTAATGGGATGGGATTGCTTTACCTTCCCAGGGCTGCACTGTGGTCATGTCCCCAGTCTACCCTGCTCCTCCTGATAACTGCCTCTGCAGATAAACCCACTTATTTGGCGTATTAAACCACGACCATGACAGCCCCGACCCAGGTCTGTTATTGCAAAGTGGTTCCATCTGTGGCTGTAAGGCCAGGCAGCCCAGAAAGACCACTGTTGCCAGGTGCTTGATTAATCCCTCCCCCACAAAAAAAAGCTCCTCAATACTCTCCATCTTCAGTTGCCTCCCATACAGTTCTCTCACAGTTTGTACCTCCTTTTAAAACCCGCCATGGACTGCCATACATTTTTACTGTAAAACTGTCCCTATGAATTAAAAAAAAAAATCCCATACATTTAAGGATGTGTCCCACCTGGCAACCCTGAACAGGTTTGGCCTGGCCATTATTGGGGGAATAATTGTTTTATGGAGGGAGGGACACCAGACACTAAGAAGTCTTTCAGTAATTGAGTGTAGAAAAAAGAATCATAGAGAGACCAGCATCCAACTCCCAAGGCGCCGAAACTGCATGTATAGCATGTCCATCGTTTTCAAACATTTAGCATTTTAAAAAATCATAACAGTCGATTAAATGTTTCTTCCAGACGATTACACGTTTTCAGACAGCCGAAAGTGTACCGCCTCCGTGGGTCAGAAATGTAAGTCACGGAGCATCAGCATGCCTGTGGAGTCAGCAGGGGCCCCACCAGGGATTTGTGGCCCCGTGAGAAAGATCTCAAATTGGGACCCAACACCACCCAACCCAGGCCACCCCACCCCTGTGCAATTACAGCACGAGTTTTTGAGGACCCCTGTCAGGCAGGGCCCTGGGAGTCATCCTAACCCCCCCCCCCCCCCCCCCAAACACACACACACACACACACACGCACACCCCGCCCCCCCCCCCCAGGCCCCATATGGTGCTCCCGGGCATCAGTATGAGACAGAATTGTTTTGTTTTGTGTGTAAAGGTCAGAGGTCGCGTGAGCTCGTCTCATCCGCGCGGTGGTTCTCCCTGCGCCTCGGGGGGGGGGGGGGGGGGCGCTGGCCTCCCAGCCGCGTCGCCGCGTCGCCGCGCGCACGCTTCCTGATCCCGCGCCACGCCACGAAGCGGCCCCAGGGGCGAAGGGCCGCCAGCGAGCGAGCGAGCGAGCGCGGCGTTTCCCCGGCGATCCCGTCCCCGCCGCTCTGATCCCCGGGAGCGCGGCCCAGACGCGCGGCGATCTGGCGGAACCTCAGAGTCTGAGCGTTCCGACTGTGGGTTGGAGCGCTTCATGGGTATTCGTCTGTTTGTTTGTGTGTGTGTGTTTTTTTATTTTTAAAATGCGGTTCCCTTCGTTTTCCCCCCGGTTTGGGAATGGGCTGCTTGTTCCCCCCCCCTCCGCCCGTGCTCACCGCTGAAATCTGTGGAATCCAGTTTCTGTTCTCTTTGTTACAAGTGAGAGTGCCTCGCTTGCCCCGCTCGCCCTGCTCGCCCCCGCTTGCTCTCAGAACCTTGTCTCACGCTACGCTAATTAACGGCAAACTGGGGACGAGATCCACCCCAAAAACCCCCCCGTCCCTGTCCCCCCACCCCCAAACACCCACCCCCGCCCTCCCCCTCCCCCTCCCTCCACCCCCAAACCCCCCCCCCACCCCCCACCCCCGAATCAACACCTCTGGTGGGCTGACGCTGAGGTGGAGCTAATGCTAGCGGGCCATGATCCTCTTCCTCCCCGCGCTTGTTCCTACAGGCCAGGCTGCCGAGCTCACCTGCTGAAAGAGCCAGAATCAAACTCCTGTATCTGGCGTATCCCGCCGTGGCCTGAAGACACGTCTCTCCAGACTGTCCCTGCGACTGTCGCCACTCCGCAGGGCCCTCCCAATCTAATCGCTCTTCTCACCTGTATCCTTCTATCTGCTTCCTGTAGCGCTTTCGTGTTACACGTGTACCTCCATCCGGCACTTAGACTGCACTTGTAGCGTTATCTTGATGATGTAGCTCGTTGTCATGCATCCTAGTTTGAGTTACCATAGCTTTCTGACCTAGCCCCTGCTTTCCGTGTGAACTGTACTTGACGTGTTCACGGCTATCAGTAACTGTTACATAATGAGTATTGTACCCTACCGGACCTGTGTTTTGTAGTTGTCCCAATGACCTTCGGTAAGCGCTTACTGTACATCGCCTCGGATAACAGGGTCTGCCAAACAAATGTAAATGTAATATTCACCTGGGGAAAGGGCAGGGGGCACCCCGCGTCCCCCACCCCCACCTCCTTCCCGCCCCCGCACCCCCAGCCCGCCAATTGGCCACCTGAGTCACAGGCGTAAATCTGAAATGTGATTTAACGGGCTGTCTGAAGAGGCCTGGCGCGTTAATTCAGCCGCTCCTCTGTCACACTCAAGAGTCGCCGTGGCTGCCTCCCGCTTATCGTCTCGGAACGTTGTCGCCGTTTTGAAGTGTTACCATGGAAATTAGGGTTCTTAGAAGAGAGGCGGGCATCAGATTTTACGGCGCACCACAATCGATGGAAACATTGACACTGCTGGAAATTAAATAGGGAAGATTTTATCGCAGCGTAAATGGAAATTTAACCTGGCGGTTGGCAGAAAAATAAAGCCTTTTTTTTTTTTTTTTTTTGCTTTGCATTCTTCTCTGGTTTATAATTGCTATTTTTCATGCTATAAAAAAATAGAACATTAGACAATATTTTGCATCATCATTTTGAACATGTTTTGTCCATTAAGACCCTTTGAGATTTGCCCCATTTGCATCACATTAATAGCGATAATCATTGGTGGTCATTATGAACACAGACCCGAAAACATCAGTGCGTACATGCTGATCCTCAGTCCCTCGGTGATGGCTGCCATTTTGATTTGTCCCGCAAATGGAGGGGTGAGGATTCCTCCACATTTCTTGGTCATCTTGAGCAGTGAGCTGCCTGGAGATCACAGTAACCTCATCAGGTCATTATTTTCCTTATTTCCACCTGGCCGCCTCATTCTTCTATCACAGGTTGTTTCAAAGAAATGCACAGTCCTATTGTGATGAGTGGATGAATGAAACCATAGAAACAGGCGCGGGGCTAGCTTGCTGTTTAGCGTTAAACGCCGCGCTTACCCGCTCCTGTGGGGTCAGCGCCCCTGGAGTCTGTTCTTTATTTGCTGAACAGGTCACCCCACAGGGTTGGGGTCCTGATCTGTGCGGTCACTTCTGGCACCACGATCTTTACTTCACTCTAGTGTGATTCTTCTGCACCTCTGCACTTTGAACTGATGCACTTGTTGTGCGTCGCTCTGGATAAGAGCGTCTGCTAAATGCCTGTAACGTAATGTAATGTAATGTAATGTAATGTAATGTAATGTAATGTTCTCTCTGCACTCTCCAGTCTCCAGTCTCCCGCCGGACAGAACAGCACTTGGTTTTTTTTAACACCTCTGGAGCGGGGTCCCTTATTCTGACGCCCGTTTTTTTTTTTTTTGGACGACGGCGACGACGCACGTTCCGTTCCCCTGATTGCTCTCGAGAAGGGGACGGGGGGGTTGGGATGGGGGGGTGGGGGGGGTGGAGGAATGATGCGAGTGCCCAGCTACATTTGCGGGCCTTTTTTTTTTTTCTTTTCTTTCTCTTTTTTTTTCTCCTTTTGAACAAAAAAAAAAAGAAAAATCAGCTAATTGAAATGCAGAACCATCCCAATCGCGGAATCAATTATCCTTTCTGCTCGTAATCACTGCAAGCGCTCCGTCTGACGTCCTTCTAATCAGGACACGGAGCCGGATGGGAAGAACGCCTTCGTGCTTAATTGAAAAGAAACTTCTGGAAAAAAAAAAAACTGGGGGGGTGAACTTGTCGGATTCGTCGGCGGCTGAAACAATAGAACGGGTGGGCGGTGGGAAGCCCTGATATGTATGTACACAAAACATTCTG
This sequence comes from Anguilla pacifica, assembly GCA_039654925.1. Lineage (NCBI taxonomy): Eukaryota > Metazoa > Chordata > Actinopteri > Anguilliformes > Anguillidae > Anguilla > Anguilla pacifica. The sequence goes on from CM077288.1 coordinate 62,962,705, forward strand.
TTATTTCAGCTGCAGACGAATTCCGTAGTATTCTGGTATTCATTGTCTTTTTCACTAAAGTCAGAACTGTCCGCAGACTTTTGGGGAGCCTTGGGGGAAAAAAAAATTAATTTGGGGGCCACTCCCAAAACATCAGAAATTTTAAAACTTTTTGTATTTTGTCTAAGGAAGGCGAGAGGGTGTGGCCCTAGTGCTTGATCTGCCTCATGGAAGGGATGGGCTCTGGTAAAAGAGCTGGAAAAGTTCCTTTTTCTTTTTGCGGTGGAAAAGATCTCTCTTAGTAATGCAAAGCTGCTGTATCCTCTTTGATAAATACTCTTTGCATGTTAATGCGCACCGTGCAAGTTAATCGTCAGCGAAAACTAAACTCAAAACAAGCCTGGAACAAACATGCGTAGTGCCTTGATTATTATTTTTGTTTTCACGTAACGCCATCGTGGAAAATATTTACATAGAATTTATGAGGCTGGAGCGTTCAGCTGAATTTGCAGTGCTGCTGCATTGTTTTTTTTTCTCTCCAAAAAACTGTTCCAGAACAATAAGAGTTGGCTGCAGTGCATTCTTCCTGTGGCCAAGGCGCTGCTCCTGTGAAGGTGTAAAAACTGGAACAGAGGAAAACGGCCAGTGGCTGCTGATGGGGAGAAAAAGAAAGGAGGGTGAAAGAGAGGAGGATGAAAGAGAGGAGGGTGGAAGAGAGGAGGGTGATAGCCAGAATCACAAATTTCTGAGGAAAAAACCCAGTGAAAGATAGACAAAAGATTAAAGGGCAAGAGAGTGGAGGCCTTGAGAGAGAAAGGCAGAAACTTCAGTCAGTAGCCTGTGCTGCTCAGATTAGCTCAGCTTTTGTTCCTCAATGTCAGCGACAATGTAGAAGGGTATAAAATATCCCTCCAGCCCCCCCCCCCCCAGGTGAGAGCGTAATTAATTTAGCGCGATCCGGCGCGCGACCCACACACCCTTGCAGCCCCGATCCCACGCACAGACCGGAGAGAGAGAGAGAGAGAGAGAGAGAGACGAGAGGCACCCGGTCGCCATGGACACGACTGCATTGCTGAAATGTGCCGGTGTTTAAGGTTGCTGGGGAGAAAAAAAAAAAGAAAAAAGAAAAAATAAGAGCTGTTGCTGTTGCTGCTGCTCTTGTGAATGGAACGGAATTACTGAGCGCGCTCACTCAGGGCTGTTAGCCGTCCACTAGTCTCCCATTAGCGCTGAGAACGAGAAAGGGATGAGATTGGAGGGGAGGGGAGGGGAGAGCTTCTTTTCTTGCCCTTTGTTTCGCCTAAGTCTTCCACTCGTCCGCTTGTGTCTCGCCTGGAGGTTCGTACGTCGGTCATAGGCGTAGATTTTGGGGGGGGGGGGCGCAGGGGATACGTCCACCTCAATATTTAGAACACGTGCATCTGTCCCCCCCCCCAATAAAAACATGAAAGAAGCAGAGGAGTTTTAAATTGATGCTGAAAAGGCACAAATTGGTGCATAAAAATTCACCATAATGCAGGAAATGAAGTGTTTGACGCTCAAAATTTCCTGGGGGAGGACCCCCAGACCCCCGCTTAATGTGTCCCCCCCCCCAATGTTCAAACGAAACCTACGCCACTGACGTCAGTGTCAAACTTCAAGCATCTGCCCGCGTCTGCAGGGCGGCCATTTTACCCCGCCAAACTCAGAAACTGAACTGCTGGCACTACTAGTGACGTTTTATTCAGTATGACGGTTGCTACCGTAGTGGATATGCAGCTTCTCCATGACAACTTTATCTTTGCCAACAAACAGGAAGTAAAATACAGGCCAATCAAACGGCAGTAAAAATGGCTATTAAGGATTGGGGACGGACAGCACTCACTGTCAACTGTAATCATGCCGTACTTTTTATTTTAACGAGCCTTAATGAACACGCGGATGCATTCTGAGTGCATCTGTGTGCAGACGATTCTCAATTAAGGATCCAGACAAAAGAAGATGAGCCACTTTGAGTTGTGTACAAACGTGTACGTTCACGTGCGATGTGAACAAACAGGAAACGGATTCTGAGATGCTAATGTACTGTATATCAACAAGCACACATGAACTCAGTTTCATACAGTAAGGATGCATCCTTATATGGCAAATGGGCAAATGGGCAAATGCTGATGGATTTCTTAGATCTCGTAGCGTTCACTGGTCGCTGGTCTCCCAGGCAAATCGGCCTACTGCGCTTGTCTTTATAAAAGGAGCTTCTCCCTGTCTCGACCGTTTCATGGTTTAGTGACCACTACTGCACTCGGTGGAGATAACTGACGCGTCCACAATTCATTGTCTTTTTTTTTCTGTTCATGTGTTTTTATTCATGTTTCTTCCTGTTTATATTCCCTATTTTGCATAACTGACCCAAAAGGGGAGGGGGCCTAAGACAAATGTAAGAAATATCAAGCAGAAATATTTTTTTTAACGTGAACTGGATTCGCGATTTATTATGTTGACTAATTCTTACGGAATTGATATACAGTGTGTATAGACGGATCGATTGGAAGCATGCACTTGTTTTTTATGTTGTGTAAAGCCTTCTCCGCCTAACCTCCTTCCGTGACTGGAAAGCCACGTTCGGCCGAAGCCCGCCCGCAGAACCACGCCAGCAATATAAATGAATCAAAACATATTAAAACGATAAGTCTAGCCTGCGAGCGCTCTCCTCTCCTTGAATGTTCATTCTGTCATTTAGATGAAAAAAACAAAAAACACAGCATAGTTATTGTTATGCACTTCTTTCTGGCAGCCGTGATGTAAGCCTATGACTTCCAGCAAATGTGGGGCGTTTTTTTTCCCTTTGTGAAGGAGCCCCGTGGGCATTCGCTTCTCTGAGCTGCGATCTGTTCCGTCAGGGAGGGAGTCGGAGACGCGGCACGAGACCGAGCGGAAGAGACGCCGCTGAAAAGCAGCCGAGTCTCCGCTGCGCGGGCCCTGCTGGGACAGGAAATACGATCACGGGTCAGACAGGCGCAGGCCTGTGGGGAGGGGGGGGGGGTGTGTGTGTGTGTGTGGGGGAGGGGTGTGTGTGTGTGTGTGTGTGTGAGTGTGTGTGTGTGTGTGTGTGTGTGGGGGGGGGGTATGTGTGTGAGTGTGTGTGTGTGGGGGGGGTGTGTGTGTGAGTGTGTGTGTGTGGGGGGGGGTGTGTGTGTGTGAGTGTGTGTGTGTGGGGGGGGTGTGTGTGTGAGTGTGTGTGTGTGGGGGGGAGGGGGGGTGTGTGTGAGTGTGTGTGAGAGAGTGTGTGTGAGTGTCTGTGTGTGTGTGTATGTGATTGTGTGTGTCTGTGTGTGTGTGTGTGTGTGTGTGAGTGTGTGTGAGAGAGTGTGTGTGTGTGTGTGTGCGTGAGTGTCTGCGTGTGTGTGTGTGGGGGGGGAGGGGTGTGTGTGTGTGTGAGAGAGTGTGTGTGTGGGGGGTGTGTGTGTGTGTGTGAGTGTGTGTGTGTGTGTGTGTGTGTGTGTGTGTGTGTGTGGGGGGGGGTGTGTGAGTGAGAGAGTGTGTGTGAGTGTGTATATACGTGTACGTATGCGTGTGTACACGTGTGTGTGTGTGTGTGTAAATGTGTGTACGTGTATGCGTGTTTTCAATCTCCTGATGAACATTAGGCGACCTTGCTTTTGCCCCAGTTTCATCCACACCTGCAGATCAGTGCTTCTTCCCCTTCCCTGCGCTGACGGACGGACGGGCGGATGGGAGGCTTCGCCCTGCCGTTCTCTCCTGCGTGTTTGTGGGTTTTTATTTAACCTCTGCCGGTGAATAATTATGTATTTGCGTGCCAGAGAGAGAGAGCGAGAGCGAGTCAGATTACAATCAGCGGCGAGCTGCGGCCCTTCGGCGGCGGCGGAGTTTCCTGTTCCTCTCGTGTTCGTTCTGACGGTCTGATTGTCAGCCCTGCCCTCCTGGTCCCCGAATCTGAATTAGAACGGCGGTTTAGCGGTGATTGCCCAATTACCGTCCGCGCTTTCCCCGGATTGCATTGCTCCGGGTGAAGGCCGTTCGAGGCGACGGTTTTGATTGCAGGATTCCGAAAAAAAGCCGTCGCGGCCGTGGAACGAGAGCGTATTGTCGTCCCTTCCCCCCCCCCCTTCTTCTTAAAGTGAAAATGCCGCCACCCGGAAAAAAAAACTTATTTTGTATGTTTTTAAAAAAATATATTTTTTTAAACGAATATTTGTCTGCGTTTAGAAACGGAAAACGTAGAGCGTGTGCCTTTAACAGCACCATGCCCATCGTCTCGCCGACAATATAACCCTTTTTTTAAAGTCGCTTTTAAGGGGGCGTTTGTACGCTATCGTAAACAAACTAGCGAAATAAAGGAAGGCGGGTGATTCAGTGGTTGAGCTTAGTGTTCCAGAACCCCGTCCTCCGGGCACACTCTAAATTCCGTTTGATGACCGGGGCGCGGAGGGACGGGGTCGCACTGCCTCCGCGGATCGCGTGAAAGGGGTTCCGGCGATGGCACGCGGTTAAAGGTCAAAGGTGGCGCTGGCAGGCGCACCAGCGGGCTGAGCGCGACAGGCGCGCGGCCATCGCTTTAAGAGACAGAACGCCTGAGACAGGGAGAGCGGGAGAGAGAGAGAGAGAGAGAGAGAGAGAGAGAGAGAGAGAGAGAGAGAGAGAGAGAGAGAGAGAGAGAGAGAGAGAGAGAGAGAGAGTGAGTGTATTGAACTCAACACTTGTAAGATGATTTCATATCTTATTTTATTTGATGTGTTGTAATGTAATATGGTGCCCACGTACAGTGAGTTCCATAATGTTTGGGACAAAGATGTTTTTTTTTATTTATCTTGATTTGTCTCTATACTCCACAATTTTAGATTTTATTAATCTAAAATAATATCAGCTTTTTTATTAGAGGGTATTTTTTAATATATATTTCAGTTTCACCATACATAGCCCCTCCCCATTTCAGGGCATCATAACATTTGGGACAAATGGCTTCACAGGTGTTTCTGCTTAGTCTGGTATGTTCAATTGGTCCCTTAGTGCAAGTTGAAGAGAGCTTTCAGTATCTAGTCTTTATTCTAGGCTTTCGATTCTGGAGTCTGTTATTGGCATTTGTGAACACGAGGATCAGAGTTGTGCCAATGAAAGTCAAGGAAACCATTATGAGGCTGAGAAATAAAGGAAAAAACATACAGAGACGTAGGCTAAACCTTAGGCTTACTAAAATGAACTGTTTGGAACATCATTAAGAAGACAAAGAGCTCTGGTGAGCTCAGTAATCACTACGGGCCTGATAGTCTGAGGAAGACCTCTACAGTTGATGAAGAAAAAACCCCAAAAACCAGTGAAACAGATCAGAGACACTCTTCAGGTGGCAGGAGTGGATGTGCCAGTGACTACTGTCTGCAAATGACTTCACAAACAGAACTACAGAGGCTACACTTCAAGGTGAAAATCGTTAGTTAAGCACACAAACAGGATGGCCAGGTTACAGCTCAAAGCGAAGAAGTACCTACAAGAGGCTGCAGAGTTCTGATGAGACCATTGGATATGTGACAAAGTACTAAACATGACTACTTTCAATTACAAAACATTAATATGTGCCAAGTGTTATGATGCTCTGGAAATAGGGGGCTATATATAAAAAGTGCTGTAATTTCTACATGGGGAAAGCAGAGTGTATAGAAAATACCCTTAAATAAGATGTGTACCACAGAGCCAAATCAAGAGAAAAAAAAAAATATCTTTGTCCCAAACATTTTGGAGCTTTCTGTATTTATATATATACAAAGATGAGCACAGGAGGCTGAAACATCATTTTGCAATTTGAGCTTCTTAGTGAGGAAAATCCAGGCGTCTGGCCAAAGGGTTTCAGTACTTCACTGGAGTTCATGACGCAAAACCAGGACCAGTAGATGCAAAAAAAAAAAAGAAAAAGTATAACATCAAAGCTCCACCACCATATTTCAACGTTAGCCTGGCCTTCTTTTAAACATCAGTGTCCTTTGAAGCCAGACCTACTGCTGATGAGCATGGCCAAAAAGCTTGATTTTGGTCTCATGTGAGTCCAACAGCCTTTTCCAATCAATGTTCTACCACTGAACTTCTTTTGGAACAGGTTGTCATTGTCTCTGTGACAGGTCTGTTACAGACAGAAGAGAGACAGAGTGACAAAGAGTTAGAGAGAGAGAGAGAGAGAGAGACAGAGAAATGGAGAGAGATGGAGAGCAAGAGAGTGACAGAGAGACAGAGAGAGGGGGAGAGATGGAAAGAGACTGAGTGTGACAGAGAGACAGAGAGAGGGCGGGAGAGCGAGTTGGGGAGAGACAGAGTGACAGAAAGCAAGTGTCAGACATGAAGAGAGAGAGAGTGACAGAGAGACCGTGAGAGGGAGAAAGAAATGTGGAAGGACAGAGATTTGGGTAGAAATGGAAAGATGGAAAAAGAGATAGACAGAGTGCGGAAGAGAGACTGAGAGAGAAGGAGAGAGAGGGACAGCGATAAAGAAAGCGATATGCATACATATATTTATCGAGAGAGAGCAAGCAAGATAGAGAGAGAGAGAGAGTGATATACATACATATATTCATAGAGAGAGGGAGAGAGAGGGCGAGAGAGAGAGAGAGTGATATACATATATTTATAGAGAGAGGGAGAGAGAGAGAGTGATATACATATATTCATAGAGAGAGAGAGAGTGATATACATATATTCATAGAGAGAGAGAGAGAGTGATATACATATATTCATAGAGAGAGAGAGAGAGAGATGAGAGAGAGAGTGATATACATATATTCATAGAGAGATGGAGAGAGAGAGAGAGAGAGAGAGTGATATACATATATTCATAGAGAGAGAGAGATGGAGAGAGAGAGAGTGATATACATATATTCATAGAGAGAGAGAGAGAGAGTGATATACATATATTCATAGAGAGAGAGAGAGAGTGATATACATATATTCATAGAGAGAGAGAGAGAGAGATGGAGAGAGAGAGTGATATACATATATTCATAGAGAGATGGAGAGAGAGAGAGAGAGAGAGAGAGTGATATACATATATTCATAGAGAGAGATGGAGAGAGAGAGAGAGAGAGAGAGATGGAGAGAGAGAGAGAGAGAGAGAGAGAGAGAGATGGAGAGAGAGCGCGGCGTTGATTGCAGCCGCCCTGCGGTGCAGAAGCACGCAGATGAGAGTGTGACAGCACCGGCGGAGGCGGTGGTCGGGTGTGACTGTGCCGATAATGACAGAGATCTCCCTCCTTTTCTTTCCTGAGAGGCGCCCGGGGGTGCTCTGTGGGACGGGGGTGCAGTCAGGGTCCCCCTCCACGCTGTGGCCCTCACACCGCAGGGTGTATGGGCATGGGGTGTGTGTGTGTGTGTTTGTGCATGTGTGTGCGTGTGTGTGTGTGCCCGCCTGTCTGTGTGTGTGTGTGTGTGTGTGTGTCTTTGGCTACACGTGGCATATAAAACACATTACAAACACATTACACATAATGCTCATAAAACAGAAGAAAACGTGCAGTGATTGTGTGTGCGACACACTGTTCGACAGCAAGTCGTCCTATGAAGAAAAAAACGCATTCAGTGATTGTGTGTGATTGGTGCTCTAGTGACAGGGTGCAGTCAGGTCTTCCCTCCACGCTGTGGTCCTCATACCGCAGGGTGTATGGGCATGGGGTGTGTGTGTGTGTTTTTTTGTACTACTATCTTTGTGAGGACCAAATGTCCTCACAAGGATAGAAAGATGAGGAAAATTACGGGAAGTGAGGACATTTTGCTGGTCCTCACAATTTCAAGAGGCTGTTTTAGGGTAGACGTAGGGTTAGGATTAGAATTAGGTCAAGGTTAGGGTTAGGGTTATGCATGTAGTTGTTAGGGCTAGGGTTAGGGTTAGAGGTTACGGAATGAATGTAGTCAATGGAAATCAGTCAAAAGTCCTCACAAGTATAGCAATACATACGTGTGTGTGTGTGTGTGTGTGTGTGTGTGTGTGTGTATGTGTGTTCTCTCATAAAGCAGAAGTTTTTTTTTTGCTGCTCCCCTCTCTTGCCACACAGAACAAACCCTCCCCTCTGCTGTCTCAGTGGAGCTGGTGCCATGCATTGTAAACAGCCCTCGGTGTATGGCTCCGGGCCTGCTCGCAATCATCACCGCCGTTCTGTCCTCTGATTGGCCGGTCCTCGCCATGGACACCGATGAGACCACCTTTAGCAAACCAGCACGTTTCAGTTTGCAGAGTTCATCTCAATATGGAACAATGGCTTTAACACCCACCACCCCCGCAAGGAGTTTATTTTTGCAAGGGGTCGGTGTGGGGGGGGGGGGGGCGGTTTTTCCAATTTTTTCCATTTACTCTCAAATTGACTTTTTTTTTTTGTCTGTTTTATTTTTTCTCCTCAGGGAAAAGAGGATTGTAATGTGCTCTGTGACAATCTGAGTGTGGAAGTGTGGAAGCTCTATATCTAGTACAGGTCTGATTGATAGGACAGGACTAATGAACAGCTCTGTCTATCTATTGAAGGCAGTTGAAGAAGCCTTATTTGGAGGGGAAGAATATGCGATAGAAGACAGAGGTTATTACTTCTCGTGCACTTTCGCAGTGTAATCCCCTACTACGCTGTGCTGAACAAGTACAAGTCAAAGCAAGTGGTGATTCGTATAGAGTTTCACCCTGAGGCTCAGAGAAGAGATATTATTGCTTTTTTTTTTATTGCTCCATGTCCGTCCCCTTGCTCGAAAAGTACTTGCTACATCGCTACGACCCAAAGTACAGGAGTTATACCGGCAACTGTAATCTCCAAATCAGGACTTTTGTTTTTGTCTTCGGGACAAAATCAGAAAATTTACTGCCAATGGACTGTGATTGGGTGTACTGGTATTGTGCAGTTTCGCACAGGCACACAGTTCCTATAGTGGGGAAAAATGAGAACTTGGACCCATCTGTTAAAGACAAGATGTTTCCCCCTGTGCCCCTCCTCCTCCCTGAAAAAAGTTAAAGCCAGCAACTTTCTCACACCTGCCTGGTTGCTGAATAATGTTGGATTTTGGGGCCAGGTTCAGCTTCAAACTGTGCTCCATCTGTCAGTTACAGTACATAACAGTTATGTGTTGTTATCCTCATTTGACCAGTAAATAATATTTATGCTTATATTTATATTTCGCTTGAGCATGTTTTATTTATAAAAATAAATGTCACAGGTTATATTCTCACCGCTTGATTCAGAAGACACTTCATGTTCAAGAGCTGGCGGTCTGTGAGCACCTGATTGGCCAGTAAGCAGACTGCGGGCGCTCGACTGGCCATTAAACAGGCTTCTGGTACCCGATTGGCCAGTAAGCAGAGTGCTGACGCTCGACTGGCCATTAAACAGGCTTCTGGTACCCGATTGGCCAGTAAGCAGACTGCGGGCGCTCGACTGGCCATTAAACAGGCTTCTGGTACCCGATTGGCCAGTAAGCAGAGTGCAGACGCTCGACTGGCCATTAAACAGGCGTCTGGTACCCGATTGGCCAGTAAGCAGAGTGCAGGCGCTCGACTGGCCATTAAACAGGCTTCTGGTACCCGATTGGCCAGTAAGCAGACTGCGGGCGCTCGACTGGCCATTAAACAGGCTTCTGGTACCCGATTGGCCAGTAAGCAGAATGCGGGCACTGGACTGGCCATTAAACAGGCTTCTGGTACCCGATTGGCCAGTAAGCAGACTGCGGGCGCTCGACCAGCCATTAAACAGGCCTCTGGTTCCCGATTGGCCAGTAAGCAGATTGCGGGTCACCTGATCGACTAGCTGGGGTCACCAGGAGGCCTCCCTCATTGGACAATTAGCCAATTAGCCCCGCTGGGCTGCCGGCCTGGGAGGCCTGGATTTGAAACCGACGCCTGGGTGCCGTCCAGCCCTGGAAAAGACACTCGCGCTTGGGAGCTGCATGGCTATGAGATCCAGCCCCGGGAAAACACAGCGGGGCGTAAACCACAATCGCAGCGGAGCCCGAGCGAAGGCAGGCTAGCAGCAGGCGGTCGGCTCTCATAAACCCCTGACATTTACGAGCCCGGCACTTACCCACAACGCACCTGGTCCCCGTTATTATTATTCCCGCCGTTTGTTTATTCATACGTTGATTTTGGAGGGAAAACAAAACAAAACTTGGTTGTTAGTTTTGCTGCCGCCCGGTTCTGCGGGGGCTGTGTTAGGGAGCGCGGGCGGGGGGGGGGGGGGGGCGGCTACGCTGGTCGGTCGGTGGAGGAGGAGGAGGATTAATCCTCCGCGGCACGTTGGCGAGTTCCTGCAAAGCTGTGCGCGCGGCTCCTCCGTCTAATGAATCCCAGCGTGAGAGTCGTTTTCCTAATGAATCCTCCAAAGCTGCGGCGAGGCCGGGGCGAGCCGGAGCGACACGCCGCTGCCGCTCGTTAGCGCGCCGCGGCCGCACGTTAGCGCGCCGCGAACGCCCGTTAGCGCGCCGCGGCCGCGCTGTGTACCAATATGTGATTTGCATCGTTTAATGAGGAAGCGAAAGGGGGGGGGGTGGGGTAGGGGGAAGCTGTATTTTAATAGCTGAGCGGGTTAATAACCTGGCTAAGAAACCCCTCTGGGCTGGGAAAATGAAGTCGCATAGGCTGACATAACTATGTGTGTATGATTTTAATAATAATAATAAAAAACCTGCCTGTTAAAAGAGGTCTTCCCATTGGGTACCGCTGATTAAGTGCGTGTGTGCGTGGGTCTTTATCCATGTGTGCATGTTTGTGTGTGAATATGCTTTTCGTGTCTGTAAAATGGGTCTCGGTGTGTGTGGATTCGCTTGTGTGAATCTGTGTACATGTGTACACTTGATGGGCATGTACATATGTCTGTGTGCAGGTGTAATGCGTGTGCATTTGCGTGTGTGTCTGTATGGGGCTGTGTATAGGAGTGAATGTGTGTGTGTGTATGTGTGTGTGCGGTTGTGTGTGCTTGAGGATGATGCATATGAACGCTCACACATTCTCCAGCTCATGCTGATTTTCTTGGCCGTGTAGCGGATTCCTCCTGCGCCGGACGATGTCCCATCGCCACGCCTGAACCCGAGTCCCTCTCCGCAGTGCTGTGCCTCGACGTCTCCGAGCTGCCTCGGGCTGGAAATGAACCCTCCGGGCCACCGTAGAAGCCGCGGGGGAGGCCATGGCGTTGGCGGGATTCTCGATTCTCGGTAAGCAGGCCCTCCGTCGGACATAGCGAATCACATCAGCGGACGCGGCTTCAATGTATGGAACTAGCGGGGGGGGGGGGGGTGACAGTTTCCCTGACGATGTCCCCCCCCCCTCCCCCCATGGCCGGCAATGGTGCTTGGGCTCACGGGCGGCGAGGCAGGCCTTTATCACACTCCCCCAGCTGTTTTGGGGGCCCTTGCCCCCCCCCCCCCCGCCCCCCCCCGGTTCTGTGTCTAAGTTTGATTAACAGAGAGATGGGACGGGGCGGCGGGTACCCACAGGAGCGGAGGAGAGGATTTTTTGTTATTTTTTTTCATGCGCGGGAATCAAAGCTCTTAGGCCCTTTATCTGTGGGTAGCACCTGCCTGGAAGTGGACACGTTTGAGTGCTCTGGCTGTTTGCCTGCCGAGGCGATGGGGGGGGGGGGGCGGGGGGGGGGGGTGGTGCGTTCTGGTGGGTATAGCTGGGTGGGGGTCTTCGGGCACAGGTGACATTGGGATGCCGGTGTGGGGTGTCACAGAGAGGAGAGAGAGAGAGAGAGAAAGAGAGAGGGAGAGAGAGACAGGGATAGAGAGGGTGTGAGAGAAAGGGGGAGTGAGAGAAAGTGAGAGAGAGTGAGGAGGGAGGAAGAGAGAGAGTGAGTGAGAGAGAGAGTGAGGAGGGAGGAAGAGAGAGAGTGAGTGAGAGAGAGAGTGAGGAGGGAGGAAGAGAGAGTGTGAGTGAGAGAGAGGAGGAGAGGGAGAGAGAAAGAGTTAGAAAGATGGCCTGTTGATAATAGAAAGCAGCACCAGAAGCTGATTGCATTTGACGGATTGACTTGTGGCCTTTTTATTCCAACATAATTAACTTTCACAAACTTGTAACAATTAGTGAAACCATGGCAATCAAAGTATGGTTTGTATGAAGGGGGGGGGGGGAATAAAGCACGAAACAGAGAATGGAAATTATAAATGTGGCAACCTGCCATGGAGACAGAAGCGAAATAACTGTGAGCATCTGCAGTTGATTATTATTTACATATTGTATGTAAATAATCATACGGCATACATATGACAATATGTGTCCGTTGTCATTTATGCTGTATTGCCATACAATATGTGTATATTAGTTAACAGGTTGTTAGAATGGATTTTTTTGTTGTTGCTATCGTCTTTGTTGTTCTTTGGGACGTTTGCTTTGGCGACGCAGCGCATGTCTTACCAACAAAGCAGCCCCTGAAATTGAAAATGGAGCAGAAAATAAATGAAGATAATAATCGGGGGAAAAAAAAAACCATGAAGCCAATCCTCCCGCAGGACCTTTATCAGCGGTGGGGTGAATTCCTCTGATGCCGCATTACTGTTGACTCTCCTGGCTTGAGTCACGTGTGTGTGTGTGTGTGTGTGTGTGTGTGTGCGCGCGCGTGTGTGCTTCTGCAACACGGCTGTCTGTCGCGCACAGAGAGGAACAAAAGTATCTGAAAATGATGGTGAGGGATGGGGCCTGGCCCGAATGACTGCGAAGCGATAGTAATACAGACCGAGGATGGAAGCTCGCACGGCAGACAGAGAGATGAAAGAGAGAGAAAGAAAGAAAGAAAGAGAGAGGGAGCGAGAAAGTGGAACCGAAGGCTTGTGATGTGTCAGGGAGAGGGAACGGTTGCAGAGGGGAGAGAGAGAGGGGCGCGCGCGGATAGAGATGGAGACGGAGATGGGAGTGATAGACAGGGATAAAAGAGAGAGAGAGAGAAAGCATGGTTTCACTTCTTGTTTTAAAATGATTCCACTCGTCGTTCTCCTCTCCCTGTGTTGTTGGGGATATTGTGCGTCGCCTTATGTAAGTGAACGTCATGCTGGAGAAGCTGGAGTTGAAACGGAAATTAAGAATGACAGGCGTGATTAGTGTGTGTGTGTGTGTGTGTGTGTGTGTGTGTGTGGTTGTGTGTGTGCGTGTGTGGTTGTGTGCGTGTGTTCGTGTGTGTGTGTGTGTGTGTGTGTGTGTGTGTGCAGGGGTGTGTGTGTGTGAGTGGTTGTGTGTGTGTGTGTGTGTGTGTGAGAGAGAGTGGTTGTGTGTGTGTGTGTGTGTGTGTGTGTGTGAGTGGTTGTGTGTGTGTGTGTGTGAGAGTGGTTGGGTGTGTGTGTGTGTGTGTGTGTGTGTGAGTGGTTGTGTGTGTGTGTGTGTGTGTGAGTGGTTGTGTGTGTGTGTGTGTGAGAGTGGTTGGGTGTGTGTGTGTGTGTGTGTGAGTGGTTGTGTGTGTGTGAGAGAGAAAGAGAGGAAAACAGGGACAAAATGAGTTGTGTGGAAAGAGAAAATGATGCTTGAAATGAAGATACAGTGATGCTTAGAGAGAGAGAGAGCGAGAGCGAGAGGGAGAGAGAGAGGAAGGGAGAGCGAGAGAGAGAGAGAGGGTGAGAGGGAGAGAGAGAGGGACAGAGAGGAGGAGAGGGGGAGAGGGAGGGAGAGAGAAAGGGGGAGAGGAAGGGAGAGAGATGAGCTGATGATCGTAGAACGCAGCAGCAGTATCAGATTGTATTACAGCGCTTTGACTGATTAACACAGTGTAAAAGCTGTGATGAGGAGTGAAATCCTGAATTGTACCCTTGTACCCACCCGGTCGGAAAAAAACAAACAAAACAAAACCAAACACCTCCTGTTTCTCCTGTCCTGATTATTTCCATTAAAAAAATTAAAACAGCATTATTAAAATCAATTTTGCGATAAACCTGCGATTAAAAATGGGTTAATGGGTCAAGCGTTTCTTTCTTTAGCTTAAAAACACTCTTTCTCCCGATTAAATTCTAATATTGTAAGCCCCCCCCCTTTGAACTAAGGGAAACCAAGCGAATTAAGATAATGTAAGAAATTAATTTAACTGGTTTTCGGTATATTGAAAGTTTCACCCATTAATTTTTCAAGCCAGGCGTGGAAATCCAATTAGATAAGAGCGGATAGAGTAGCTTGGAGTGTGGGGTAATTTATTTAACACACACGTGATACCCTACTCTGTTAGATACAGCGGTTGATTGTGTGAGTGTGTATGTACACGTGACACGTGTGTGTGTGTGTGTGTACATGTGGTGTGTGTGTGTGTGTGTGCGTGGGGGGGTGTGTGGGGGGTTTGTAAACTTTGTTCTACAGCCGTTAACGTGTGAAACGCGGAGCGGCTTTTGTCCTCTCGTCCTGGCGGAGAGAGAGGAGACGGATCTCCTCGTTAGCGCGGATGTTGCCCGCACACACGCGTGTGCGTGTGCTCTCTTGCCTTCGGCCGCCCGACAGGCAGTACGGCTCTGGTCGCAGTGGGAAAGCTGTTGGCTTTGAACCTCACCTCTGCTTTCAGAGGGCATAGACATCTATACGTCACTGCCCTCCCCCCCTCCCCCACCCGCACACCTTACCCCCTTACCACCCCCCCGCCCCCCCAATGACAACTACACAACACTGCCACCCCCTCTCCACCCCCCCATGCCTTACCCCCCCTCCCCCATAGACAACTACACAACACTGCCCCCCAACCCCACCCCCCCATGCCTTACCCCCCTAACCCCCGCTCCCTCATAGACAACTACACAACACTGCCACCCCCCCCCTACCCGCACACCTTACCCCCCCCCCCCCCCCCCCATATTTAACACTGTAGTCTGGGCTGCTTCAGCCAGCCTCTCTGACAGCTGGAACATGGCGATGGGTGCACTGACTGCGCTAATGTACTGAACATCTGCAATATGGGAGGCACCACATTACTCCACAGTCATGCTACACTCATTTCTACACAAATTAGTATTCAGATACACAGACACACACCCACACTCACACACACTCACACTCACACTCACACACACACACACTCACACACACTCACACACACACTCACTCACACTCACACTCACACACACACACACACTCACACACACACTCACACACACTCACACACACACACATGCACACACACTCACACACACACTCACACACACACACACACACACACACACACACACACACACACACTCACACACATGCACAGACACACCCACACACACTTGCACATATGCAGACCCACACAGACACGCACACGCACACACACACACGCACCCACACAGAAACACACAGACACACGCATGCACACACAGATATGCACACACACGCACACCCACACACGCACATACACGCACGTGCACACTCACACAGACACATGCATGCACACATGCATATGCACACACACGCACACCCACGCACGCACATGTACGCACATGCACACTCACACAAAAGACAATATTAACCTATCAAAGCAAGCCTGTCATGAAGTGTGGGGTCTATTGCAACATTGGTCTCAGTCATTTGCTCTGGGAAATGACCCGTGCATGGGGGTGGGGGGTTCACGTGAATAAGGACTCTAATAGGACGATGTGTGAGCTCGGGGGTGCATTAGCGACGGAATCCCGGAATCCCCCCCCCCCACCCCACCCCAGGCGGTAATGACCCCTGCACTGCACTAATGACCAGCACATTTCCTGAAAACACACTGAATCACAACGGCCTCCTCTCTGAACAATTATACTTAGAATCATAAATGTGCACAGCAAGGGCAATAAAGCCCCAGCCAGTGACACCCCCCCCCCTCAAGTTTTTGTTATTTTAGTGTCACTTTCCTCATTCATGTTATGCCACCTGCATAAAGCCATTATGCAAATGCAAATAAGGCTCTACATTGTACATACATACATACATACACACATACATACTGTACATTTATGCATGCATACATACATATATCCTTGCATGCATGCATACATACATACATAAATACATACATACACACATACATACATACTGAACATTCAAATATGCACACATACATACATGCATGCATGCACTCATTCATTCATTTTTGGCAGACGCTGTAACCCGAACACAGATTACATTGTTACATGCAATGCAGCTGGATATTTTATTGATGCACTGCACATTAGGTGCCTTGGTTTGGTACAGCAGCGATGTACGAGATGAATATAAACCCCAGCCTTTGATTTGCAAGTCCAGTTTCCTAACCACTGTTCTACACTGCCACCCCTGAATCTGTTTATTCATAACATCGTTATTGCGACTGACAGAGATTGCTTCGTGAACGACGGTTGTGATCTTTCGCTGGACTCGGCTGGATTTTGATTTGTGGGGCTACCGGGGTTTGACCGGGTGCTTATTCCTGTGATTAATGGCCAGGAAGGATTTGGTAACCTTTCCAAATCACAAAGCGTCCTTATTTTAATTCCAGGTTATTGAGCTGATCTTTGGATATTCAGTTGTGCACAGTTTTAATTTATTTCTACGTGTCTGATTGCTAACTAGATTGCAATGACATCACGCTATGTAAAAAGACAAAAAAAAGTTGCGTAGGTCGCTCTGGGTAAGAGTGTCTGCTAAAATGTCTGTAACTTAACTTCAACAGCACCATGGTGAAACTGAGACATACAGGGGTGAAAGGTCATAGTCTCTTCCAATAAGGGAGGCCGGTCTGCCGTCTCCCTGGTGACCCCAGCTAGTCAATCCGGCGCGTGCAGTCTGCTTACCAGCCAATCGGGTGCCGGCAGTCTGCTTACCAGCCAATCGGGTGCCAGCAGTCTGCTTACCAGCCAATCGGGTGCCAGCAGTCTGTTCGCTGTCCAGTCCCTTGCGCCCTTTGCTGTCCAAAAGACAACTTCTCCCGTACGACAGCGTCCCCATCACCGCAACAATCTCTCCAACGATCATAAAGCTGTGTGTGACGACGAGCGTTCCTGACCATTTAAAAAGCCGGTATATCTGCAGCAGCGACGGTCCTGTAAATTGAGATGAGATAAAAGCGCACTGTAGGGAGCGAGCATTTTCGGGAACAGATTGATGCTTTGTGCCGCATGTGGTGTTCCCGCAGATTACAAACAAAAAAGCGAGTAAACAAGCATGTCCTTATTACTGACAAACAACTCGGAGATGCTTTGTTTGGATAAACGAAGTCACAATTCAAGCTGGATAAAGCCTTTCAGATGAAACCGCGCTTGCCAAGAAGCCCTTTGTGCAAACGCAGTCATTTAGCTGATCAAACCCAAATCAAAAATGTAAGACTATTAAGGCTAGCTGCGGTAGGCTATCAACCGGCCGCCAGTTTTCTGAAGCGTGTTTTAATCCTGACATAGCCAAAACATCTTGCTCTTGCCCTTTGTTTCCTGATGTGTTATTGCAGAGACTATGGCTGGAACAGCCCAGACATGTGTTCTCGGTAGATGTGATGGGTACAGGGACCGTGAGGTTTTGCCAGCCCTATAGCAGTTTAAATGACAGAGGAGAGATGTCCTACTATACTGTCAGAAGAAAGGGTTCCAAAAGGCTCCTCTCTGTCTGACATAGAGCACTGGTTCCTAAACCTCTTTAATATCGGGACCCAAATTAAGAAATGTAGTATCTTTCAGGGACCCATCAAACAAATGCACATACTCACACAGCTTAGCGGAACACAGACTCATTTCGGGACCCACCCCATACACTCCCGCGACCCATTTTTGGAGTCCCAGCCCAACCCTGCCATAGAGGGACCCATGTGAGCTGAAGGGTTCTTTCTCAGGCAAAGTGGTTCATTCAGAATCAGACACCTTTCACTCTTTCCACACCTACCATGGAGGGTTCCATAAACAACCAGAAGAGCCAAAATGGGTTCCCCTATAGAGACAAGCCAAAGAACCCTTTTTTTCTGAGAGCGCATACGTTTCCAGATCATTAGTTGTTTATTTGTTTTTGGTTTTTTAATCATTGTACTACTCAGACCCGTACACGCAGCACGTTCTCTGCGAGTGTGTACTCTTCTGATGAACTCGTTGGTGAGCTAATGACTATTTTACGCTCTGGAGCCCCAGCAGTACTGAAGGAAGGCTTGCGCTGATTGGAGGAGAGGCATGTCACTCACTGTTGCCAGCTGGTTGCTTGTGAACGCCTGGCGCGTGATTAGGCGGGACTAATGTAGCGGTAACCAGAGTAACCATTTCTAATGTAAAACCCTAGAACAGGGGTTTTCAACCAGTTCAGATACAGGGACCCCCCACTCAGGCTCAATGGCATTTCAGGGACCCTCGTCATAGGTTAAAGGCTTATATTAAAAGAAAAGGTTTTAGATAGTCCAAAACAGGGGAGGGTGTAGGGTTGTAGGGGTCAAGATTGCGATCACATACTGGGGTTGGGGTTGGGGTGGGGGAGGCGGTTGTGATCGTGCGGGGTGGGGGCTGGTTGGGGGGTGGGGGGGTTCAGAGATTGCAGACCTGTTGAAAACCCAGACCCTAGGACCACACCCCCCCCCACTCCATAATTTGTTAGAGCTGACGCTTGAACCTGCAACCACAGTCATCCAGAAGCCTGTTCTGTCTGTTTTTCGAGAGCATCGAAAAGATAAACAGTCATATTACATGAAAATCGATGCAGTTGTTTAAAAAAAATGAAGCTACTGAAAAATGTGCCAGGCCCAGTTTCTGCCCAGAAGGGGGGGTTAAACGGACCTCAACAGCTCAGGATGGCCTGTTCTGCAGTTACCTTGCTTCGGTGCCATCTCATTAACTGCAATGCATCCTGCATTCTGCGGAACAATTTACATTACAATTACCGCGGCAATAAAGAATGCCCTTTATTTATATAAATTGGTGCAGTGGTGTGGCTTGAGCCTTCCTGCCTGAGGATCCTGAGATATGTTTTTTGTGACATGATAGACGTTCCCCGGTGTTTATAGGCTGGGGGTCCAGCCCTACCCCCCCCCCCCCCCCCGCCCCGCCTCTTCTCAAGTCCATAATAATCCTGTGAAGGAGTCACGCCCCCGGCGTGTGAAATACTGCAGACGGGCAATAGCCGCGGAGAGCTCTCCAGATTATATAGATGCTCATTACCGCCACATTGTTCTGGCTAACGCGCGTAATTAAAGCTCTCACCCCCACTCAAGGTTAACAGCGGCCCATCTGTGGCCCCCCCCCCCCCCCACCGCTCTTAATAGGCTTATTTTGCTTCACAGCTTTTAGAGGCGCAAGTTTTTCCGTACCCGCGCGCACGCACGCACAGGTCAGGTTTTATATTAAGATCTGGTTAGCGTTAGCGTTAGCATTAGCATTAGCGTGTCTCCAGCGCTGTGGAGTGGACACGGCGAACGGGGTCGGAGTTAAAAGCGGGAAAACCGACCGCCGAGACAGTGTGTTTGGGGAATGGGCTGAACCCGCCCCCCCCCCCTTGCCCCCCCGCCCCGCCCTTCCCTCGTGTGTGTCCTGAAAGTGTGTGATTAATTATTGATGTGAAGATCTTATGGCTGCACTAACCAACTTCTAACCAACTGACCAACTAGTCTTGGTCAGTGTTGTATAATGGGTAAGGAACTGGGCCTGTAACCTAAAGGTCATAGGTTCGATTCCTGGGTTGGACACTGCCGTTGCACCCTTGAGCAAGGTGCTTAACCTGCATTGTGCTTCTGTATATATCCAGCTATATAAGTGAATGCAATGTAAATGTTATGTACGAAGTTGTGTACGTCGCTCTGGATAAGAGAACCTGCTAAATGGCAGTAATGTAAGGTAACTTCTGGTTGTACACTGGATGGGGGCTTGTTTTACTGGTTGGCTCTTGCAAAAGGTTAATTTTGTTCATGGGGCATGTAGGAGGGTACGGGTCAACGCTGGAAGAGATGTGGGGTTTCAATCGCCTGATTGGTCGCAGTTTCGACATGTGACGCTCATAGAAGCACCTGTAGCTCATTTATTTCAATTTCCGGTACTCTGCGTTCAAGTCTATTCCCGGTCTAGAGTCTCAGAAGAACGGGTTCCAAAAGGCTCCGCTGTGTGTCCATAGAGGAACCCTATCTAGTTCATCTGCAGACTTCACACCTACCATAGAGTTCCCCATAAAGAATTAAACAGGGTTTCCATTTGAAGATCAAACAAAGAACCCTTTTTTTAGTAAGGGCATATGTCAAGTCTACAAATGTATGTCTCGTCTTTGACCCTCCCTCTCTCTAGCTGATTCCATTATGCGAGAACATATAGAACATATATAATTTACAGCAGTTGTACTGTGGAGAAAAGTACCTTGACCTGAATTTGGTTTCAGTAAAAATAAAAAAATAAAAAACTGCTGTATAAAGGGATGGCATGTAAAAGTGTGTAAGTCTCCCTGGAATAAAGCCTAAAAGGTAGAAGTAATGGGCCTAATGGTGACAGTCGCTTCGCGCAGAACGAAGTGGCTTTAGCTACGATGTGCTTTTAGCTTCCCGCTAATGAGGAGTTATTGTGCAGCTGAAGTAGGTTAGCCGGAAGACTGGCTAGCAGAGCCGACCGCCGCCGCCGCCGCTGTCCTTGGTCCTGAATTCTTGAATTTTGTTTCCCTCGAGGTTGAGCTTCACTGTGTACAGCACCGGGGGACAGGGGATGGCTGCCCATGAGAGAACGAATGCCCCCCCCCCCCCCCCCGCCCTTATGGGGGATTCACCTGCCACTTCTCAAATGCACTGAAAACAACAAGGGTACACGTGGGAGGGAACGACAGAGGAGAGAGGGGGAGGGCAGGAAGGATTGCATTTTAAAAAAAACCATATTCATCGCTTGACTAGTCCGGTCTTCCACATCATCGGCTTTGAGAAAGAAATCCGTCCTGTTTATGCTCTCAGGTGAGAGGCCAGGGGACGCGTTCGCGCCCGCGCCGCACAAACTTCGGGAACGCGGGAGAGAGGGTCGGCCTGCCGCCCAAAAAAAAAAAAACGCGGGATCATTTCAGGCCACCCTTCGTCAGGACCAGAGCAACCATCTTTCATTTCCAGAGTCTAGCCGGGGACACGGGCTGCAAATTAACAAGCCAGGCAATGCATCTCGCACGTCTCTCTGCGTTCCATCAGTATAAATTATAATGCCCCCCTTAAAATAAATAAATCAATAAATTAAAAAAAGAGAATCGCAGGCTGGCAGCAGGACTCTCTCATCAATGAGCCCCAGCGGTTAGAGACTCCTTCTGAGATAATTCACCTTTCAGATCCTTTCAGGACCATTATATCATTACTGTTTATCGCCAGTTTTTGTTTTCCTTATCGCCGCTGTTTCCTTGTTGATCTACTGCGGCGGCTAATTTCGCTGCAGCACACAGTAATGACAGGTTTCTGCTCGGAGTGTTTACTTTCGGCCGTGTTCTGTTGACAGCCTAACATGCTGATTACTCTTCCAGCAGCTGATTGGCAGTGTTGCCTGACATGCTGAACCTCCTTCGGTTCAGTGCCAATTTTTCTGAAGATGACACGTCGAAACGTGTCATGCAAATAGGGCCACTTCTTATGTAAAATGTTAATGTACAGTTTGGCAATGTATTCTTCATACAGATGTTTCCTAAGTCTTTCATAAGCACTACTAATCACCATTACAAAAGCATTCATGAACCTTTTACACATAAAGCCAATGCCTGCATTCTCAGAAGAAAGGGTTCTAAACAGCTGCTCTGTGCCTCCATGGAGGAACCCTGTCTACTTCAAGGGTTCTTTGGTGGGCAAAACGACTCAATCTGGATGCTTTCACACTTTTCACACCTACCACAGAGGGTTCCATAAAGAAGCATAAAGAGACGAGGGGACAAGCAAAAGAACCCTTTATTCATAGAGTGTGTGTCACGGGGAACCATAAAAAGGTAGATCAGTAGAAGTGGAGGACTGGGGAAAGTGCTTGTAAGAATCCGGGCATCCTGGATCTCATTCTAGTGCCATTTTGCGGCAAGAACGTTCAGGCGTGATGTTGATAACTGCAGAGAGCGTTCCTTCTAATCGCTTTGTGTTTTGGCCTAACTTCAGTTAACAGGTAGGTCATTGTGCAATATCATACAAAGTTCAGCTTTGATATTGTATATAGCATATTAAATGTTGAATTAATATCTGAAGGCTCTTTGTTTTACAAAAAGGTGTTCGTATCATCATACATTTTTATGCAGTACGGCTTCTTGTCATTATGGTTTCCATTTACAGTCTGTATCCTTCCTTCCTTACTTATGCTAACGCAGTGACATTTCCGTCATACTTTCCGACATGACTTGATTGAAGTAAAGCATTGTGGGACTTGTGGTTTCTTGTCACGGCAGCCAATTAGCCCCTTCCCGGTCACGAGGGGACAAGAAGGATAGGAAGGATGGATTTCTAAAATATTCCAGCACAGCCCTGTGTACGTGCTTATTTACACTAATATATGCTGCATTATTTATTTTCTCACATTCTCCCCTTCTCTCCGCTATCTTAGGGTATGTGATTGGTTTAGTAATCAAGTGTTGTCTACCCGATGCAATTTACAGTGTGTTCGTTGAGTTGGCTCAGCAGGAATACAAAATATTGCCAGCAAGCACATGAATTCTAGGAAGCCATTTGTAGCCATGTTTATACAAATGGACTCTGACATGGCTTATCTATGCACATTAATCAATCTGGGACAGTGATGTGACACCCATCTTCGCAACCGGTCCATGCTATGCTATATAGTCATATTGAGTCACGTGCAATAGAGATTGGGGCAGTGGTCTCCAACCCTGGTCCTGGAGAGCTACAGGGTCTGCTGGTTTTTGTTTTCACCTTAAAATCAGCACCCAACTGAGACCCAAGACACCAGGTGAGTTGAGCTTACTGTGTAATCAACTGCTCTGGTTGATTCATGAAGTGCAGAGTCACTAGGAAAACCAGCAGACCCTGTAGCTCTCCAGGACCAGGGTTGGAGACCACTGGATTAGGGCAACTCTTTCTGCGCCAGGGGGTGAATGGTTCAGGTCCCACTTTAGCCTCTGCTGCTGAGGGCTGAAGTTTCCATCCCGGCTTTTCTATAGTAATGCATTTTCCGCTGTGTCGAAGTACATCATATATAAAAATTCCCCCCAATTCCCCCATGTTTAATTTATGTGATAAGATGCGCTGTCCTGCATATTTACACCGGCAGAAAAAATTTCCTTCTTTCTGTTTTAAACGGATGTGCCCAGGAACCCTTTATAACGGAGGGGCTCCTCGTTATGTTTGGAACCGGCGCGCCGACACGGTATTAGTCCAGTACCGCGGGGTACGCCGCCGCGCCCATGACCATTTCTTTAATCCGGGGGGGGGGGGGGCACCCCGATCAATCCTCATTTGAAGGTCCCGGTTCTGTGGGCGCGGTTCCTGTCGGATCTCCACGCCGTCTCCGCCTCTGCGGTCCTGCGGTAACCTGACCCGCGTATTCCTCGGCTCGGTGAGTAACCGGTACCATTAACAAGGGGGGGGGGGGGCGGGGGGTGATTTGGGGGGGGGTGGTTTGACACGCGAGCCCCCAACACTGTAAGTCACCGCCGCTGCGGCTGAGGTGACTGGCGGGAAAAGGCAATAACTGAATAATGATAATTGTTGCTCGGTCGACGTCGGTTATCGAGCGGGGGGTGGGGTGGGGGGGGGGGGGGGCGCGCGTGCAGGAGAGCTGTGGGAGCTGGCCGCCACTGTAGGCCCCGCCGATCCCTCATAATGACGAATACTGAAACATGGCTTGCAACAAAAAATATATAAATAACAACGGGGGGAATCAAATGGTCTCCCAGTGTCTCATTCACCTTACAGATGTTCCCCCCTCCCTGCTGTTTACAAGCTTATTTGGCTTAAAAAAAAAAAAAATTATAGATGGTTGATTTTTTTTTCCCCCCAGAGCAAACAAGAGAATATTTCATAAGCTTTGGAGATGAATCGCCCTTTTTTTCTGTTTGCCTCAACAAAGAGATTAGAAGATTATCCTGCTCATAACACCAGCTTGTCAGGAGATGTAGGGGGCGGTGGGGGTGCACCCATTGGGGGAAAAGGGAGAGTTCAGAGGATGAGACTTCTCGTTCCCTCCCTTGAGGTGGGGTAATTATGGTCAAGAGAATTAACCCTGTGAAGAGTAGGTTTTGGGGGACTTTTTTTCTCCATTTATTTCTATTTTAAGGCAGTGTTCTAGAAACTCCATTGCTTTCAGTTGCCGGTAGTGATTTTTACATCAGCATTAGAATGTTCAGTTAAGAACATTCTAATCACATATTTGTGATCTTACTCCTCAACCCTTCGAAGAGTAGGTTTTTTTGAATGCTTTTCTTTCTCCAAAATTTTAAGTCCATATCTTTAGAACTCCACTGCTTTCTGTTACCAGTAGTGATCATTACATCAGCATCAGGACGTTCAGTTGGGAACACGGATTCGGGACCCGGCACCTTAAAGGGCTTAATCGGAGGGACCCTCTATCTCCTCTCAGTAACACAGGAAGCAGCGCAGACAGATGGTGAGGAGGGTGTAGGCCCGTAGACCAGACCTGGCTGCTGTCACCGTGTCTCATGGAGGGCCAAGTTCGAGAGTTCCTGTCTGACCTGTACAAAGGGAACACAGAGAGTTCCTGTCTGACCGACCGTACAAGGGAACACAGAGAGTTCCTGTCTGACCTGTACAAAGGGAACACAGAGGTTCCTGTCTGACCGACCGTACAAGGGAACACAGAGGGTTCCTGACACATTTTTCTTTTCTTGGAAAAAAAGAAGAAAAAAAGGTCCATTGGCCTGAGGTCCTTTACTCTATGTTCCCTTCCAGACACGCGACGGGGCGGTAAATCCGGCGGGATGCGAGCTCGGCGAAATCCCGCTTCTCTCCGCCCCCAACCAGAGCTGCAGCCAGAGGGGAGGCGAGAAGCCGCAAGGTGAGAATCTCACCCTGTCTGAGCACAGGAAGTTCTGTATGTTCTCCTCAGTGCAGCGATCTTTCTACTGGGCCAAAATGGCAGAACTCCACACTTGCACCCCGTCCTCCCCTGCATCCACCAATAGGGCTGCACTCCCTCACCATATCCACCAATTAGACGTGCAGATTTTCTGCCTTGCAGAGGAGGAAGGAAGTACTAGCTGCCTTCAAAGCACACCATCGTTGGCCCCAAGGTGAAGCAAGATTGCAGCAATATTATTACCGCCTGTACGGATGACTCCAGCTTGAACTTCTGAGTGAGCCAAGTCACAGATAAGTGAACAGCAGAAAGGGAAAATCAGGCGAGGGAATCCTTTTACCGAGAAAACAGCAACAACCACAGCAAGAAAAGGGTTAAAGAGATATATGCACACAACAACAACAACAACAACAAAAACGGATTATGCATCTGCCGTTAGTTGAGTGTGCTTGGAGCGTGGAATCGGGTTCAGCGCATTCTTTCTTTCTTCAGCCCATTCATGTTCTCCATTTCCGCAGTGCTGCAGTCATCTCAGACACAGCCACGATGTTCATCTTCCAAGTTTTTTTTGTTTTTGTTTTTTGTTTTTGTTTTTTCATCTTCACCCTCCCCCTTCGGCATCGCCGCGCTTTTTTCTCCTCTCCGCGCCGAAGCTTATTCTGACAACCGCTCGGCTCCTCTGCGCGTTTCCTCGTGGAGAGGATGCTTGGAATTTGCGTATTAAAGCGGAACGGCCGCGCTTATGCGCTCGTTTGTCGCCGCGGTTTGAGCCGTACGCAGCAGGGCTAATAGCCCGCGACCGTACGCTCTGCGCGCGGTCCAGCGGGAGGACGGTTGTGAATCAGGGTGTGTGGCGTGCTGCCCTCCCGCTGGTTGCCCTGCTTCGGAGAAAACCAGCAGCCAGAGCCAGTGGAGCCACCGAAGCTGCTTGTGCAGTAAGCAGAGCCCCTCACCCTAACGGAGTGAGGGCCTGGAAACCAAGCTGGCTACGGCACGGGTCCCAAACTAGCCCAGCCCAGGGCTACCAGGCTAGCTTAATACTGGGATCCTAAACTAGCCCAGCCCAGGGCTACCAGGCTAGCTTAATACTGGATCCAAAACTAGCCCCAGCCTAGGGCTACCAGGCTAGCTTAATACTGGCATCCCAGGCTAGCCCAGCCCAGGGCTATCAGGCTAGCTTAATACTGGGATCCCACACTAGCCCAGCCCAGGGCTATCAGGCTAGCTTAATACTGGGATCCCACACTAGCCCAGCCAGGGCTATCAGGCTAGCTTAATACTGGGATCCTAAACAGCCCAGCCCAGGGCTATCAGGCTAGCTTAATACTGGGATCCCACACTAGCCCAACCTAGGGCTACCAGGCTAGCTTAATACTGGGATCCCAGGCTAGCTTAATGCTGGCACACGCCATGTGCCAGCTGGGCAATACAGTTGTCTGTCTCTGTAACTCTCTGCTGTGGGTGGACCCATAAAGAAGAGTGTGTGTGTGTGTGTGTGTGTGTGTGTGTGTGTGTGCGGGCTGATTTTTTCAGAGTAAACAACCTTGCATGAATTGCATGAGGGAGAACCTGTTTAACAAGTGAATGCCTCTCTAATGCACGCAATTGACACAAGCGTCTCACTCCGTATCTGATCTGATGTCGTCCCTGCCACCGCAACAATAATTCCGCTCCTCTCTGCTTTTTCGCTCCTGACTCGCCTCTCGTGTCCATTCAAAAGGGGGGGCTGAGCTTCGTAAAACACTCGGCAAAAAGCACCCTGGGAGGTGGTGTCCAGAGCTGGAGGTTTTAGGAGTGCGCTGGGTAAGCGCAAGAACTCCACCTCCCCACAAGCCCCCTTTTATGAAAACATTCCGCAACGATCTTCCATTCTGAATGCGTCCCATGGCACAAAACAGTCGGAGAGCGAGCGCACCTCAGGTCCTCTCGCGCGCCGCGAAACCGGCTCTCGGGCGTCAGCATTAACGGCAGCACTTAACCGACGTTTCAGCCTCATTGAGGTTTGAATCAATTAGTGATTCCGCGCAGCTGTTTTAGTGGTGTTTCGCACTTAATCTATGCATCGGGGAGCCGAAACCGGGGGGGGGGGGGGGGGGGGGGGGGGGGCAGGTATTCCCTGTGAGGGTGTCCTTGAGTTGAGGTCATTTACCTGAACTGTTCCTGTTCACGTCCCTTTAAGTCCCAGGTAAGGAGGGGGAAAAAAGGACAG
>CM077288.1:62989829-63004829 GCA_039654925.1 Anguilla pacifica
GCTTTTGACCTAGAACGAAAGGAGGAGGAGAAAGGCTGTCAGCTTTGCTTTGTTAAGTTTCAACTGCTTTCAGTACAAAAATGAATAAACACATTTCGATGGTGGAAGTTTCTAGTCTGTTTAACAAATAGACGTTTTCCAATCAAATTAAGAGCTGGGTGACGGCTTCAGAAATGAGAGTGCGTTGGTCTGATTTGGGAAGTAGTCGTTGCCATTGTAGAAATAAACCCTCTTAGCTGGAGATTTGTAACTAACGTTAGACCATCTGCCTTTTCTCACTAATGATCTCTGTCTATTAGACAAGCCACCTGTTTATCAGTCCACTTGCCTATCTCATCTCTGATTGCGTCTCACCACATGCCTACAGCACATTAACCGTAATAGCGTTCTTCCTGTTTTTTTTTTTTTTTTTTTTGCAATACCCCAATATTACATCGAAAATTAAAACTAAATATTTTGATGGTACGCCGTTGTTTTTTTCTGGCTATCCGGTTCTGGCGCTCTGCTAGGGCTTCTTCACATCCACCGCGCAATGTCAGTTCTTGCGTTTTCCGCGTAGCAGGATCGGCAAAGACGATGATATTCGCCAGGCCCGTGTGATGCTCCCTCCTCGTGCGTACCCGCACGGTTAAGCCTTGACACGATGAAAAGATGGGCAGATGTTCGAGCGCCCGTCCCGCGGGGGAAGTGTCCGGGGGTGGTTCGGATAATTCGCTGCCAGTGAAATCGGCAGGGGAAGGGAGGATTCCATAAAGGATTTCTTGATGAGTGCAGCAAGTCCTTTGATTTCCTGGAGGAAAAAGGAAATGCGCGTGCCCCTGATAAAGCTGAGCGTGTCTACTGTCTTAGCAATCGCGTTCAAATCACTGCTCCCGACCCGCTCCCTTGCCCTCGTCACATAGACAGGATTTTTTTTGTGTAAGTGTAATTATTCAAATGCATTAATTGTTATTCAAGTATTTAAGATATTAGATTGACTTGAGATGAGTACACTAGAGAGCTACAGAGACACGCCTCTCACCCGATGTGCGTGTCTCCACTACGTCTCCACTTTACATTCCGACACTTTCGAGCAGAACTTCACACCGTCGAGGGTTTATGGCTTTGGCGCCTCACGCCAAAAAAGCGTGCGAGCTGGCGACACTGATTTATTCTTTATTCTTTTATTAACGCCCGCTCAGGCGCTTGTCTCTCGCTCTGACGCCACCCAAAGTCAGACACCTTGCGCCGAGTTAAAAGATCCCGACTTAAACGCAAAGCCGCTCCCCGATTAAACGCATTATCATCTCGCGGGATTGGTGAAAAAGTGAAGTGAATGCAAAGTGAAATCGGTCCATAAACATTATGACGGACAGCCTATCTTGGACAGCACCCATCACCTACTCCACTTCCCCATCCCACCGAACTACTGAATGTTACTTCATTAAGGGGCCATAATTTAACGGCTGGAGTTGAACAAATAATTACTTAAGGTGTTTATTATGTAATCGGCTATGATGGACGTGGAGAGACTTTTCATTAACATTTTTATGCTTGGCGACATGAGGCAGGTCACGCGCTTTCAGTACATTTTAAGGCAGCGCTGTCTGGGAGCTGTTTCAGATTTCAAACGGCATGCAGCATTTACGGTGCAGTCGGAATGAACTTGGCAGCAGCTGCAGCGAGAAAAAAGTAAGATATTCGGAACTACCCTTACAGATGCTGAGTGCATGATCATTTACAGTTACGCCGAATTTAGGCTGCGGCTTGGTTGCATGCATCCATTTGGAAGGAGTAGCTTAATGAATTTAAATGTTGTATAGGTTTTATTTGTACTGAGATGCTCGACGCAGAACTCAGATGGAAAATGCTAATATAAAATAACTTGCAGAGCGGTGCCATCAAAAGGCCACTGCAGCGTAAACTGCGTAGGTTGGCTGGCAACAGGCCAGTTCTGGTCTGGAATTGGAATAGGCCCCTCCAGGCCCGGGAGATGTTTGCTTGTAGTGCAAAACATTAGCTCCCGAGAACCGTGGCCTGCTAGTGTAGTTTTTTCCGAAAAACAGGAATTGTTGGCTGCAAAATAAACTTTGTTGTCTACAACACTGGTCACCAACAGTAGATTTTGGGTCCAGTTTATGGGTCATACTACTACTACTACTACTACTACTAACAACAACAACAACAACAACAACAATAATAATAATAATAACAATAATAATAATCATCACCGTCATCATCATCATTTTTGGTCTGAGAATTTGTTTTTACAATCTTCCCATCTCCCCAATCCCTTGCAAAGCTTTATTTATTTTGTACCGTGTGTACATAAGAGATAGCATTCAGAGGTAGCATTCAGCCCAAGGAAAGTGTCTAGTTAGCATGCCATAATAATAATAATAATAATGATAATAATAATAAGAAGAAGAAGAATCATATCAATCCGGTCATAATCATAATCATAATTATCATAGTAATTTTTTTCAATCACACATATTTCTGATTTTCCCCACTGGCCTGCCCCGGTTTCCAGCGGCGAGTTGAGAGATAAAACAATTTGCTCTCGCTGCGGTTAATCAGAAAAGAAAGCTTGGCAGAAGACACAGAAGAGGGAAGGAAAAAAAAAAAGAAAGAAAAGAAAGAGGAAAAAAAACAAAAAAAAAAAAACCAGTTTTCAGGATCGGACTGGGAGAACCCCCCGGTGCAGCCGGGACCAGCCGGTTTCAAAGGAGTTTCAGAAGAATAATGGTGTGCAGACGGAAGAGCCGGAGACTCCTCCGCGCCTCCACCGCTCTAATCTTTCTTTCATTTGGTCTGGGAATTTGTTTTACAATCTTCCCCCCATCTCCCCCAATCCCTCGCAAAGCCCTATTTATCTTGTGCCGTGTGTGCAGATACCCGCGTTCAGGCAGAATAGCGTTGAGAGGCAGCGTTCAGTTTGGAGTGGTAACTGTCAATACAGTAATGCACAGAGTAGGCTGTAGAGGTACCGCACCTACAGTAGAACAGTACGGTGAAGCACATGGAAAGTGCTTAGCTGGCCATAATATAGCATGCCTTATATTATTATTATTATTATTATTAGTATTATTATTATTATTATTATTATTATTATACTACTACTAATAATAATAATAATATATGTGCCCTGCGATAGATTGGTGGCCTGTCCAGGGTGTATTCCTGCCTCTCGCCCAGTGCACACTGGGATAGGCTCCAGCACCCCCCGCGACCCTGCTCAGGATAGATAATGGATGGATGGATGGATGGATAATAATAATAATAATAATAATAATAATAATAATGCCGTTATTTGCACATTTATTCTGAGCCTGCTCAGAATTTATGCACACCAAACAGTGTACATTCCCTTGCCATTCTCTTCAAAAATGGAATTTGTCTTCCTCCAGAGGGCTTGTAACTGACTTCCTACTGAAACTGAACACGCGTGCTGATTGAAATGATGATTCACCGTTGGTCTAATTTACTCGCAATTCCTCACTGAACAGTCTTTGGCACATTTATTTTTTTATTATTTTAGTCTGTTGACATTTATGAATTGGATTTTAGGGTAGAGCATTTTTTTTTGAAATACGGCGAATGGCATTAGTGAAAATTGTGAAGTGAATTACAGCAATTACATGAAAGATGATTGATAGTGCGGTGGAGTATCACTCTCTGTACTGGGAAAAACAACCTTCGGGGGAAAGGGAAACCACCTAGCCTTACGGATCATGATTGTTTCTGGAAAACACAGTACGTCTGCCTCGCATTCATAAACGATTATCATATTTGATTAGCGGTTGTTGCTATGCAACACGACGTCCAAGTCGCATAAAAGTACTCTGAAAAGTACGCTGAATATCAATACCACCTGGATATTTGACAAATAACGGCTATGCTCCAGACTGCGGCGGCTTGGCTGCTTTTTTGAACTTGTTGGTTACTACGCGAGCAGTTCCCAGAATGCAACACAAAGTGCTGTGTGGTACAGGCCCTAGAAGCAGATCTCGAGCGTCGAAGCAGCTTTAACGGGGGATGGGGACGGGGGGGGGGGGGGGGGTCAGCGGAGGTAAGCAAAGGTGAGTAATTGCCAACCTGCTGGGGAAGATTATCAGCAGCCAAGACGGTGACACAGAAACTGCCATCTGGGATAAAGTGGCACCATCAGCTAATTTGCTGGTGCAGAGAAGGCAGACAGAGGGCATATGGGTTGTGGGGACGATGTGGCTGACGTAAGGCCTGGAGAGAGTCACTTAGTAAAGCATTTCTAAAAAAAATAAAAAAAACAGACAGAAAATAACAAAAAGGATTGGCACCTGCAGGTTTATTGGAGATAGCCGCATCATTGTGTTTTAAAAATCTGGCACACGGACAAATTCTCAGTGTTTAAATCAACTGTAACAGTGCTCGTATGAGTCCCAACAAGGACCCCATGTGTTTCATTAAGAGTTTTAAAATATTAGGGCTAGAAGTACTATAGAAACCTACTATATAGTGAATTTTACACTGGATGTATCATTTTGCTGTATATTTCCGTATTTGTTATGATCTGAAAAATAACAGAGATGACCAGGGGTTTATCCCAACCTTATTCTGATAGTTATTTGAAATACTTTAAGCACCAGGGAAATAAATGTAGATTATTGACAATTTAATTTAAAAAGCGACATCTGTTTCCCCCAGAGTTCAAATGAAAATTCTTTTACATGTACATTTTTGGTTGATAACATGTCTCGTAGAAAATTCTCCAGGAGTGTTTTCAAATTTTGTTGCCATCTGCAGACTTGAAGTACTTCAAATACACAGTCTGTTTTATCTGAAAATAGTAAAATAAATAATAGTTATATGGAGTGCTGAACCTTTACTAAAAATCTTTCATGAAAAACAATTGAGAAAACAAACAAATAAAAAATGATGTGAGATTGACATCTGGGGCTCATTCCAAATGCTTATTTCATTCGTCCTTGTCTCTGAGGTCCTTGACTGAGCTGGAAATCGATCTATCAGTGTTCTATCTTTATGGAGATTGCAACCCGTTAAATGCTCCTACAAGGAACTAGGGGACTCCTGAAGGATGCTTGAGCAAGGAAACAGGAATGCATCCTTTGCGGAAGTAATATTTTGGAAGGCGTGACGTTCGACCCGTGGGTCCACCTCTCCCCGTCGGCCAAGTCTGTAATCGTCACGGCTTCACACTGATGGCTGAACGAGCAAGGATGTTCCGTTAGCCTAATTCATGTGTCCTTGATTCCTCCGTCCTCGTGTTCTTTTTCCTTACTTCCTTTCCTTGGGTCCTCCGATGGGTGGAGCTCGGAGCAAGGAAAGGAGGCAAGCAGGCGGAAATAAGTGATCGGATTGAGCCCACGTCGACGAACGCGTGATTCTGGATGTCAGTTTTCACGTATTTTTGACCCATTTCGCCTTCCGTACTAGGAAAGGACGCAAGAGGAAAAAAAAGCAGTTGGAATCCACCCTAGGAGATTAGTGACCTAGAATGGGCCTGAAGGTTAGTGTTGCTGCCGGTGGGGCGGTAAATGTGAAATAGCAGCAGTCAGTCTGGCAAAGACCCAAAATCCCATAAGACCTTGCTTCGACAGTTGTGGCCACTGTCTCATTTTCAGTTTCGGACGAGACAGTTTCGGACGAGACACTCTTCGCCTCAAAATTAAAATTCTGAGGCGAAAATGTTAAGGCGGAAAAAAAAAAGTCATTGTAAGTTTATGAAAGTAGCAATTTTTCGGGGAAAAAAAACAGCTGTACAGGCCTTTTGTAGTCCTTTGAGAGAATATTTAATTTCCTGCGCTTCCCTTTGCTGGTGGCTCACTGAACGCACGGCCGGGCGGCTGACTGCACACTAATTCCCGCTCCTTTTTGCCTGAACGAAGCCAGCCCGCGATAATTAGTGTGCAGGGCCTGAAAGTGAAAGCTGTCCAAAGGCACACATCATGAATCATGTTCTCTACTGTCAGCAGAACTGGGAGAAAGAGAGGGGGGGGGGGGGGGGGGGGATGGGGAGCTGATCCGCTGGCTAATCGCACGCAGTTGGGGGGGGGTGTACAGTCAGGTGACGAACGGACAGGGATTTAATTTAGTCGCGGAAAAAAAAATGGAGGCTCGCGCACGTGTGTGTCGAACGCTCGCTGGAGTTTTGTGATGACGTGCCGATGACAGCCTAGGCTTCGTTCACCCCCCCCCCCCCCCCCGCCCCCCATCACCCCCCCCTTTTTTTTAGGGTTCCTACGAGAAAGCCGCGAGTCTTTTAGGGCATCTTGTCAATGTCTCGTTTTTGCAGTAATTGCATCATGTACAAGCATTTTTCTTTTCTTTTCTTTTTTTCTTCTCTCAGGCACGTTATTCTATCCCAGCAATTATCAGCCCTCTCCTGTGGTTGGGGGGGGGGGGGCGTACTGCATCCCTACCCTGTTATGAAGTTATTATTTTGCGCTTGTGTGGATGTTTTGATTTTAAGGGTCACTCCTTATCCCGAAAACCTATTTCAAATGTGACTTAAACCAGTGACATTTGCCAGCATACAGTGGCTGAACAAAAGAAATGCTTACAATAATATAACATCATAGAATACAATACAATGGGAAGGAAACAGTGGAGGATAAGGGATATGTTCTTCCTGTTTAATCTTGGGTCAGGCAAAAGAAAAAAATAGAAGCAAAATCTGAAAGGGGTAAAATATTTATGATTTCTGGAGGTGAGAGATATTTGGGGTTGTTGGGAAGAGGGGGGAGGTGGGGGGAGTTGGTTTGAGGTAGACTTCCTACAGGATGCCTACATATTACCCTCTAGAATTACAGGATGATATTTACTTTCGCTGCGAGTAATTCATGTAAATATTCCCCCTTGCAGGTGGGATTTCGTCCTGCTCCTGCCATGATAAAATGATCTTGTCGGCCAATTAATTCGGGATTTGTTCTGGTAAACAATGGGGGGGGGGGGGGGAGCTGGAACCCCTGGTGAAGGCAGGCTGGAAGTGCTGTGAGCTCACAGCGGCTTTAAAAAAAAAAGGCAGTTGGGCCCTCCTTCCGTTACAACTTTGTTTTCGTATGTTTTATTTGGGGGAGTGCGTTTTCCGTCCTCTTCACTTTCAGCCACTCAAGCACCCCGCCTCGCGAATATTATCGCTCGCATCGATGGAATGTATCGTTGCTCTGTTTCCATAACAACCCCTGGGTCATTCGTCCGTCTGCTGCGTTGTATTAAATCTGCTTGGGCTGCGGCGTGGGCAACTTTCTTACTGCTAACCCTCCTCCATTTTATTTTTCTCTCTTTCTACTTTTTTTTTTTTAAATGTCTCTCTCTCTCTGAGCCAGGCTCTGCGCGGTGAAGGAACTGACTGTCTGTCACAGTGAGTGCTGGATGTCAGTGTCAGTGTGACTTCTCTCTGACTTCCCCTTGATGCGCACCTGAGGCCTCATACCTTAGAGAGAGAGGGGGGGGGGGAAGAGAGAGAGCGAGCGAGTGAGGGAGAGAAAGACAGTGAGAGAGAGCGAGAGAGTAAGAGAGAGAGAGCGAAAGCGAGAGAGAGAAAGACGGAGAGAGAGGGAGAGCGAGTGAGTGAGAGAGAGAGAGAGAGAGCAAGAGAGAGAGCGAGAGAGAGAGAGAGGGAGGGAGAGCGAGAGATCCAAGTCCTTAATTTAACTGTAATTGAAGGGCATAAGAAAAAGAAAGTGCAATTGAAAAGAATGCAAGTCAAAGACATAATTATATTTTTTTTTACATGTTCCCGCTTCCTAATCTACTTCACACGCCACTCATTAACTGTGAGAATGAAAGGAAAGTGACTCCCATTCAGTTTGCAGGAGGTGGAGGTTTATCTGGGGAGCTCGCTGGCAACCTGAGAATAATTTTAAAAATGTCACTCCTAGAAATATGCGTTATTTATACTTTGCTCAAAAATATAGATGTATTTTTCTTTTTTTTTTAACCCTGTCTCCCCAAGCATGTAAAGAGGCAGTTTGTTTGCTTAATTTGAACTACCCATAAGGAAAGCCAATCGGGTTTCCTCCCACAGTCCAAAGGCATGCAGGTAGGCTAATTGGAGACAACCCTTAAGAATGAGTGTGTGAGTGAATGGTGAGTGAATGGTGTGTGTGTGTGTGTGCCCTGCGATAGATTGGCAGCCGGTCCAGGGTGTATTCCTGTCTCTCCCCAGATGCATGCTGGGATAGGCTCCAGCACCCCTCGCAACCCCGCCCCGCAATAAGCGGGTATAGATAATGGATGGATGGATAAGTAAAGCCGTATAACTTTGTGACAACACACAGCAGACACATGTCAGTCAAGTTCTGTATCGGACTGACTCAAAACTTTTATGCCAGAAGCTTGAATACAAATGGAGCCATTTTGAGGCAGCAGTACCATATAACCGTGACCCATGAAAGTATTGAATATACTATATGCAATGTAAGTGGACATTTAAACCTTTTTATCCTGAATGATTTATTCAGCGATCTGAGTCACTATCCCGAAAGCTGAAAGGGTATACTATTTTTTTTTTTTTTCTTGAAAAAAAGTTTATGATGTGGTTTGTGGCGTAATAAGGGGTCGCGGATGAGGAGGCTCCTGTTGTTTTATTACTCTTTGCTTAAGGAAGTCCTGATGAGGATAAAGGCGGTGTTGCTAGCTGCAGATGAGGCCCTTGAAGGCTCTGAGCTGAAGCCTGCTCTGTGCTTGTTCGCTCCTTTAATAAATTTTGGATTTTGTGACGAGTCCAAAATTCTGCGGGTAACACACCGCCCACGCCACTAGGGGGCCGGATAAATAAGTCATCACAGGACTGCAAGGTGAGTTACATAAAAAATAAAACAAACCTAATCTTGATGTCCAGCCTCTTCAAACATTAAAGATGAATGGAGGGGAGAGAGAAGGAGAGCGAGAGAGCGTATATTCTTACTATGATTGATTGCTGTTATCACTATGCTTTGGCAGTATGTATTTTTTAAAATATGCATTTTAATTTGAAATTTGACAGAGAAAGAGAGAGAGGGAGAGAGAATGGACATGTTTATTGATTTATTGTTATTTTTTGTATCGTTATACAGTTACATTTATCATCATCATTGTTATTATTCTGATTTATTTGACAGATGGATGTATCCTTTGGCAATAATTCCGTTTATATTTCACGCCAATAAGGAGAGGAGAGGGTGGACCAAAACAGGACCCTGTCAGACCTGGCCCCGGCAATAAGCCACACATACCTGAGTCTGGCCGACAGGAAGAGAGGGGAGCTGGAATCTGACATTAAAAGCGCTGACAGAACACATATTAAAGGTTGTGGAGTGGAGAGATTTGGCTGTGGGTACGGTTTTAAGAATGAATATATTTCCTCATGACCGGTGTTGTGTCCCCAGGAAAGAGTTGAGGTTCTCTGTTTGTCAGGCTCGCTGTTTGTCCCCAAAGGAACCCCAAAAACACGGAGCGCCCTGTCCCGATGACGTTAGGACTGCACACTCTCTATATATTCAATGCCTTTGAAAGACAGACATTTTTAAACAATATCGTTGCATTTCATTTTATGTTTCCTTATTGCTATCAACTGGGTTTTTACATTTCCTGGCCTGTTTTACTAATTTGACATTCATTTTAAAATTGTAGTTGTAATAACAATAATAATAATAATAATAATAATAATAATAATAATAATAATAATAATAATAACGGAGTTAAATATGTATACTATATATATATATATATATATATATGTATATATAATAACAATAGTAACAAATAAAGAAAAACAGAAGAGTACCTCTTCTCTGTCAGCCAGTCATATGCTGCAGAGGCAGGTCCTGGCCGTGCGTAGGTTAAGTCCTCATCCCACGGCCTGGGCCTTTAAAACAGGATGTCATGGGGAAGCCTAGCATTCTGGGGAAAACAGGCCGTGTCATCACTGTGAGACGCTGTGGGGCTGAGATAGGGATGGCGTGTCATCACTGCGAGACGCTGTGGGACCAAGATAGGGATGGCGTGTCATCACTGCGAGACGCTGTGGGGCCAAGATAGGGATGGCGTGTCATCACCGTGAGACGCTGTGGGGCCGAGATTGGGATGGCGTGTCATCACCGCGAGACGCTGTGGGGCCGAGATTGGGACGGCGTGTCATCACCGCGAGACGCTGTGGGGCCGAGATTGGGATGGCGTGTCATCACTGCGAGACGCTGTGGGGCCGAGATTGGGACGGCGTGTCATCACCGCGAGACGCTGTGGGGCCGAGATAGGGATTGCATTCAACTCGCTGATATTCGGCAGGACTTCAAGGAACCAAAAATAAAGACACGAAAACTTCCAAATTCACGGGACGCCGTCTGACACCATCTGCGTTTGCAGCTCTCGGTCACGTCTCTGCTGCGTTTGTAGAGCGAGGGGAGAGCAAAAAATAGAGAGATAAGATGAGGGAGGGAGAGAGAGAGAGAGAGAGAGAGAATGTGTGATCGCTGGAGCGTGTGAGTGAGATTTGGCGCTCTGAGGGAATGCGGGTGAAGGAAAGAGAGAGGGAATCAGAGTGAAAGTGCTAATTCACAGAAGCGCATGGCGAGATATGAGGAAGGTGAGAGAGGAGAAAGTGATATGACAATGTCACTGAACATCCCTCCTGGCAGAAAAAAATGTTTTTTTTTTTTTTGGAAGTGTTTTCTTTTTTTGTTGTCTTGGATGACAAAAAAAATGTTACAGTGAAATATTTTCAACAGTTTTATTTATTTATTTTTTTTTGAATGTCCCTTGCAGTGTATTTTTCAGCATAGTAGAACTTATGGTTTTTTTAAATTAAGAACAGAAACTCCAAAATTGAATTTCCCAGTCTTCTGATACAACTCTACTGTATTATAATCGTTATCATCATATCATACTGTTGGCCATATTGTTAATTAGTTGATTGACCTTTGACCTTGGCTGTAACCTGTGACCTTGTCGTTGACTTTTGAAATGCAGCAGACTGGCATGTGTGTGTCTGTGTTTATGTGCACATATGTGCACGCGTATATGAGCAGAGAGAGAGAAAGAGAGAGTGCAATTTTGAGCACCCAGCACTTATCTTCTGATAATTTTTTGAAATGCCAGAGCCTCGTCCCTCTTTCTGCCCTCACCATGCCCTGCATTCCAACTTTCACCCCCGGATACAATGGAACTCAACGGATCTGTATCTTTTCTGGCCTCAAAAGCGCCAAAAAATTAAGTTTGAAAGACTAAACAATATCTCTTTTCAAATACGATGCCATGGTTACTCACAAACATCCACAGAGCTTTATTCGTGCACGGTTTCATCGGGAAAAACTACTTTCTACGGCAGCTGTGTGTACAGAAAACCAAGGCATGCCTGTGTTCTGGGCCACAGATTCAACGTTGTTTTAAAACAATGTTTCAGCAAAAGGCTGGAGACCTGATGTGGTCCGTTCTATCAGGCTGAGCTGCAACGGATATCTAGAAAACCTTGTCAAATCTCCGCAAAATCTATCTGGAGGGATAGATAGTACTCGGGGTTAATCTATCTGGAGGGATAGATAGTACTCGGGGTTAATCTGTCTGGATGGATAGATAGTACTCGGGGTTAATCTGTCTGGATGGATAGATAGTACTCGGGGTTGATCTATCTGGATGGATAGATAGTACTCGGGGTTAATCTATCTGGATGGATAGATAGTACTCGGGGTTAATCTATCTGGATGGATAGATAGTACTCGGGGTTAATCTATCTGGATGGATAGATAGTACTCCGGGTTAATGAACTGCCCCTTAAAAGTGACACATTGATGAGATGCTCCAGGGTTTTAAATGCAAAGCGTTCTTTTCTTCCCCCCTGTCCCTCACGCCCAGGCTCCGACTGGTACCTGGTTCGCGTGGAGCTGATCGTCACCGACGTCAACGACAACGCCCCGGAGTGGACCATGGTCCCCTTCCCCTACCTGGCGGTGGTGTCCCCGGAGGCCCCGCCCGGCTCCCTGGTCTACAAGCTCCACGCCCACGACGGGGACGAGGGCGGCAACGGGGAGGTGGAGTACTTCCTGTCCGACGGTATGCGCTTCCTGTTCGGCTCCCGCATCCCCACAGCCCGCCCTCCCGTTTTTTTTAATTTTCTTTTTATCATGAAAAGAAAGTTAAAAAAAAAAAGAAAGAAAAAGTTTATGATGTGGTTTGTGGTGTAATAAGGGGTGAGGCGCCTCCTTTTGTTTTATGGCTGTGTGCTTATTAAGGAAGACCTGATGAGGATAAAAGCAGTGTTCCCAGCTACAGACGAGGCCCTTGAAGGCTCTGAGGTGAAGCCTACTCTGCGTTCGTTCGCTCCTTCAATATGTAATAACTTCTATCCTGAAGTCGCCTGATTGGTCAGCCAGCTGTGTGTGAACAGGGAAGAGGACTCTCTTCTTTGTGTTCGCGTGCGTTCGTTTGACCGATGAACTCTGGGAATGCTGAGCTGAGTGCGGTTCAGTGCGCACAGTCAGGCCGGATGAGCAGGGGTACGAGTGCGAGGTTCGTAAGTGACCGCTAACACCCCGACAGCACCGCGTTCACTGTGTGAAATTAAACCACGGTGTGGACATGATCTCAGACACAGGTGCAGTATTGAGCGGGATTTATAGGAACAAGAGGAAGGGGTGCAACAGTAAAGGGCTTTCCCAAAAATTTGCCAAAGATCAGAGCTGCCTGTTGACCAATGTTTCACAAGCTGCTGCACTTTAATGGAATTTATGATCACAAAAAATGGGTCGATGAGGTGTTCTTTGGTTGCTGAATCATCTTGGTTTTCTACATTGAATTCGATGGGCGGCTAGCTGTTTCGCCCTCAAGCATGCGCAATAGAGGGTGTTCCCCTTTACTTCCTAAGCTTCGCCGCGTGGCTCCCCCCCTCCACCCTCACCTTCCTATGTACGCTCTATGGTTTTTGCCCCTGACTGTCTAATACTGAGGGCATCAACCAGCAGATGTCAATCACACGGTTTGCTGAGTGAACTACTGGGTGCATGTCGGTGCATGTTGTAATAATTGTTACTGCGAATAGTTACAAGTGAATTATGGGCATTTAGTTGTGCTCTGAGTAATTTTCCACATAGTGTGGAATCCAACTGGGGGAAAAAAACATGTTTTCAGTTCTATAATTTATTGGAAAATTAACATAAACAATGTACTCTTCCTGTGGACAGAATGAACATAACCTTATGAAGGGTCATCTTATGACAAGCTGTTGACCGGAGAGCTGTTTATTTAAAAGTGGAAATTTCTTCAGCTGGGCTATAGATGACCCTTCATAAGGTTCTGTCCATTCTGTCCACAGGAAGAGTACATTGTTTATGTTAATTTTCCAATAAATTATACAGGAGCACCTCATTCTTTCTATTTTAGGCTAAACACACTGCAAAGGCAACGTGGGATAGCTAATTAAAAGACTACTTGTTAAGAAAAATACTGAGCACACAGCTGACGTCAGAGGGCTCGACATAATTTGAGGCTGATTATTATTGTGTTTCCTCTCCGTCAGTTTGGGACAATGCGAGCAGCCTTATTGGCAGGAGCATCTGAGGGCTGTTTTGTTCAATTAAAGCCAACCTGGCTTGATTAGCAGATAATCATCCAATTATCTTTGATGTAAAGAATAAACTTACGAAAGATCAAAGTAAATTGGTGACTCAGCATTTGTTTAGTCTTTGATTAAAAAGCACTCGGAGCAGTCCTGGATGGGTTTCCAGAAGGAATTACGGGGGGGGCATTACTGAGGATAGACATGAATTTCGCATTCGATGCGAATTTCGCATTGCAGCAACGTTCTCACAGCGTTGCTGTAACGCAGTGGCAGTGTTATAACGTCGATAGAACATTCCAGTAACATTGTGGGAACGTTTTTGTTTTAGCTGGGTGGCTGCCGTGAAGAGCCGAGACCCACTCAGCAGTGTCATGTCTGTGTGGGTTGGACAAATTGCATTGGTAGTGTTTAGCATTGATTAGTTTATGTAACAGTATATACATACATTATATATATATATATATATATATATTATATATATATGTTGTGGCCTTCCTTGCCCACTGAGGTTACGGTTGCCAAAGCAGGATAAGAACCAGTGCAGAGAGTCCCAGGGTCAGTTAACAGAAAAAGCATTTATTTGTATTAAATGTTGGGGGGAAGGGGAAGGGGAAGCAAAAATAACTGAGACTTCTTCCCGGTCGGGGTATCAGTCTTCCTCTCCAGGGTGAGTACGATCCTCCTGGAGAGACAAAGTGAACAATGGTTAGGAGCGTGTGATGGGGCACTGGCCAGCCCGCTCCAGGTCCGTCTCCTCTCCTTGCTCCGCTCGGCCTTGTAGGACTTTTCCTCCAGCCCTCTGTCCTTTTCAGCGTGGGGAGACCACTCCCCCAGTCATACAAAAAAGGTGGAAAGTTGCAATCATACAATTTCTACGCGTGCGTCAGCTCGCAGCCGCTTACCGCCCCAGGACCAGGTGAGGAGAGAAGCCAGGCGTAATTTCTCTCCCAAGCCCCAGCCAGTCTCTCAGTCCTTTGTGCTGCTCCTTATATACTCTGTGAGGCAATCACTGAAGCAGTCTCAGGTGTGCTGCAGCAGAGTGGAAAATTCCACATGCCTGCACTCTGCTGCAGCCCTGTCCGTGGTGCTGATCCGTGGAAGCTCACCTGGTCTGCGGATTGCTGTCCCTGGTCCTGAAATCTTCCAACATCTCATTCGGAAGGTAATGCCCACTCACCACTTGCCCCTGCAGTCGCCGGTGGCGGTAGGCCCGGCCGCCCTGGTGCTCCTTGTGCTCTCCTGTGGAGCACCGATAGGGCCTCGGGGCGCCACAATGTATATATTTTTTTCACTTCTTCAGCCTTGATTGCATCCTCATGTAGATGGTGTGCGGGCTCTCCCGCATAGCAATGTGTGAGTGTGTTTAAGAGAGTTTGACATCAGACTGGGAAGGTTCGATAGTGAAGATTATCTTTGGAACTCTGTAACAGAGACGAGATCTGTCGTGGGGATCTGGTGATTATTGCAGGGTAGACACCTGTAACCGC
>CM077288.1:63009829-63079829 GCA_039654925.1 Anguilla pacifica
AGCAATTAGGTTGATAGATGAAACAAAGGGAATTTATTCTGAGTCGGAAAATTGGATTTTGCGTGGTATATATTATATACGATGCATTTAATATTTTCCAAACATTATGAAATATGCCATCTGCATGATAACATACAATGGGTTTATTCATGTAAGTTTAAACATGGTGACTATATATTTGTAAGGCGTATGTGGCATTTATTTTAAATACATAAATTTTAAATGCATAAATATGACGCTCATTTGTTGAGGAAGGGGAATCTGTGTGTGCGCAGTATGTCTGTAACATGCTGGTAACACAGTGCTGTACTGCAAGTTTAAAAATACTTCCTGTTAGACCAAATGGTGCCACGGCTGTGTCAGCCTGCGCTGCTTTTTAACAGAGCTTTTTTCCTTTCAGTCGCTGTCTCCCTTAGCAACCGTTCAGTGGTGTGTGTGTGTGTGTGTGCGCACCCCCCTTCACCCCCCCCCCTCCCCACCCCCTTCTCCAGGTTCCTGGTGGCCCCTGCCATGTCCTTCCAGAAGCATCCGCTCAGCTACAGCCTGCTGATCAATCCCAGCAGCCTCTTCTCCATCCAGCCGGAGACGGGCCAGGTCAGCCTGACGCGCGCCGTCGACTTCGAGAGCGACCAGCACCGCTACCTGCTCCTGGTGCGGGCCAGCGAGAGCCAGGATGCCCTGAGCAGTGCCGCGGAGGTGGGTCCCGCTCGCCTCGGCCAATCAGGCGCCAGGGTGTGTGTGTGTGTGGGAGGGGGTGGGGTTAAGGGAGGGGCAGGGGTTGTCTTGGGCCTGAGATGGCAGCAGGTCACTAGTATCTCTGAAAAACACATTGGCGGCTAACTGAATGTGAGCGTCATACCGGAGTCAAATAATTATTCAAAATACATGTGTTTTTTTTTTTTCTTTCTCACAGACACATCGCTAATAAAAATGCAAATGAAATGAAAGCGGGGGCTTTTGCTGTGATTAACGATGAAAATAGACGTTTCTTCAAAAATTCTGCAGGAATTTTGCTCGCGGGTATTTAAAGTTTGTGAAATAATTAATTGACCCAGTCGTGGCGATCACTGGTGCGATACACTCGAAAGCGAACGTGACTTCGCTCGGAAGCTCGAGCTCGTCAAGTCTGACTGGGAATGGCGGGAGACGGTGCGGTAGGTCGTCCTTTGGTTGGCGGTCTGCCCACGGCGGGGCACCCTCGGGGGGGGGTGGGTGGGGGGGGGGTCCATCATCTGTCAGTCATTGTGATTGGCACTTTGAGCTGCACATGGAGGGCTTCTCATCCTGCCTGCTGTTGTGAGCCCGAGCCTTCGTCC
Source organism: Anguilla pacifica (assembly GCA_039654925.1). NCBI lineage: Eukaryota > Metazoa > Chordata > Actinopteri > Anguilliformes > Anguillidae > Anguilla > Anguilla pacifica. The sequence goes on from CM077288.1 coordinate 63,011,146, forward strand.
GCTCTCGCGGGAGTAAGCGGTGCTGACGCTGCGCGTTTCTTTGGCCCGCCTGAATCAGCGCGAGCACGACGAGGCCTTCCAAATTAGGGGAGGGGGGGAAAACAAAACAAAAAATTCCCAGACAGCTGGTAACAAAGAAAAGAAGGTTAATTGAAGCGTGGTGTATTTACACTAGGAGCCTGGAGGGGTGGGGGGGTGGGGGGGGTCTCACCTGGCCGTGGGACAAGATTGTTGACCCCCCGCCCCGGATGTCTGTGATGGGGGGAGACGAGTCAAATTAAAAACCACACAAGAAAACATTGTGGTATTGATGGGGAGATGGGGTTCAGGCAAGGCCGTTCAGCGCCTTGGAGTTAGACTGCTCCCTAACCCCCTGCTCAGCTTTCCACAGATCTCCCCTGCCCCCCAGGCAGAGCTGTAGATCACAGAGCTGCGGGCAGAACAGATGGGCCGGGGAGGCGTCGGGAGCAGCCGTAACCGCCGCCCAAACCCTGCGAGGCGCCGAGGAGGAGCTGGAAACGAGGAGACCGGCAGCTGCCCCCCAAATCTGTCCTTATGCCTCGGAGTGGGAGGAGGTCCACGGGGGGGGGGGGGGGGGGTTCGGGGGCGGGGGTGCAGGGAGTTGGGGGGGGGGGGGGTTTGGCGGGGTCACGTACGGCGGCGGCGGCTCACGTTTTCGTCCTCGTGAGCTTGTCGAACCCGGACCCCGGACCCCGGACCCCTGACCCCGGCTCTGGCTCTGGCGCTGGCCCTGGCCCTGGCTCTGGCTCTGGCTCTGGCTCTGGCTCTGGCTCTGGCTCTGGCTCTGGCTCTGGCGCGCTCACGCTGGCCGGTGGTCCGGGGCTCACGGGGAGGGTTCATCAGCCGGAAAAAATGACTTTCCGTCTCTCCTGGCCCGCGGTTATCACCTGTTTGTTCCAGAGCCCGTGGCTCCCAGTCATTAGGTCTTACCCAAACCTGCCGCCATCTGTGCTCCGGAGGTGTCGGAGAAGACCCGGGCAGCCACTTACGCCCCAGATTGATGCTTTCTTTCACGAGAAATGTGCCAGGGAGCAAGACGGATTGTGTCCCTAGAACTCATGTTTCTTTCTTTCTTTATTTATTTATTTATTTTTATTTTTTATGAGGCCCTGTCTCCGCGGTGGCAGTGCTGCTGATGGGGTTCCATTTGCTTTGGCGTCGCCGGCTGTGAGAGATTGAGGTTTAATTTTCCCGTTCCCGGGAGTGGTCGTGAACTCTGACCCCCCTGGCGGGCGGTACCGATATCGGGCCCACACCCACAGCAATGTGAGATAGTGCTACCCCCCCCAACAAAATTCAGCCAACTTTCTGCTTAGAGGGGAAATGCAAAGCAGGGACGACGAACCAGAGCCTTTCAGGACTGCAGCTGTGTTTTAATTGGAAATTGATCATTTCCTGGGAAACGGGGTGACTTGGCCATTCCAGTCCATCTAACGACTTCATTTAAGCAAATCAGTGCCCGCGGGCAATCATACCTGTTCAGCTTAGCCCCGCTCAGTTACACTTTACATCAGGTGCTTAATCCTCAAGCCTGCATCCAGATGCTGGCTAATCCCTCCATGGTCACTGTATTAGCATTTGTGTAGATAATTAATTACCGTCTGTGAGGAAAGTTAAATATTATCATTTATTGCGCGCCTTTTTTGAGCCCTCTGATTGGTCGCTTCAGGTGTTTTATGTTCTTATATTTCTGAGTGATGATCGCTGCTACGGGTGACGGGCCGCTTTACATTAGAACGCTTTCATATCACTCCGCAGAAAGAAGTGCAGGTTTATTTTTGTATTTGCTGACTCACTCACACACGCCTGGTGTCAAAAATACTTCACTCTACTGTTAACATGCCTCATATCTTACTCCTATGCTCCCTTTAGCCAATACTCTAGCACAGGCCAAAGTTATCTATGGAAAATGTGTTTCATATCCATTTAAATTTATTAGGACTAATAAATCACTTTATTTTCGCTATATTGTGTGTGTATATTAAATGTTCTGACAGATTTCTTTTGTAAGGTAATTGGCAGTGTAATAAGCCCCATCCATTTATAATAAGGTTATCCTGGAATACACCCTGGACAGGTCGCCAGTCCTCTCCTAGGTGGTGGATCGAAATCGAAAAATAATGAACTTCACGGGAGTTCTTCGCCCCTGTGTCAGTCATTATTTTTCGATAGCAGACCACCTCATCATCGATCATCGCTTACGCATCCCAGTGTCAGCTTTGGCTGGTGCATAAAGAGAAAGTACATAACTATAACTATATAACTCATATAAACCTTAGCCTCCCAGTTGTGAGTTGTGAATTATTGACTAAACCTACCAGACTAAGAGAGTGAGAGACAGAGAAAAAAAAGAACACAGAAAGAGGCATAACGAGATGGATTGGACTAGAGAGGTTGCGAAGGGAACTGTCGAGAGAAGTAGAGAGACTGAAGGAGGAGAAATATGGATGGAAGGAGCTAAAGAAAGAGAAACGAGAGAGCGAGAGAGAGGGAGAGAGAAGTGGAATGAACGCGTGCGGCCCCCACTGAAAAAATCATCTGGAATCCTGTCAATTCTGTTTCCTCTTTATTTTAATCCAGAAACCCTCGAGCACAAAGCAGCGGTCGGCGCGTAGCTGCCAGCCCGCGCGGCTGCGAAAGGGCAATCTCCGCAAAGCTGCCTCGCCCGCGCGCACCAAATCCTCCCGCTGACAGAAGCGCCAGAGACGATTACCTCGGGAAAATCCCCCCTCTTATCGCCCCTCTCTCTCTGGACCAACACAATTAGAAATATTAATGCCTTTTTGATCCTGCCCCCCCCCTCCCTCCCTCTTCCTTCTTCTCCTCCCCCTCCTCCTCCTCCTCCTCCTCTTTTCTTCTCCGTCTTGCCGACTCTCTCAAACAGGTCAGGGTGATCATCACGGACGAGAACGACTGCGTCCCGGAGTTCCTGCAGTCCATATACAGCAAAGATGGTGTCCCGGAAACGGTGACCACGGCGACCTCGCTGCTGCAAGGTGAGCGGGCGGGTTGGCCGGTGATCTTCACGACGCTGCGGTTCTGGTCCTTGCTGCGACCACAGCAAAGGACCGCAATGGAAATAAGTCTTGTGACTTTTTTGTGCCATCCTTGTAATTGTGCATGTACATTGGTGTTTACAACCATGTAATTGTCCTTTTAAATTGATTCGTCAAATAAATAAACTAAACTTAACTAAAGACTGTAATGGGGTCACGGGTGCCCTCTTGGACCGCACGGTGCCACCTTATTCATATTCAGCAGCTGCTTTGTAATAACTGATCTGCTGACAACGTAACCGTTGACAACACCAAGCGTACATTAACTTTCTCTGGTGCTGTGGTGGTGCTTCATCGATACATTCCCTGGTTTGGAAAAGTTGTCATCCTGGTCTGGCACTGTTAGTCAGTATTGACCAGGTGGATGTACCTGTGTTTCTCTTACATTGTAAGTTGCTTTGAATGAGAACATCTTTTAAATGAGTGTAATCTAATATAATGTAACACTGGTCGTACGGTTCATATTTTACAGTCAACAAGTGGCCTAATAAACACATGAAATGTGTGCCTCAGCTAATCCCTTGTTATAAATTAATGAAAAATATATGAGTGTCACAGTGACAGTGAAAGAGGTTTTTGGCCATAAATGACTTGAATCGCATGAATCACCAAACCAAAAAAGGGTTAATATCAACATAAAGAAGATACAGTAAAATGTCCAGTGTTAATTTATCTGTTAATTCAACTTGTTAACAGATACTATCTAGTCCCATGATCCAGAGTGTTAAGATCTGAATTAACACTGAATTAAAAAAACATTTTCTGTGCCTGACAAAAAGGCCTGAATGAAGAATAACAGAAGTATCTACTGTATATACACCAGTACACATACAGTCATAATTGATGTTCCTTTTTTCATGGAGCCTACTGTAGGTTACACAATAGCCATGAAATAATAATTTTTCTTCTTCCAGCACACGCACTGGCCCTGTAAAACGCAGTTTTCTGCTCCTGTGTCCCCCGTTATTGGTTATATTGTAAAATGGGACGAGGAGTTATTTCTGTTCGTTCACATTTGTGGAAATAAATTCCCCCCCCCCCCCCCGCGATATCATTCTTTAGCTTTATCTTTTCTCCTTTAGTGAAACGCCCGCCTTGTTAAAGAAGAGGCGCCGAACTGTAGGCTATCTCGCTCTCTCTCTCGTTCCTTCGCATTTTCACATTTCAATTCCCCGAGAGATAAGGCAGGAAAGATGTGGCCAGATGGGGTCCAGGAAGCACGTGCCCTTTGAGCGCAGGCGGAAGGATCCGATTTGCCATGGAAACCGAATGCTAGCGAACTCCGCGTTTATCAGATATTAAAAATCGAACTGTAAAAAAACCGAGGTTATACTCAGCGTGCCTGCGTGCATCTGGGTGTGCTTGTGTATACGCGGTGCTGATAGCTATGTGCGTCTGTCTCTGTGCTGCAACAATCACTCCGCAAGGACCCCCTGCTGCATATTCAGCGCTGCGGTACAGTGGGATTACTCATTCATAACTGTCGACAGGGGAAAAAAAGCAGATAGTTAGGTCGTACCGGATGCAGATTTAATCGCAGGTTCAATCGAACTGTAGTACACGCTGAACAGGCGTCACTTTTTCCCCCCCCCAAATAGCATTCCAGCATGCGGGTACCGCGATCTGTGACGTTACCATGGGAGCGACAGAGTTTTAACGGTCGCTCGTACATCGCTGAGGCGCATAGCTGTCTGATTAAGTGAGGGCAATTATGTCGAGAGGTACAGAACCTTTACGTGTAATCTCACCTTTTGAATGTGGGCCTTGATGCAGCCCCTTAAGTCTGTGACCCTGGAGAATCTACCCTGACTCCAAACTCAAAGGAAAGCTCAGCGGACCCTGAATAAAAAAATATATTATATTCTATAAACCAGAGCTGTAGGTTTTTAAATATATTTTCAGTTAATACAGCTGGACTGGACTTCATTTTTTCATTAAATCGGGGCTCAGTATCTGCAATATGCATACGGTACATGTATTAATGGAATAAATGTATTTTGTAGTGATACATTTTTCTATTTGCTAATGATTGAATGAATGAATGAATTGATATAATACATATATAATAAATACGTATTTTTTATAAATGCGTGTATATATGCTTATTTAACTAAACAGTCTTCGTTTGATGAGGACAATGATAGAGCTGTACTGTGCACATGCTGGGTCCTTGGGACACTGAATAAAGGGTTTCGTTGACCTGACCAAGGTTTTTAAATTTTATATTTCGAAATTGTCAGGAGTGTTTGGCAACGCTGTCCTTTGAAGAGCCTTTATTAATTATTATGCAAAGCCTTCACAAGCCTGACAAAGCGCATTGGTGATGGGATTTTTGCCTGTTTATAAAGACGTTCCAGATGAGACGCGGTGCTATTCTGCCATCAATGCCAGGAATTATACTGCTGTGACAGTTGAATGCGGTGTAGTTATGTCGGTTGGCATACATATTAGCACAGTCCTCATACAGGCATTATGCAGTGTTTATGGAGACTTATGCAGTTTTACAGGATCCTTGCTACCAAATATTTAGTTAGGCCATGTTATTACTACGTTATTGTACTCAGGCTACGCATGTAGATGGGTTCTTATGGTTATTACTGCTAGTTGGCTTCTGAATCTGTTCTGGGCATGTCGCTTCCCTCAGACGACTCTAAAGTATGAAGGTCTTATTATAGTAACACATTGTGAGATATCATTTTGCAATCCACATATTTATTTATTTATTTTTTTCTATTGATGTTAATGAGAATCATGCCAGCAACACAGACAGACAGGCGTGTAGCAGCCAATAATGTAATAACTGCCAATAACGTAATAACTGCCAATAATGTAATAAATTTTTCCGTTCTTAATGTAATAAAAGCCAATAATGTAATAACTGACCAATAATGTAATAAAATTTCTGAACCAATAACGTAATAACTTTTTGCATATAATGTAATAAGTTATTACATTATTGGTTGTTTATTACATTATTAGCTACATAATAAAAGCCAATAATGTTATAACTGACCAATAATGTAATAAAATTTCTGAACCAATAACGTAATAACTTTTTGCATATAATGTAATAAGTTATTACATTATTGGTTGGTTATTACATTATTAGCTGGGTTTTTAAATAAATCATAAAAAATGTAATAACAGGAGCCGATAATGTAATAATATACTTATATCGCTTTAAGTTTTATTTATTGGCTATAAAGTGTCACACTTCTATGACACTTACCCTTGCTTCCTCTTTCAAATAGCTTCTCAAAAACCTGACCACACGCGCGCGCACACGCACACACACACACCTACTCTCTCACTAGGAATTATGACTATTTATTTGTTTGTGGTGCTTGGTTAGACTTATCTCCAGCCCTGCCTTCTACTCCTTAACCATTTGAGTACCAAATGAAGTGCGAGCACATATGTTTGCAAACACAGACAATTACTCTTATGTCATATAATATGAAATCTATACCTCTTTGAAGATGCTTTGTCCACGAATACAAAGACCACCATTTCTTTTCATGAAAAATGTCATCTTTAATTAAATGTATTTAAATAACTTTTTCAAGCAAACTGTTAGGGTGTGTAGTGGAGGGTTAGGACCCAAATGCGGAGTGCGGGGAAAAAACTCAAAACTCCCACAGGTACGAAAGAAACAAGACTTTACTTACAACAAAAGGAAACAAAGGGAACAAAAAGCCTCGCAGGGCAAATCTTCTAACAACACAAAGTAAATCTACAAACTCAGAGGAACACGGAAAATCCAAAATCCAAAAACGTGGAAACAGAATCGTGGCAGGTACACACTGGGCAGGAACATGGACAAGACACACGACCAACAGCCAACAAGCGACAAGGATCCAGCACCTGAGTCCAGGGGAAGGGAAACTTAAATAGACCGACACTGACGAGACACAGGAGGGCACAATGAACAATCAAGCCACAGAGAGGGAAGGGAGAACGAGACAGCCAATAGAATAATCAAAACCAATAATACAATTAACAGGGGGGAGCAGGACACAAAACAGAAGTGCCGCCATCTGGCGGCCCAACAGGGAAAGACAGACAACAGGAACACCGGACCATGACACAAACTGTTTCAACCACACTATTATAGCTATTCAGCACTCTCTCTCTCTCTCTATGTATATATACCAAACCTGACTCCTGAAAGGTTACATGAAAATGTATTACCAAATCAGAATCCTTGCCCTATTGACATCCATGGCTATTTGAATAGTCTTGACAAGCTCAACAAAGAGTATAAAACCGAAGCAAATGATATCTATAGTTCATTCTTTTTTACTTTTGCCATTTTCTCCAATTTTAGTCGTTATACCATTTCTCTGTGTGTATCACGGTCCTGGTCGATGCGCTATCCTCTGTTGGTCTGGGGAGGGTGTAGACTACCACATGCCTCTGATACATGTAGAGTCGCCAACTGCTTCTTTTCACCTGACAGTGAGGCAGAGGTGGGAGTAAGTCACACTTGTGCAAGTCACAAGCAAGTCTCAAGCAAGTCCCATGTCACTGTGTTTAGACTCAAGCAAGTCAAGTCGAGTCACCATGAAAGAAGTGCTTAAAACAAGAGAGAAAGGGACACAATGGCAAGCCATGTCATAAGAAAACTGCACCTGTTCGTGAGTTAGTTAGTTTCAACAACTAGGGATGGGCATGGTTCGGATTTTATCAATACCAATACCAATACCACTATTTATACTGCTTATCAATACCAATACTTATCGATACTCTTATCGATACTTCCTAATTTGGTGTGCAAAATACATGTTTTTAAAAGAATTATCAGTACTACTTTTATATTAGTTTGGGCAAAAAATATTTAACAAAGTAGGTCTGTTGATAAAATCAAACATATTGTTTTCTGAGACAAAACATGATGCTGGGACCAACGGTATAGATACTGTAAATGTAATGTGTATCAAGAGAATGTTTAGTTCTTTAAAAAAAGGGATGGTAAACCATCCTTTATTATTATGATAAAACTGAAAGATGTGTTACCAAAGTTATCTTTGTAGGTCATGTTATATACTATATTTTACAGTTTAGAATTTTGCATTAAGAGGTTGAAAGTTGAGCACAAGGGATAATAGTGCCAGTTTGGTTGAAGAAGTTATTTAAATACACTTGATTAAAGATTATATTTTTCATGGAAAGAAGTGGTGGTCTTTTTTATTTGAGAACACAGCATCTTGTCTGTGTTTGCAAACATGCGTGCTCCCACTTAATTTGGTACTCAAATGGCAAAGGAGTATAAGGCAGGGCTGGAGATAAGTCCAACCATCAAGTTACACAAACAATTAATTCCTAGAGAGAGAGAGAGAGTAGGTGTGTGTGTGTGTGTTTTCTCAGAGTTAGGACTAAGATTCAGGGGTCAGGATTGGCCTGGTTTTTGAGCAGCTATTTGAAAGAAGCAACAGACACTTGATAATAAATAAAACTTATACATAGTGATACAATTATTACATTATCGGCTCCTATTATTACGTTTTTAATGATTTTTATTAACCCAGCTAATAATGTAATAACCAGTCAATAATCTAATAACTTATTACGTTATTGGTTCAGAAATTTTATTACATTATTGGTCAGTTATAACATTATTGGCTTTTATTATGTAGCTAATAATGTAATAACCAACCAATAATGTAATAACTTATTACATTATATGCAAAAAGTTATTACGTTATTGGTTCAGAAATTTTATTACATTATTGGTCAGTTATTACATTATTGGCTTTTATTACATTAAGAACGGAAAAATTTATTACGTTATTGGCAGTTATTACGTTATTGGCAGTTATTACATTATTGGCTGCTACAAGGCGTAATACCCACCCTCTCTACAAAGCAGCAGCATTCCCAGTGAACCAAAAGTGGCGAGGAGTCGGTAAAACGTGGTGAACACCCGGTTTGTCAGCTAGAAAGTGGAAGCTTTCTAGCTGACGAAGACGTAGCCAGGCTATACTCGGGTAAAATCTGAGCTAAAAATGAGGTTATTCTAGTCTCTCAACCTAGATTTCCAACCCTCTAAACATCTGGGTTCCAGCTTTTGCTTACTGGGTAAGGTTAATGAGATCAATAATGCTAGCTCACACTAAATAAAATAATAGATACAACAATCTTCCGTTTGTTATACTCAAAGTGAAACCTGGTTTATTTCAAACCACACGTCTTGTATTTTGACCATGCAAGGACCTTCCTCGGCATACAGTTTGAGTGAACACGACTGGGAACCTGTGTTTGCTTTGACATGCATTACAAGCAGTGCTGCCAGGACATTCCTGATATAACCACATACTGTGAGGCTGCAAACAAACAAGCAGACAACCACGGGCCAGGAGACCTTTCCAATTATCAACCGGTTTGCTCTCCGAGCAGCCAGGGCTGTGGCCTCCAAGCCAAACAATGACATCTGCTGCCCCTGGGGACCGAGGCTGTTCACTCTGTATGGACGGATCTCTGAAAGGGCCAATGCCATCGCCAAGGAGACGCGCAAACAGTGCAGCCTAGTGCAATGCTATGCCGCGCCATTTTGCGCGATGGATTTTGAAGCGTGGCGCGGTTAGACTTGGAGGACGTTGATTTCCATGTAAGAAATATGCTAAAATGATGATTGACTGGTTCTGATCAGGGGTCTCAAATTCCAGTCTTGGAGGGTTTGAGTGTCTGCTGGTTTTTGTGATTTATTTTCAATCAGTAAGCCAGTTCTTGGAAAACAAGGTGTCCTGACTCTTTAGTTTTAATTAATGACTTAATTAAGCACTTCAGTACAGGAACACGTCAAAAACCAGCAAACATTTTGGACCTCCAGGATTTGAAGCTGAGATTCATGTTTTTTTGATGAACCCAGCAAGATTTGTTCTCACCGAGACTGTGATTCTCTTGCTTGAATGTTTCAATCCTTTCAAGAGTAGGTTTTGTGGAATTCTTTTCAAAATTCCAAGGCAGTGTTCTCGAACTAGTGTTCAGTGTTCTAGAACATTGCTTTCAAATACCAGTCACGACTGTTACATCAAAAAGAACATTCTGATCACATATTTGCGATCTTACAGTGGTGTTAATGATGAATGCAGGTTTAGTGACAGATTATTCAACTGTTTGTTGTTTTAATCATACCGGTTGTATACCTCATTTTCACAGAAAGCATATACTGAGCATATACAAGTATGAGGCATGTGTTCTTTTCTGATGAATGCTGGTGAAATTGGCCATCTGTTTTTGGCCAGCCCTATAAACGCGAATGTCTGTGACTGAGTGAGTGAGTGAGTGAGTGAGTAACTGAGTGAGAGATGAAGGTACACCATTGGTCGGCCGGATCACGTGTGTTAGGTCCAGCCATATACTAGGTTTTAACCTGGTCTTGTTTTTTTTTTTTTTGCCGTCTAATTCGGGAGTTTTTCGAGGTGTAAACAGAGACGAAACGCGGCAGCATTCTGAGATTGATGAGTGATGATGTGTATGAATTGGTCCTCCTCCTCCTCCTCCTCACAGTGTCGGCCAGCGACTGCGACTCGGACCTGAACGCGGAGCTCACCTACCACACCCTGAGCCCGGACTTCAGCGTGTCGGCGCACGGGACGATCTTCCCCGCCCGCCCCCTGGACTACGAGCGGCCCAACCACCTGTACGAGTTCGTGGTGATGGCCGTGGACAAGGGGGAGGTCCCCCGCACGGGCACCACCACGGTGCGCGTGCGCATGTCCAACGTCAACGACGAGGCCCCCGAGTTCTCCCAGCACATGTGAGCGCCTTGCCTCTTCATCATTGTCTTCATTAACAGAGTCATCATTGCCATCATCATCATCATCATCATCATCATCATTATCAGTATCATCATCATTGTTAATACCACCAGCATTATCCTTAACCTTGCCATCATAATCATCATAATAATTGTCTTATTCATTATCATTAATACCACCATCATCATCATCATCATCATTAACCACCATCATCATCATGATCTTTATCGACATTATTTTCATGATCATTATCGTCCTCCCCATCTTCATTGTTAACACCACCATCACTATCATCGTCATCGTCTTCAACATCACCATCGTTACCGTAAACATCAATATTAACATCATCATCATCACCTTTGTCACAATCAACACCTTCAAAAGACACCAAACTCACACGTCAGTTGCGGTATTTTCTGAGAGTAAGTGTAGATAGGTTTGCAGTTTTTAAAAATCCATTCTATATCCCTGCTGAAAAAAAGGTCAAAAGCTCACGTATCGCAGTGCTAACCAGAATCTCACAGAACCTCAAACAACTTTCCCTTGTTTACACTCTCTAATCACTACCTCCACCTCACCTCTGTGATATCTCAAAGTCTGGTGCACTCCTCCAACGCTGTTAACAGAGTTGGGCCGCGATTGTGCCAGAGGCGTACGCTTCGCGCACAGTTAGCGAACTACCATAACCTAGCACCCAGTGACCTCACAGATGGGACTGGAACAACCAATCAGACTAACACACTCCCTTCCTGGGCACCTCACCGCACTGAACCGCAGTGTACTACCAGGACAATCCACCCACCAGCCACAGCAGATGCGTTGCTTTGATTAAAATAACAATTCTGAGAAATTGTTTCAAACAACTTTTTTTTCCCTTTGAACTTTGCTCTCATTGTTTATACAACTCGTTGTGCCTGCTGTAATTATATACCTAAATAAAATATTCCTACTTTTCAAAGATTTGTATGAGTGGGAGTGCTGCATATGTACATTACAATTATTTATGCATTATTTATGCATTTATATTTATGTATGTATGGTTATTTATTTGTCAGATGCTGGTGTCAAAAGTACTGACTCTATTAATAATGTTGGTGAAACCAGGCTGAGTGTATTGTGGATACTATTGGCAGTATTAGTAATGCTGTTGTAACAGGAGGAGTGTATTGTGGATACTATTGGCAGTATTAATAATGCTGTTGTAACAGGAGGAGTGTATTGTGAATGCTATTGGCAGTATTAGTAATGCTGGTTATAACAACGGAAGTGTATTGTGGATACTATTGGCAGTATTAGTAATGATGGTTATAACAGGAGGAGTGTATTGTGGATACTATTGACAGTATTAGTAATGCTGGTTATAACAGGAAGAGTGTATTGTGGATACTATTGGCAGTATTAGTAATGCTGGTTATAACAGGAGGAGTGTATTGTGGATACTATTGGCAGTATTAGTAATGATGGTTATAACAGGAGGAGTGTATTGTGGATACTATTGGCAGTATTAGTAATGCTGGTTATAACAATGGAAGTGTATTGTGGATACTATTGACAGTATTAGTAACGCTGGTTATAACAGGAGGAGTGTATTGTGGATACTATTGGCAGTATTAGTAATGATGGTTATAACAGGAGGAGTGTATTGTGGATACTATTGGCAGTATTAGTAATGATGGTTATAACAGGAGGAGTGTATTGTGGATACTATTGGCAGTATTAGTAATGCTCTTATAACAGGAGGAGTGTATTGTGGATACTATTGGCAGTATTAGTAATGTTGTTATGACAGGAGGAGCATATTGTGAATGCTACTGGCAGTATTTAACTGTAGTTTTGACAGTATTGGCAGTGTTACTTGCAACAATAACAATAACAACAATGATGTCTTGGCTTGTAAAGGTGTAGCTTCCTCCCTTTTTTCTGTATGTTGCTTTTCTTTTATTGCGCCCTTCACTCGTCCTTTTCCTGATGTCCTTTTTGCCCCCTCTCTCTCCCCTCTACCTTCCCTTGTTTCCTTACTTTCTCAAACTACTTAATCTTTTTCTTCTTCTTCTTATCTTTGCCCTGCCTCTCTCTTCCCTCCCTCCCTACCTCCATCATTTCCCTCCTGACTGTCCTGCCCTTCTCCACCTGTCCCCCTTTTCCTCTCCACACTCGTCCTCCCTCTCTTTTGTTCCTCCCGGTGCCGGTGATGATGATGATGATGAGGGAGTTTCTCTCCGGTTCGCTACTCCCTCCATTTCTGCGAACTGTCCTCCCTCCCCCAAGCGGCTGACCTTTCCTGCTATCCCTTGCTACCGTCCACCCCCCCCCCCATCCCCCCGTCCAATCAGAAACAACCTTGGCCGTCATCATCGACGCCTGCTTCGTTCTTTGGATGATTTTATGGCATCTTTTTTTTTTCTTCTTTTCTTTCTGCTGTGTTGAGTTGTTTTCTCTCTTGTTTTTTTTTTTTTTTTTTGTTTCCCCGGCAGAATCGCACTGGGCCTTGACGTTTTTTAATTGGCCGATTTTCTGCCAGCTAGCTCTGCAGATTGGTGAGGCAGGCTCATCCAGCCATTCCTTTGTGTTTTCTCCCTGCAAGTGCTTGAGCGTGCACGCGTATTTGGGGGGGTGGGGGGGGGGGGTTGTAGAAAGGGCTCCCCAACTCCTCTGGGCGTAGGCTGGGACCGAAACAGGTGTACGGGGGTTTGAGGGGTGTAGATTAAACATTCATCCTGTCCCCTACTCAGCTGTGTCTCACCGCCTCTCTCTCTTATTTTCCCGGGACAGGACAACAGCACGGTTTCCTGGGACTTCGGTAGGTAGGCAGAGTTGTTACCCCTGCCATGGCAACGAATATAGATTGTGCCTAATTTGAGAAAACCTTTCTGACAGTAATTGATGAACTTGGGATTTGCACTGGGCTGTTCTGTCCTGTCAGTTTAAAGTGATGCAGTCGTCTGCCCTGTTTGAATGATGCAGAGAAACAAGGTCTTGTCACTCCGTAGATTTGCTCCCCCCCGCCAAACAGATCATTATATAAACTGTTTGCTCGCTTTAACCTGAGTAATAGGGAAATTAAATCCGTTAAAGGAAACATCTTCAATCATGCGTGCAGCTGTGTCGAGCTATTGACATTGCATTGGACATGAGTAATGTAAGTGGGAAAAGCAAAAATATATATATATATATATATATATATTCTTGTTCATTTTTTGTTGTTGTTGCGTCGATTGTGTTTTTTAAAACTTTTGTTTTCCTTTGTAAGTCGTTAGGATTTTGAGTTAGTGTATTCATTATTTTTAAGCTCGATGATGCGACCCTTTTGGAAATTTAGGAAATGATGTGGAATGCTTGCGCTGTCGTTATGAAGTTGCCGAGACGACGGTGCGTGTGTGAGTTTGACGGCAGATTTGCAGATTTGTTTTTTTTTATTTTTTATTGGGGGTGGAAATTAAAGCAATCGGGGGGGGGGGGGGGGGGGTGCGTTTGGGCTTCAGAGCAGCGGTCTGGAAGGTTCCGGAGCTCCCTGCGATTGCCCCAGTCATCTGTTGGGGTGGGGGGGGGGGGGTCAGGTGGGGTGTCCTGGGAGGGGACCAGAACATACTCCCACGCGTCTGCACTGGCATGCTTAAGAGATTATCTGCGTGGCAGGGGAGGTGTCTGGATAAGAAGTGTTAAGGAACAGATCTCTGTCTTGGTGTTAGATTGGGTGGGGTCTGTTCGACTCTTAGCAGTGTTAATTTAGCAGGTAACAGGAGTGGGAGCAAATGTGATTATCTGTTAAGAGCTGAATTAACACTCGCCGTTTTACTGCGTGGTGACCCTGAGAGAGGACGATTTGTTGGTGACTTTCGGATCCGGGTTTCTGCGTTTCAAGGTGGGCATTTAATTACTTTAACACGGGGAGAGAATTAAAAAGACCAGCGGGAACAGAGAACGAAAGAACGGGGAATACTAATGTACCTACATTTGTACTATATATCCTGTTACGCCAACACTTGTTTGCTTTAAATTAAATCATCAACTGCCGGGCAGGTCCCTCTGAGGTCCCCCTGACAGATTGCAGGGTCACTGACATTGTGTGTACCTGCAGCTGCGGACATGAGGGGTGACAGGCGGTGGGGGGGAGGAGGAGGAGGGGGGAGCTAGGCTGTGGGGGGGCACCTCTGCTTGGAGGTGACTAATTACCCATACCAATGACCCGTCTGTCTGTAGCACAGCACATGTGACAGGCAGCGGCTGTACTGACGAGTGAATCCTCTCTCTCTCTCTCTCTCTCTCTCACACCCTGCCTCTCTCTCCCTCTGTCTTTCCCTCTCCCTCTCTTCGCGCTCTCTCTTTCTCCCTGTCTCTCTTTCTCTCTCGCCCTCTCTCCCCTTCCCCTTTCTGTCTCTATCTCTCTCTCTGTTGCATTTTCTTTTCCCTTCCTCTCCTCCCTCTCGCTCTCCCTGTATCTCTTTCTCTCTTGCTCTCTCTCCCTCCCTTCCTTTCCTCTACTCTCTCCCACTCTCCCTCTCCTTGTCTTTCTTTCTCTCTTGCTCCCTCTCCCCTTTCTCTCTGTCTGTTGCTGTCTCTCCCTCTCTTTCCCTCTCTCACTCTCACTGTCTCTATCTCTCGATTTATCTCCCTCTCTCTCTCTGTCTCTTGTTCTCTCTCTCTCTCTCTCTCTCCCTCTCTCTCTCTCTCTCTCTCTGTGCCGTGTGCGTAGTTTCTGTTTTCTCTCTGTCAGACTTCCTCATAGTTCACTGGGGGGTTTGATTGACAGCTCGGGAGCCTTACGTAGCACGGAAGCCTGTTGCCTTGGAGACGCCGGTGCGTCTGACCCAGCTGGCTGCTGGAGGCAGGGGGGCTAAGATGGAGAGACGGCTTCCTGTGTGATTACGGTGCCAATTTCCAGCTCCGAATTAACAGATGTAGATACCCCCGCTGAAATGATGGGGAGATGTCACGAGGAAGCCATTTCCATAAGTCAGCGCTGATATCCGTATTAAGATTCCCGGGCAAAGATTGTGGCTTGGATGATAAACAGCTTTGAGCCTACAAAGGTCTGAAAACTGTTAAATATAGTTCCAGTAACTGGAACATTTTTATGAAGTTTAGGCATGAGGGTAAAACACACCTGTATCCACATGTGTGTTTGCATGTGTGTTTGTGTACGTGCATATCCTCACATATTGTATTTTGGCGTGTGGCTCAACTTTTAAGTGTCAGTTAATGGCCGTTAATAAGCGAGAGCACAGAGCTTGTTACAGCTGAGATCAGAGCCTGTTACAGCTGAGATCAGAGCCTGTTACAGCTGAGATCAGAGCCTGTTACAGCTTAGACCTGAGCCTGTTACAGCTTAGACCCCAGCCTGTTACAGCTTAGACCCCAGCCTGTTACAGCTTAGACCCAAGCCTGTTACAGCTTAGACCCCAGCCTGTTACAGCTGAGACCTGAGCCTGTTACAGCTTAGACCCCAGCCTGTTACAGCTGAGACCTGAGCCTGTTACAGCTTAGACCTGAGCCTGTTACAGCTTAGACCCCAGCCTGTTACAGCTGAGATCAGAGCCTGTTACAGCTTAGACCTGAGCCTGTTACAGCTGAGATCAGAGCCTGTTACAGCTGAGATCAGAGCCTGTTACAGCTTAGACCTGAGCCTGTTACAGCTGAGACCTGAGCCTGTTACAGCTTAGACCTGAACCTGTTACAGCTTAGACCTGAGCCTGTTACAGCTTAGACCCCAGCCTGTTACAGCTGAGATCAGAGCCTGTTACAGCTTAGACCTGAGCCTGTTACAGCTGAGATCAGAGCCTGTTACAGCTGAGATCAGAGCCTGTTACAGCTGAGATCAGAGCCTGTTACAGCTGAGATCAGAGCCTGTTACGGCTGAGATCAGAGCCTGTTACGGCTGAGGCCAAAGCTCGGTACGGCTGACAGGTGACGGGTATAGCTCCGCCCCTGGGCGTGGCGCTGGCAGGTGTTCGGGCCTGTCCTGCCGGCCACCTCCCGGTGTCCCTGTGAGCCAGCTCCGGGGGGGGGGGGGGGGAGGCGGGGGAAGATGAAAGCCAAACCTGACTGGCTTCACTTCTGTTCTGACAGCCGCTTGACCGTTAACCCCAACCGTAACCCTAACCCCGTCCCGTGACAGAGGGTCACCGTTACCCCTGAGGACAGACACGAGCGGCTCGGCGCTCTTGTCCAGGCGATGCTAACGGCGCTCCGGTCTGCTCTGTTTATTGGCTGAGACACACGCTCCTTCTATTCTGTTCTTCTTTTTTTTCTCTTCTTCTGCACAGCTGGCGTGTCTGTGGCACTCGCGAGTGCGTCTGCGTTTTCAATCTCCCGGTGTGAAGACAAGTGTCTGCGGATCCCAGCAAATAAATAGGTTTTTTGTGTGGGTGTGTGTGTGTGTGTCTGTGTGCGTGTGTGTATGTATTTGTGTATGTTTGTGTCTGGGTGTGTGTATGTATGTACTTGTGATGTTTGTGTCTGGGTGTGTGTGTGTGTGTGTGTGTGTGTGTTTGCATGTGCGTGCATGTGTGTGTGTGTGTGTGTATGTATTTGTGTATGTTTGTGTCCGTATGTGCGTATGCGTGTGCATGTCTGTGTGTGTTAACGTATGTGTGCCAGCGCCTATGTTCATATGCGTGAGCGTGTGTGCATTTGCGCTAACACGCGCGTGAGGCGGCCTGTGCGCTCGCGTGTTTTTGGCGGGGGCACAGCTGCCGTGTCGAGACCCTTATTTCTCTTCGGCTGGGGACGATTGAGCTCAGGTGGTGGGCCGCCCCGGACTCCCGGCTCCCCTCTCCAGGTGATGGGATTGCTTTTGTCGGGCGCGAGGTGTCTCTTTCGCCCCCTCGTTTCATTTGCGCGAGCCGCCAGGCGCCCGGCGTCCGCGCGGTGTTTTGACACGGCGTTCGGCTTTCAGGCCGCGTCTCGCAGAAGGGCGGCGTTGTTTTCGATCGCGGAAGAATTTCCCCTCGTATCGCGGAGCTGTGTTTGCGCGTGCAGTGCCGCGAAGCCTCCGGACGGTTCATATTGTTCCCCGAAAGTTAATAAACACGTTCCTCCTTATTCATCAAGCGAGGACTTATTTTGTAAACAGCAATTAGAATTAATTTGAGAACGAGGCAACGCTAATAAGCCGCCAACTTAAAGATGTGACATTAGGTTAATCACAGTAATGAAAAGTCACTGTTCCCTGTTTGCTTTGTGGGCGGTTGCCTACTTTTGAACAGCGTTCTGTAAACCCTTAGCTTGGCTTGTGTTTTTTTTTCATTATGTTATCATTTTTAAGGCTTTTGTCTCTGTGCCAACAGCTACCGTACCTTTGTCTCGGAGGACGCCGGGCCCAACACGTTGGTTGCCACGGTGCTGGCCAAGGACCCCGATGGAGATGGAATAACGTACAAGATCACTTCGGGCAACGAGGAGGGCAACTTCGTCATTGACAGCCAGAAAGGTGCTCCAGATTGCTCCCTCCCTTCTTCGCTCCATCACTCCCTCCATCTCTCTCTCTCTATCACTCTTTCCTCTCCCCCCCTCCTCCTCCATTTCAAATCCGCACGCACCCCCCTGAGAATTCTCAAATTATGTGAACCCTTCAGATGATATGGGAACCTCGGATAATGTCACCCCTATAGTGCCGGGTGATTGCTCTTCCTCCTCGTCCCTTCAGCTTCTCTTCCTTCAGCTTCTTTATTCATCTGATTTTGGGGGGATTCGCAGAAATTCCACCCTTCATTTGGCCACTAGTCAGCACACAATAACTGCCTGATTTAATGCCAGACTAGGCCTTTGAACATTGTTAAACACCACTTCAGGACTCGTATATAGGCCCATGAGTCTTTTCCAGGAGCTTATGGCCTGCAAAGTATTTAACATGAGTCTCAATCCTCAAGGCACCACTTCACTCTAATTCTAATAATAAGCAACACGTTGTGTCATCAAAGGAACACCAGCAATTATGCAATTACGGACCAGCTGAAGAGCCCAAACAGTTGGCGCAAAGATCAAAAGTTTCGAAACCAGGGGTGTCCAACCTCGGTCGAAAAAGGTTTAGTGCAGGTTTTTGTTTGAACCTCAATCTTAAGCACCACTCTTGACTAATCAAAGTCTTGATTGGAGACCATTTAAATTAAAAAAATTGTGCTCATTGTAGCGCTGGGCTAGATTATTAGCTTACCCTCAAGGTCCTTCATGGATAGGACTGGGCACTCTGCGGCGTTCGAATGATTAGCTGAGATGATTAAGGCACTGATTACTGATAAATGCACTGATTACTGAACTTCATTGACCGCTTGGTGTCATAGGAGGGAACTACAGGCTACCAGGAGAAAAAATAAAGAAAAATTAGGACAAAATCGTGGCCCTCATGAGTAATGAATAATTTTGGTTTGTGCGACTCACAGATTTGTGTGAAACCAGTTTGTTGTGTTTGTCAGGCTGTTGGTTTGATGAATCGGGTGGTGGTTGGGGGTCTTTGGGGTTCACAGTTGAAGCGGGAATCGGTCGGTTTGCCCCCCGCGGTGGTGGGGGGGGGGGGAGGGGCTGACGTGTAGCCTGTAAATAGCGGGAACCAGAAGTGCCATCTCATTTGCATGGAGCGTAAACGCGTGCGATGGCGGGCAGGTGGGATGGTGGGAAGGCATCTCTGCCATCTGCCAATCACGTCCTTTACAGGGTTGCCATGGAAGCGGCGGTAAGCTGACTGGTGCGATCGCTAAGCTCCGCCCAGGAAGAGATTTCAGCCTAACGTGTGATTTTTATTCATACGTTCTTTTTTTCTTTTTTTTAACATTTATTTATAAATGAAATATTATGTTTTGTGTTCGGAAGGGAGAGGTGCCGAGCCACGGCGTCGTTTAACCTTCGCTGCCCGTCGCGATTTCAGCCGCTTGTTATTGTGAGACGAGGCGGAGGCTGGCAGTTTGTGGCCGTTTGTTTGGAACAGGTGTTCTGCCGATCCGCTGATCTCTAAATTACATGGATGCCCCAGACATCTGCTTGTTGTGAGTCTGCTGTCATCTCCACATGATATAGCAGTCAGTGGATCAGAGCGGGGTAAGCGGGGGAGGGGGGATGGGGGGGGGGGGGGGCTGTTGGTTTCGACTTTCCTGTATGACCTGGATGCTTGCCTTCAGCCCTGGGGGGGGGGGGGGGGGGTGCGGTGTGTATGGTGTGTTTATTTCAGCCAATTATCCTGTCTTAATTAAGGCTGTGTACACATATGCTGGTTCGCCCCTGCACTAGACCGCTGAGAGGTGTCAGTCCCTGAAGCCTGCAGAGGTAGCCCGTGCCTGTCAATAGTCTCGTATGAAATAAATGGCCCGGCTAATTGATTCATTAAGGGCGGGAGCTGTCACGGAGCGCTGGAATGGATTCGCTCTCCTCGTCGACGCCGGGCTCTGACGTCTCCCCCCGCCCCTCTAACGACCCTAACTGATTGGTCGCCGAATTCCCCCTCTGAAGCCAGGCGTTAGCGTTCCCGGGGGGCGGGCGGGCGAGCGGGCGATCGGGCGGGCGAGCGAGCGAATGAATCATGGGTAGCTCAAAACGAATGAAGCACCTCGGTAACATCACATTTACGGCCGCATAACGGCAGAGATAAAAATGTCAGTTGGTAATAGAATGCGGAATTCCATTTTGATGGATCAGGAGAGGTTCCGGAGAGGCAGTAAATCAATAGCCCAGTGGCAGCTGACAGCAGAACAGCGCTGTTGTTTTCTCTATTCATTTGGAACTGCGGTAAAGGTGCACTTCAGGTTTCAGGACTTCCTCGCCAACAATTATGCTTTTACAAGTGTATAGACGCTACGGCCGTTCAGCCAATCAAAAGTGAGCGTGGTCTGTGTATGCATGTGTGTGTGTGCGTGTGCATGTGCGCGTGTGTCTCCTGTTGTAACTGTCGTCGTTAGTGTAGCAAATGTTTACAGAATTTTTTTTTCTCCCAGCATGCATTGCTACAACATTTAAACTGTTTTTTCACTAAATCATTTTTAGGTATTTCAAAGAAGGCTACTCGCAGGACAGACGTGTCAATAATTTTCATGAATTTAATTCAGTAATATAAATATATATATATATCAGCATATGGAATGCCCAATCATAATCACTGGCTCGTCTTGTCACCATAGCGACTTGTACCTAGGTAAGAGAGAGAGAGAGTGCAGGCGATTGTGCGTGTGCGCCACCGACCAACTTCCGCTTCGTGTCGGTCTCCGCGGCGCCGGGTGGGCTGCGCGCGGTCGTGCCGCCAGCCGGCTGCTCTTCACGCTCGAGCGCGTACGGTGAGACGAGACCAGACAGAGACGGAGACGGAGGTGGAGACAGAGCCCTGCCCTCCGACACCCTGCCTCCCTGGGCAACGCTTCAGCCAATCACACGCCCGCCCACCCGAGCCTGCTGTCCGAGATGAGCACTGGCACAGCGGGGATTCATCACCAGACTACGCCATGAATCACCGCACTGAACAAGCGTGCTTTAGCCAGACCTGCCTGTCAGTGTGTGCCTATAAATATATAAATATATATATATATATATATATAAGTGCATGCATATCATTTGTGCTTCTTAGGGCTGGAGCAGCAGATGGGTAATTACTCTTTTTTTTACACCGCATCTCATCAGGAAGTAGCGCCCCCGAAAACGTTCTCTGCATTCAATGCTGGATGTTCCAGGAATAAAATGAATGGCTAAGTGGTGAGGCATTTATTTAAGCAGCGCTCCGGGTTTCCGTACCCCGATGTCTCCTGCGCTCCTTCTGCGGTCTGCGGCTTATATAACGGCCGCTGCCCCCCCCCCCCACCCCCCCCCACCCCTCGTGCCCCCCCACACCCCCACACCCCAGGGGCCGATGTCCGGACGCCTCCTCCTCCCCGCTTGATCTGTAGATGAGAGGTGGCGTGGTGAGCAGGCAGCCGGGGCGGGGGGCGGTGGGGGGTGGGGGGAGGGGGTGGGGGGGTGCTCCATTACACGGGTGCAGTGATGCCCGAAAAAGAGACATCTTCGCCCCCCTGCTCCCATCTGCGGGGCGATGTCAATCTGCCCGCACCGCTGCGGCTGGGATGTCCCCTTGTGACCAAAGGACGAGAGGAGGGGGGGGGGGGGGTAAGGGGAAGCTGGCTGGCCACGCCCACAATTCTGTCATAGACCCAGGCCAGGATTCCGTTGAATTTGCCCTTGACTTAAGAAATTTAAATGTGTTTTTTTTTTTTTTTTTGCCCTCTTCATAAATATGATTTGGCAAGCCCCTACCAATTAAGTTAATGTTTTTGGGAATGCTCAACTGGCCAAATTGGCCAAACTAAGCCTTGCATGTAATTGAGGGTCAAAGTTAAGGGTACGTGTTGATTAATACAGGACATAGGTCTTTGCAGATGGGATCTGCTGCAGCAAGGACACTGCGAAAGCCGGGGAATATTTCTAAGAGCGTCCTTAAATTCCCTGCAAAAAACTCCTTTTCTTTAGCTACTTGGGCTTTAACTTCCTCTGTTGAAAAATTGGCCCACATCCCCCCCCACTACCCTATTTCCCCTTATACCAAATTGTACCCGGTACAGTGCAGTACAATACAATTATATTTCTCCCCTCAGGGCAAGTAGATAAAGCTACCGTACATTATAAATGGACTACTGACACACAGACACTTAGACACATGTGGCACACGGGCGGAATAGCACTCCCTCTGCCTGTCTTTAAACCTGCCTTTAAACCTTTAAAGACTAGGTTTCTTTGGAATTCTAAGTCAGTGTTCTAGAACTCCATCGCTTTCAATTGCCAGCAGTCATTGTTACATCAGCGTTAGAATGTTAGTGTTAGGAACATTCTAATCACATATTTCTCATCTTACACCTTAAAGGATTTAATGGCTACAATAATAAATTTAAAAAATAAACAATAAATGAATAAAGCCCTGTTTTAGAGTCAGATGAGGTGGTATCCAGGGGCAAATGTTCTGTAGAGGAGGGAATGGCTGTATATTCCTCACTCCCAGTCTGTCGTGTGTACCCTCCGGTGAGATACAGGACCGGATTGGCTCGGGATGCCTTCTGCTCTGTGTACTGCAGCTCTGTGTCCCCCCCCCCCCCACCCCACCCCGGGCCCCGGGGGGTCGGCCGGGCCGCTGGACCCACCTTGGAAATGGAACCCGTGACGAGAGCCTGACTGACAGCTGACCTGAAATCCCTGGGAGGGGCTGCGCCCCACCGGCGGCCGCGTCTCTGTGCGTTCTCATTGGACGGGAATCGATTATGTTTCCGCCTGAACCCTCGGAGAGGACAGGCCGCGTGCAACAGGGCTCTGGCTTCGATTTTGGGGGGGTGGGGGTGCCGGTGTGGGGGGGGGGGGGGGTGGGGAGGTGGCGGGCTTAAGGGGGGGGGGGGAAGCGGTGACGAAGAGGCCGAGTCATCCAGCCCTTGCAGCTTCATCTACCTCAAGGAGAGGAGAGGGAGGAGAGGGGAGGGGGGAGAGGGGAGGGTGAACGAGGGAGGAGAGGGAGGAGAGGGGAGGGGGGAGAGGGAGGAGAGGGAGGAGAGGGGAGGGGGGACGAGGGAGGAGAGGGGAGGGGGGAGAGGGAGGAGAGGGGAGGGGGGAGAGGGAGGAGAGGGAGGAGAGGGGAGGGGGGAGAGGGAGGAGAGGGGAGGGGGGAGAGGGAGGAGAGGGAGGAGAGGGGAGGGGGGAGAGGGAGGAGAGGGGAGGGGGGAGAGGGAGGAGAGGGGAGGGGGGAGAGGGGAGAGGGGAGGGGGGAGAGGGAGGAGAGGGAGGAGAGGGGAGGGGGGAGAGGGAGGAGAGGGAGGAGAGGGGAGGGGGGAGAGGGGAGAGGGGAGGGGGGAGAGGGAGGAGAGGGAGGAGAGGGGTGGGGGGAGAGGGAGGAGAGGGAGGAGAGGGGAGGGGGGAGAGGGAGGAGAGGGAGGAGAGGGGAGGGGGGAGAGGGAGGAGAGGGGAGGGGGGAGAGGGGAGAGGGGAGGGGGGAGAGGGAGGAGAGGGGAGGGGGAACGAGGGAGGGGAGGGGGGAGAGGGAGGAGAGGGAGGAGAGGGGAGAGGGAGGAGAGGGAGGAGAGGGGAGGGGGGCCGAGGGAGGGGGGGTTTGGGCTTGGGGTTCGAGCGGCTCTCATCTCTGCGGCACACGACGGTGCGACTTCACTTCCTGCTCCGCTATCTGAGAGCCTCACGTCCTTCAGATCTGCCCACGTGTATCCCAGGTCCCCCACTCATCTGGGGAGGGGTGCGGGTGCGGGGTGGGGGTGGGGGGGGTGCTCGGAGCGTGTCCGCTACCCGCACGCTCAGAGCGAGAGGTACGTGCCAGAATACAAAGAGCGGAATTAAACTGTAAAACAGAGGACGGGAGGGCTCGGTGCCCACAGAAAAAAAAAAAGTTGCATCCAAGGCAACCGTCGCCAAGGGGACCGGGGCAGAAGTTACAGGAAGTTGAGGAGGAGGTGGGGAAGGAAGGCGATGCGGACGGTCCCGCCGGACTCATCCCTCAGTCTGTCTTTTCCTCTTTCAGAACCCCTCTCCTTCATTTCATCTTTCATTCTCTGCCATTCTGCATTGCTTTTCTCGCCCTCCCCCCATCCCCCCATCCCTTCCGTCTCGCTGTCGGTTAATCTCTCTCTCTCTCTCTCCGTCTTTCATTTATTTGTCCTGCGCCCCTCTTTTATCTCCCCGTTCTCATATCTCAGCGGCCGTGCCTATCAATTTCTCATGCCTCCATTACGGTGGCAAATAGGGTGTTTGGAATACCAAAGAATTTTGGACTTTACACACCGAGCAAAATCCCCGGTGTTAAATCAGCTGCAGTGGTGTTTATGTGAGTCCAGCACGGATGATATATATACTCCATTAGCGCTAAACTGCTCTCTCAGAGTTTACTTTACGCTGAAAATTGTGCTTTTGCACAGAAGTGGACAGAAAGCAAATAAAATCCAGCGCGGGTGTGCAGGTGTGTCCTTCCCCGGTGTCAAGGGCTTTTCCTTTATCAGCGTCTGGCTTTCCGGAAATCCCAAAAAGCCGCCTTTTCAAACCCGCGACTTACGCCGCCATCCATTTCCCCAGCTACGTAATCCTGTTTCCTTCCATGACCCTCCTGATTTAATGTGGAGAGAGGAAAAAAAGAAGGCAGTGACTAATTTCAGAAATGAATACCCATAAGCCCCCCTTGTCCTCTTTACCCGCTCTTGCCGCTCCCGCCGCCACGGGTCCTGATTCGTGACAAACGCAGAGCTGTGATTGGCTGTCGGCCCGACTGACCGATTGGTTTCTCGCAGGTCTGATACGGCTACGGTCCAGCCCCGCTCCCAGACTGCAGGGGTTGGAGTACGTCCTGAACGTCACGGCGACCGATGACAACGCCTCGGGTGGGCCACACCCGCTGTCCTCCGTCGCCCAGGTGATAGTTGGAGTGGACGACGTCAACAACAACAAGCCTGTGTTTGAGAAGGTGAGCTCTGGCTGTACCTGTCTTCTTTCTCGCCATTCCCCTTCTTTCTTTCACTTTTTCACCCCTGTGCACTTTTCAGAGCTCCCCTTTCTCTCTCCCTCTCCCTCTCTCATTTCCCACTGTCTGTTTGTCTGTCCATCTCTTCTTCCCCGTGTTTCTTCCTTATCCTCCGCCTCTACCCCCTCCATCTTTTTTCTTTCCTCCTGCTCCTCTCCACCCCCTCTCTCTAGCTCTCTCCTCTCTCCTCTCTCATGCTTTCTCTCCTGATTGTCTCTCTCAATGGACAAGTGATCTGGGGACTGATCAAGTTTCTTTCCACTCTATCGAAGGGCTTTCAGTGAAGCTTTCGAAATTATTGCAGATTCAAGATATCCCTGTTTTTTTGTTTTTTTTTTGTTTAGAAAGGACTCAGTAGGAAACAAGCTGGATTTCAATGAACTCCTCTGGCCTTTTAGATAACCGTTTTGTTGAAATGATTCTGCAAATCACATGTCTTCTGGGGACTTTGCTGCGCACACATTTCGTTGCTTAACCCTTTCGGGGGGATGCGGTTGCCGGTAGAAACCGCATATTATTTTCTCTCTCTCCTTTATTTGCATTTTTATTTGTAGCAGGACCTTTGGGACGTTCTGAAGTGGATTGCGAAAGAGGTACAAGGGGGTCCTCGCGATGCGTGGCAGTTACGCTCAAAATAAAAACAGCAATGTGCGAAACGGTGTAGGGGGGGGGGGGGGGGGGGGGATTTTCTCCCGTAAGAATTAATTCCGATTAGAGGGGTTGCGTTCCAATGCGCGGTTTTACGTCCTCCAGGGGCGGATAACGAGCCGTTAAACGTATGCGTAATTATGCGGTAATCACTCTTAAACGCCGGATCGCCTCCTCTCGGGCGCGGGCGCGTGCTTAACACTTGATCCTCCTTTCTTCCCCGCGCGTCTCGCGGCGGTAATGAAGTCTTCCTGTTCGCGGGTTGCGCGCTTCTCTCTCTCTCTCTCTCTCCCGTGTGCGCAGAAATAACTTTTTCTTTTTCCCGGTGTTGTACTTCCCCGTGCGTACGGGACGTCCGGTGCCTGCTGCAGCGGCCACTACACCCCCCTCTCTCTCTCTCTCTCTCTCTCTCTCTCTCCCTCTCTCCCTCGGCTGACCCGATCCATCCCAGCATGCACGCCCCACTTTTAGGCAACATCTGTCAATCACAGCCGCAGAACTTAACAGAGATTCACAATGACCGTATCTTTTACGGTAAGCAGTGTACGGTACAGTACGGTACTGTATTACGAAACGAAGTTCTCACGTATGCTCGGAAAAGTAACCAGGAGAACTAATGGTGGGTGCGAGAGGGAGGTGCAGAGGCACCCAGTGTCATGTTATCGTGAGGTCATGCCGAGCCGGCCTTCCGTGCATGCGCCAAACAAACAAACAAACAAGACAAAAAAAAACAATAGGATTACACGGTGAACACATTTTCCATTGGGACAAAACTATGTAAGTGCGGGGAATTATTGGAATAGACATAAACAGAAAGCATCCCACATGTCGTAAGTGTGAAAAGGATTATGGGTCAGTGTGTAGCACACAGGAGCTGACATTATCCTTGTATTTCCTGTGTCAAATTTTGAATGTGTAAGTGTTGCTACTGCATCTGAAGTCCCCCTGCTGAAAATTCCATTTTAAACCAGCCTAAGCCCGTCAAACTGCTTTAAGGTTATTTTTTCAACACCTGGTTGGTCAACCAGCTGTTCACCTGCTGAACAGCCAGTATCCTGTAGTCAGTTAGTCCACCAGTTTGACCACCAATGTACTCTGCAAGCTTAACCAGTTTTGACCAGCTATTTCCAGCTCGAGACCAGAATTGACCAGCTGGAAGTGTGGAGAACATAGTGTAAACCAGATCCTAATCCCAGCCGGTTTTAGCTGGAAATTTCAGCATGGCCTGTATTTCAGGTGCATCATAATGCATCTCCCCTGAATCTTTGTCAATAGTGACGCAAATACATACACACACATGCAGACAGACACACAGGCAAGCATACACACACACACAGACACACAGGCAAGCATACACACACGCACAGACACACAGGCATGCATACACACACGCACAGACACACAGGCAAGCATACACACACGCACAGACACACAGGCATGCATACACACACGCACAGACACACAGGCAAGCATACACACGCACAGACAGACACACAGGCAAGCATACACACACGCACAGACAGACACACAGGCAAGCATACACACACGCACAGACAGACACACAGGCAAGCACACACACACGCACAGACACACAGGCAAGCATACACACACGCACAGACACACAGGCAAGCATACACACACGCACAGACACACAGGCAAGCACACACACACGCACAGACACACAGGCATGCATACACACACGCACAAACACGCAGGCAAGCATGCACACACGCACAGACACACAGGGAAGCATACACACACGCACAGACACACAGGCAAGCATACACACACACACAGACACACAGGCAAGCATACACACACGCACAGACAGACACACAGGCAAGCATACACACACGCACAGACAGACACACAGGCAAGCATACACACATGCACAGACACACAGGCAAGCATACACACATGCACAGACACACAGGCAAGCATACACACACGCACAGACAGACACACAGGCAAGCATACACACGCACAGACAGACACACAGGCAAGCATACACACACGCACAGACAGACACACAGGCAAGCATACACACATGCACAGACACACAGGCAAGCATACACACGCACAGACAGACACACAGGCAAGCATACACACACGCACAGACACACAGGCAAGCATACACACACGCACAGACACACAGGCATGCATACACACATGCACAGACACACAGGCAAGCATACACACACGCACAGACACACAGGCAAGCATACACACACGCACAAACACACAGGCATGCATACACACATGCACAGACACACAGGCAAGCATACACACACGCACAGACAGACACACAGGCAAGCATACACACACACACAGACACACAAGCACGCATGCATGCACACACACAGACACACACAGACACGAACACACAATGGAACAAAAAAAAAGAATTCATGTTGTCTATGCTCCCTTGTGCATTTTTATGAGATTAGGTCTACTTCCATGAATTTCTATGTCTTGGGGGTGCAGGGGTGCAGGGGTGCGGGGGGGGGGGGGGTATGCAGAGCCAAGGCGAGGCGCATGGAGAGAGGAGGGAGAGAGAGAGAGAGAGAGAGAGAGAGAGAGAGAGAGAGAGGGAAGGAGGGAGAATAAGGACAGAAGGAGGGCGAATGAGGAGGGATTATGACACAAGGGCTCCATTAAGGGCTCGGCCCCTGATTGCACCGCCTCATCTTTAAGTTGGATCACGTCGGTCTGGCACTCGTACTCTTATCAGACCTCACACCTCCCTCCTCCCACCTCCGCCACGGGACTGTTCAGCATCATCCGAGAGGACGACCGGAGAGAGAGAGAGAGATAAAGAGGGAGTGAGTGAGAGGATATGGAGAGAGAGGGAGAGAGAGAGAGATAAAGAGGGAGTCAGTGAGTGGAAAGAGAGAGAGGGAGAGAGAGCTAAAGAGAGAGAAAGTGAGAGGAGAGAGGGAAAGAGAAGAGACAGAGAGGAAGAGAAAGAGAGAGAGAGGGGAAAGGGGCAGAAGAGAGAGGAAAGAGCAGAGGAGAGGAGAGTGAGAGAGACACAGAGACAGAGAGAGATAGAGACTGAGAGCGAGAGAGAGAGTGAGAGATAGAGACAGAGAGCGAGAGAGTGAGAGTAGTGTAGTCGATGTCTGAGCTGTATGCTGCAGGTTGTAATCACTGAACCGCCCCCCCCCCCCCCCCCCCCCGCCTCGCTGCCTTGCAGCAGTCCCCTACTTCCAGAATGCACTGCTCCCAGGTGCCTTGACAGCCCTGTTCAGTGCGCCAAATCCTGGAGCTGTGGGACTCCATGCTGCCCCTCCTGAATCTGAAACATGGCCGCCTGCCCAGAGTCATCAACCCCCCCAGTAACTCCACCCCACTCCCCAACAAAAAAGCTCCTCCCATTACACTAAGCTAGACTGGGACTCATTCAACTACTGATAATTGGAAAGAGGATTCACCTCCTACAGATTATTTGCCATCAAGGCTAAATATCAAAGAAAAGAGGTCTTATATAGTCATTTTATTTTATGTCCAATTAAATATCCCTAGTTGGCTATTTCATTCCTTTCTGTACACAGAAAAGCAGGTTTCCACAGAGGGAGAGGAATGCTGATGTTTTTCTCACCTTTCAGTGTGAGGCCAGTGAGTGGGCGAGAGAGAGAACGAGAGTGAGAGAGAGAGAGCGAGGGAGAGACAAACACACATTTATTATCTTGGCTGTTATTATTGTGTTGATATGTTATTATTGCTGTTTATGTGTATGTACATACATGTGCCTGTATGTGTATATGTATACACACAATCACATTATTCTGTTATTATTCCTTGTTTGTTATTGCCTGTTTCACATGTTCCTTGCCATGCTTTGGCAATGCAAATGGACATTTTTCATGCCAATGAAGCACTTTGAATTAACTTCATTAAATAAAATGTGCTTTATTCAAGATTTGTGAGAGAGAGAGCAAGAGAGGGAGAGAGAGAGATTAGGTATGGAAGTATTTTCTACTTCGATCCACTGTATTTTCTACCATTTACTGTAGTATGTTTTCTAATTAATGTTTAACTTTTCAATGTTTAAACGCTTGCTTTGGCAATATGTACATATATGTATGTATGTGTTACGTCATGCTAATAAAGCCATTTGAATTGAACAGAGAGAGAGAGAGATAGAGGTTTTCTGCTCTTTACATCCATTGTGGAGGGGTCGATTCAAGGTTGCCTGAATTGTTAATCACAGCCCATTCTCAATGGAAAAAAAGATCATACACTGGGGTATAGTTATACTCGAGGCAAACCCCCCATCTTTCTTTCTCTTTTGATAGCAATTCTCTTTTTTGATAACAAAGTTTCAATTCGTGTTTATAATGTTTTATTGACATGAAATACAGAGCTGTTAATATTGCTTAAGGCTATGGAGCAGAACGCGAGATAAGAAAGGTAAAATGCCGCGCAATACGTTAAGATAGCTCCAAAAAACTCAATATTGCACGGGGAAAATATAACCCCGTTTATCTCCTTATCAGGCAACGTGCAATATGACCTGTTTGGCTGGTGCGTAAAGAGATCGCTCTGCATCGGGCTCGTAAAAGCAAACTGTGTATTTTATTAGCGCGACAAAGCATGTATTTTCTCCGTTAGTCAAATCTGGAATAATTGCTGCTCGCCAAATGATTTCCCAGCAAGCGGTCTCCTATCGGTACCGCAGTTGGCTACAGCTGTCGGCGCGGCAGCATTTTGAAAACTGGCTTTGCAACGGTCTGCTAGTTGCGTTATTTTTTAACTGCCCATTTTGTCATCGCGGAAGTTTCCATACGCTTCCCCTTCACAGTCCCCTAGCCGACCGCTGTGGTGCCTGTTTGTAAATTGCTGCCTGGCGGACCCGACGGCTGTGACGGGCTGCTAGTAGGCCGTTGCGTGCTCGCTGGCTAAGGTGGGCAACAGTCCTATGGATTGGTCACGGTAATTTTTCTTTTGCACCAGTCATTCGTACTGTTATTGGTCTTGCTGTTGTTAAATGGTTGTGTACATGCTGATGGCGTTAGTAAATCAGCCCCTGAAGTGCTCTCCTGTTTATATTTCTGACAGTCACCATCGCCGTCCTCCAGCTTGTGCTAGCAGGCTACTGATGGCCACGCAGCAGTCAAATGTGTTCTGTGCTCGTGTGAATTTGGTTCTGACACTTTACAGTGCCACGCTATTGTATTTTAGCGTAATTGCATTTGCGCGGAGTTGGTATGAGGCGGGTTAATGCAGTGAGACGCCCGACCCGGTTGTCTTAGTGAACTGCTTTCATTGCATTGCTGTGCCTGGTGCTGATAGGATTGTGGGCGTCTCGCTCTGCTTGATGCGTTCTAAATTTAACCCGCCCTTTGATGAGTTTTGACTAACAAAGGATATTGGCCTAAGTCCTCCATGCATTCACCGTTTCAGAGTTTCCCTTTGTTCTAGCAGCATCGTTTGCCAAAATTGTATGGGTCCGTTGTCCCATTTAGAAAAATCTAACTCACACCTGGAAGGACCCCATTCTTCACTGTCATATAGGGCAATTCATTGAACATCACAAAAAAAAAATTAATGAAAAAATTTTTCAGATATTTTTTGTGTCTGACTTCTCATTGTGAGTTTTCTGTGTGGCTTTTTTGTATTGGCTAAAATGCCCTGTGAGTTCTCTCTTTTCTCGAGTCTTCTGTTCTTTCGAAATCATAGAATTTTCTTTCTGCTCGTGTCAAAATCGAAACCTTGACACTAACCAGTCTGGCAGATGAAAGGATCGCTTTGTTATTTCTTCTAGAGATCATCAGACCGTACACACCGACCATACCTCTCGGTTCTGCTACCCCTGGGCACCTTGCCCCACCCCTCATACGCTACATGACCAAAAGTATCTGGACACCCCTCAGCCTGGGGCTGTTTTTTTAATGGTTTGGGCTTGGCGTCTTGGTTCCAGTGAAGGCAAATCTTAACACTACAGCATGCAATCACATTCTAGGCGATTCTGTGCTTCCCCAACGGATTGGGGAAGGCCCTTTCCTGTTTCAGCATGACAACGCCCCCGGGCACACAGCAAGGTCCATATAGAAACTGTTTTGTCGAGAACAGTGTGGAAGAACTCGACTGACCTGCACCGAGCCCTGACCTCGATCCCATCCAACACCTTTGGGATCAGTTGTAAAGCCAACTGCGAGCCAGGCCTAATTGCCCAACGTCACTAATGCTCTTCCGCCTGAATGGAAGCAAATCCCTACAGCAATGCTCCAACATCTAGCATAAAGCCTTCCCAGAAGAGCGGAAGTTATCTATAGCGGCAAAGTGTGGATGAACTCCATATGAATGGCGTAATTTTGGATGAAATGTTGGATGTCAGGTCAGGGCAGGTCACGTCTGCACTTCTAGGTCCAGTCTCCTGTCTGTATTGCCCCCCCCCCAAACCCCGCCCACGTTCTGAGGCGTACTGAAGTCCCAGCTCTTCAGACTGTACTGTGTACAGTCTGTACTGACTCTCCTGGCACTCCCAATCCTATCCTCTTTCTTTCTTTTTTGGATTTTTCCTTTTGTTCAGTTAGGCTAATGTTACGCAAATTTATCATGACGTTCTGTACGCTCTTAGTGGTACATTTGTATTCCTGAGAACATTTATGTTAACTTGCATGTTCTCCACTTTTGAGAGGCACTCTAGAAAAAAAAATCATCTGCTAAGTGCCTATAACGTAATGTCATGTCATGTATTAAGAGCGTCTGCTAAGTGACTGTAATGCAGTGTAATGTATGTATTCTCAGAATGGTTGAATGCCGCAGTGTGTGTATTGTGCTTATTTCTGAATGTAGTGTGAAGCTTTTGTTTTTTTTGTTTTTTGTTTTTCTGAGGACTTTTGTTTTTCATATATCATTTGGCCGTTTCTCTTTATTTCCTGGGGAAAAAAAGCCTGTGTGAAGAAGCACAAAGCAAAATATAAGAGGATTTTATTTCTTCCCCCCCCCTACTAACTGTCAACAAAACTGTGCTCACAGCGACACGCTTCCCCTCTCCTCTCCCAAGAGGAAATTTAGCCTCTCTGAGAGCTTCTTCTGCTGCTCTCCAGAGCCGAGTGCTGGCCTGGCCTGGCCGCTAAATCACGCGCGAGTGAGGGCGGGAAACCTACAAGTAGTACTCTGTCTCCACCCGAGAACGGGAGCAAGCGCCATCTGGTCCCGCTAACCCGGCTACTCCATCTCATCCCGCTAACCGGCTACTCCATCTCGTCCCGCAAACCGGCTACTCCATCTCGTCCCGCTAACCGGCTACTCCATCTCGTCCCGCTAACTGGCTCCGCCATCTCCTCCCGCTAACCGGCTCCAACATCCCATCCTGCTAACAGGCTCCACCATCTTGTCCTGCTAACCCTGCTCCGCCATCTCCTCCCGCTAACCAGCTCCAACATCCCATCCTGCTAACAGGCTACTCCATCTTGTCCCGCTAACTGGCTCCGCCATCTCCTCCCACTAACCGGCTCCAACATCCCATCCTGCTAACAGGCTCCACCATCTTGTCCTGCTAACCCTGCTCCGCCATCTCCTCCCGCTAACCAGCTCCAACATCCCATCCTGCTAACAGGCTACTCCATCTTGTCCCGCTAACTGGCTCCGCCACCTCCTCCCGCTAACCGGCTCCAACATCCCATCCTGCTAACAGGCTCCACCATCTTGTCCTGCTAACCCTGCTCCGCCATCTCCTCCCGCTAACCAGCTCCAACATCCCATCCTGCTAACAGGCTCCGCCATCTTGTCCCGCTAACCGGCTCCAACATCCTGTCCTGCTAACAGGCTCCGCCATCTTGTCCCGCTAACCCGGCTCTGCCATCTTGTCCTGCTAACCCGGCTCCGCCATCTTGTCCCGCTAACCGGCTACATCATCCCGTCCCGCTAACCCGGCTACACCCTTATCCGCTGTTCAGGGTCGGGCTGCGATCGCTGAGTCTGTAATTAGGCCCTCGTTAGTTGGTTTGGCGTGATGTCACACTCATCAGAATAGCGTTTCCTTTTGTTTGTCTGTTTCCTGTGTAAAACAGCTCTTTTGTTTGTGTTTTGTAATCTGTTTAACTGATGTGTACTGCTTGTACTGAGGCAGCATATTTGTTTGTGGGTGTAACTGACCGGGGTGAGACTTTTTGTGGGGATATTTTTGGCATTGTAGGGCTTTTGCAATCATAGGAACGGGGTAGAATTGTATTCAGTGGATGCAGAACTTTATCACCATCCTTTTGTTTGCCTGATAAAAATGGGTGCAGACATACAGTAATTCTACTACTGTAATTCTGTCGTGCATGCATTACTATTATTTTTATTGGATTTTTCTCCCATTAGTAAATGTCTGTCTATGAAATGACTCCATCCTAACTGCAATAGAGGGCAATTATAAATTACTTTAAAACATTTTTTTAATGGTAATTGTACAGTTTAGGTGGATATGAGAATTGACATTCTCATCTCCCATATTGCATCTCACATCTCTCTCTCTCTCTCCCTCAACCCTCTCTCACTCACCGTCGGTCTCTCTCTCCTGTTCAAGATTCAATTCCAATTAAAATTCAAATGAGTCTAGTCTCTCAAACTCTGTCTTTTTCCAAACTTCTGGTTTCTTGTCTCTTTTTCAAGTTGAAACTCAGCACTTTCTCTCTGCTCTTTGTCTCTCTCTCTCTCTCTCTCTCTCTCTCTCTCTCCCCCCCCCCCCCTCCCTCCCTCTCTCCCTCCGCTCAGTGCCAGGAGTACAGGGAGAGGTCCTCTGTGCTGGAGAACCAGCCCCCGGGGACCTCTGTCCTGCAGGTGCACGCCGTGGACGCGGATGAGGGAGCCAATGGGAAGGTGACGTATGGCTTCATGCACAAGGACAGCGCCGTCCCTGCCTTCAGCATCCACCCGGAGACAGGTACGCGGCCAGCGCGCGCGTGCACCGCCATGCAGTAGGGGGCGCTAGCGTACTCACGCAGAGCAGTGCTCAGAGCAGCAATGTGGAGCAGTGCTCTGAGCAGCAGTGATCAGGGTAGCAGTGTGGATCAGTGGTCAGAGCAGCAGTGTGGAGTAGTGCTCAGAGCAGCAGTGTGGAGCTGTGGTCAGAGCAGCTGTGTGGAGCAGTGGTCAGAGCAGCAGTGTGGAGTAGTGCTCAGAGCAGCAGTGTGGAGCAGTGGTCAGAGCAGCTGTGTGGAGCAGTGGTCAGAGCAGCTGTGTGGAGCAGTGGTCAGAGCAGCTGTTTGGAGCAGTGCTCAGAGCAGCAGTGTGGAGCAGTGGTCAGAGCAGCTGTGTGGAGCAGTGGTCAGAGCAGCTGTGTGGAGCAGTGGTCAGAGCAGCTGTTTGGAGCAGTGGTCAGAGCAGCTGTGTGGAGCAGTGGTCAGAGCAGCTGTGTGGAGCAGTGGTCAGAGCAGCTGTGTGGAGCAGTGGTCAGAGCAGCTGTTTGGAGTAGTGGTCTGAGCAGCAGTGTGGAGCAGTGGTCAGAGCAGCAGTGTGGAGCAGTAGTCAAAGCAGCAGTGTGGAGTAGTGGTCAGAGGAGCAGTGTGGAGCAGAGCAGCAGAGTGGAGCAGTGCTCAGAACAGCAGTGTGAAGCAGTACTAAGAACAGTGCATGTTCATAAATGTGTAATGTGGTCAGAAAGTGCAGAGTGCAAGATGCCTTTGTTGTCTGGTAATTGGATAAACAATGCAGCAAACCCCCCGTGCGTACACAGTTCTTCATTATGCAGTGCCGAATGGGTTAATATATTTTTTTTCTGTGCTGCTTCTGCTCTTAGAATTCAGACCTTGACGCATTTCAAGTGTTCCAAATTTCAATCCAATTTTCTGTAATCACATCCTTTCAAAATGTGTCACTGCTGAAAAGAGAGGTTCAAAAGAGGAGGGATTTAATAGAATTACGCTGGAGCACCCTTTCAAGGGAGAACGCTGCTCCGCGCTTTTACAGAAACACCTTAAGAATTTCTACAAAAGCCGTCTCGTTCGAAAAGGCCGCAGAAAAAAGAGAATTTGTGTCAGGTGTGCATAAGAGAACTGTGTCCATGTAGGCTTCTGTGGAACACGTCTTCCTGAAAGACATCGACGTGATGCTTGTGAATTGTTGTGCGGAATGGCAGGGTTGAATCATTGTCATCGTGTTGTGGCTTCCGACGCCGTGGAAGGCTGAATCCTTGCTGAAGGACTGTGCTGTCTGGTTCACACGCGCTAATATTTATGCCAAGGATATTTATTCATGACTTTATTTATTTAATTTAACAGTTAACAAATCCAGGTGAAACCCATTGAGAAGAAAGTGTCTTTCTTCCTTGGGTGACTGGAGCCAAACATTGAATATTGGACATTTATGTAAACAGTATAGTTCCGTTCCATTCTGTTGGGATAGAGTAGAACTAAATGATGTGCTATTCTATTCTATTCTATTCTATTCTATTCTATTCTATTCTATAGAATAAAAAGGGACAATATTTTGAAATGGCCAAAAGGGAAGAAATGCTCTCTACAGGTATATTGTATTCTAGTTTATTGAACACTGAATATTTCTCTGTGTACACTACATCAAAACAAATCGTGAACCGGTGTCCTAGTGGAGAGTGTTTTTTGGGACACTTGTAGGTGCAAATTTAAGCTGCCAATTGGGCCAATCAAAGACGTGGAAGCTGCTCGATAACAGAAATGTCGGAAGCGGGTCCCCTAGGGCCGGAGCTCGGTGCTTTGGTCCTGAGGCGCGCTTGTCGATGTCGGTGTTCCCCGGGACGCTGACGTTCCGATATCGGCTCTTCCAGGCGTGATCGTCACGGCCAGGAAGTTCGACCGCGAGAGACAGCGGGAGTACGCCGTCACGGTAACGGCCACGGACCAGGCCGCCGAGCCGCTGATCGGGATTTGCCAGATCAACATTCTGATCCTGGACGAGAACGACAACGACCCGAAGTTTGAGAACCTGCGCTACGAGTGTGAGTATCAGTCATGCTTTTAAACGTGTTATTATCCATCCATCCATCCATTATCTATACCCGCTTATCTTAGGCAGGGTTACCGTCCATCCATCCATCCATTATCTGTACCTGCTTATCCTGGGCAGGGTCACCATCCATACATCCATTATCTATACTCACTTATTCTAGGCAGGGTCACCATCCATCCATCCATCCATCCATTATCTATACCCGCTTATCTTGGGCAGGGTTACCGTCCATCCATCCATCCATCCATCCATCCATCCATCCATCCATCCATCCATCCATTATCTGTACCCGCTTATCCTGGGCAGGGTCACCTTCCATTTTGTATTAATTAGACACAATGTCTCTACAGTTATATTGTAATTGCAGTTACAGCTGTAGGTACAGTGTAAGTATTGTAAACCTAAACGCGGGTGCGTTCTTACTTAATATTACAATCGCTTCGCCTTATCGAGAGACATACAGAAGCAGCGAACATCAGTGTTATTCTCAGGAATACAGAAGTGCCACATCACAGAAGGAGGCACAGAAAGCCCATTTACAATCGATACGTGTAATGTTAACCTAATAAAACAACAGTTTGTGTAACAACAAAAGAGCATACCACTAGAGAGGGAACCTATTATTACACAGCTACACCTATAACTTTATCTGAGAAGGAAATCGAGAGCGGGAAATGACATATGGGGGGTGGGGAGGTGGGGGGGTGGGGGGTGGGGGGGGGAGCCATTGTGCAGTCTGAAGAGGTGAGCCTTAAGTCAGCACCAGAAGATGGGCAGGGTTTTGGCTATTCTGACCGCAGTGGGAAGATGGGCAGGGTTTCTGCTGTTTTGACTGCAGTGGGAAGATGGGCAGGGTTTCTGCTGTTTTGACTGCAGTGGGAAGATGGGCAGGATTTCTGCTGTTCTGACTGCAGTGGGAAGATGGGCAGGGTTTCTGCTGTTCTGACTGCAGTGGGAAGATGGGCAGGGTTTCTGCTGTTCTGACTGCAGTGGGAAGATGGGCAGGGTTTCTGCTGTTCTGACTGCAGTGGGAAGATGGGCAGGGTTTCTTCTGTTCTGACTGCAGTGGGAACGTATGCAGGGTTTCTGCTGTTCTGACTGCAGTGGGAACGTGGGCAGGGTTTTGGCTGTTCTGACCACAGTGGGAAGATGGGCAGGGTTTCTTCTGTTCTGACTGCAGTGGGAAGATGGGCAGGGTTTCTGCTGTTCTGACTGCAGTGGGAAAATGGGCAGGGTTTCTGCTGTTCTGACTGCAGTGGGAACATGGGCAGGGTTTCTGCTGTTCTGACCATAGTGGGAAGATGGGCAGGGTTTCTAATGTTCTGACTATAGTGGGAAGATTGGCAGGGTTTCTGATGTTCTGACTGCAGTGGGAAGATGGGCAGGGTTTCTGATGTTCAGATAGAAGATGTGACCTGGAAGTGCAGACGCATGACCTGGAAGTGCGGACACATGACCTGGAAGTATAAACCTGGAAATGAAAGGCACCCAGGGGGCAGCAGAACAGAGAGGAATAGCAAAGTGATCCTTTTATCTGCCTTTCGTATCTGATCCTTTCATAGGTTAACGTCAATGTTTTGAATTTTAATGCAAGCAGAAAGAAAATTCTATGGTTTTGAAATAACTGAGGGCTGAAACTCACGGGGAATTTTAAGCAATCAAAACACCGTACTGAAAATCACAAGGAGAATTCAGAAGAAAAAAAAAAAAAAAATCTGAAAATTGTTTGACTCAATTAATAAATCAGTCACGGTTTCTGAGAAGAGAACTCTTGGTGCCGGGCTCTAATGCACTCTCAGAAATAAAGTTACAGCGGAGGTACATTTTGTTCTTTAAGTAACAAATTTCCCACACGAACCCTGAAAGGAACAATAATGTTCTTTGCGTACCTTTTTTACAAGCCAAAAAAAGGCACAATTGAATGATTAAATCCATGGTTGGGGGTTCAATTTTATGTAGTGTTTATTAGCTTTTGGGGCAGTTTTTCCGCACCCTTTTTTCTGAGAGTTGTGCTCTAGTGTGTAGGGAGCATGTGTGGAGCTAGCCTGTGTGAACTCAACGTTAATTTCCCGCGTTGCGTTGGGGGGGGGGGGCGGCAGACTTCCTGCGGGAGGACACCATGATCGGCACCAGCTTCCTGCGGGTGGCGGCGCACGACGATGACTACAGCACCAACGCCGCCATCGCCTACTCCATGTCCGCAGAGCAGCCCGAGTACCTGAGGGTCAACCCCATCACGGGCTGGGTCTACGTCAACCAGCCCATCTCCCAGGTGAGGCGCGCACCCTGCTGCACGGACCGGTCCATTCCGCGGTACTGAGCCAAAAAAACACGTCCGGGTGGCGGAGCAGGACCCACCGTGCGTGATCAGCTTGTGTAGGCGTGCATCAGGGCTGCCCGACCCTGTTCCTGGAGATCTACCTTCCTGTAAGGTTTTGCTTTCAACCCTAATCTGGCACACCTGATTCTACTCATTTGCAGTGAAAACGAGATCTCTAGCTGTGTGAATGAGGTGGGCTTCGTTAGGGTTGGGGTGGAATGGCTGCAGGATGGAAAGTCACTATGAGTGGCGTTGGGCAGCGCTGGTCTACATTAATCCACGCATTTCACAGGAAAGAGACTGAAGACACGCCTATGTGCCCATCCCCGTTTTAAAGCTGCTGTATGCCAGGTGTGATATAATATATATTTTATAACTTAGTTTTATACATTAGTCTCACTCCTGGTCTTGTTCTCGTAATAAATCAGGACATAGTCAAATCTATGCAGGGTCATGCATCCATTTGATTTAGGTTGAGTAGGCTCAATAGTGTCATCAAGACTAGTATTAGGTACTGTGTAATTGTGATTATAAACAATTTTGGGTACACTTCAGCATTACAGTGGTATTATTTTTAAAACATTAATGAAAGCTGCTACAATCCTGCTATTTATCTACAATGATTTTAACAAATGGTCTAATATTGTGCTCGGTTACTATGAATTGAATAGTACTGTGCTTTGTTTGATTGAATCTAGGTCACAGTGTGGTGTGGGGGGGGGGGGGGTCGAGGGGGAGTGATCTGGGGGTGGGATGGTGCTTACTATGAGAAGGACTAATCAAAGCTGTGACTCAAGATACCAGGGAAGCGGTTGCTATGGCCTCAGAGGTCCTACCAACTCCATGACAACAGTGTTGCTCGAGCAACAGCGGGCCTCAGCATGGCTGGCTCTGACTCCTTCCAGAGGTCCTACATCACCAGGGAGATTGTTGCCACGGACGGGGGGAACCGCAGCAGCTCGGTGGAGCTGTCCGTCACCATCACCAACGTGAAGAACCAGCCCCCACAGTGGGAGCGGGACAGCTACGACGTGGTCATTCCGGAGAACACCATGAGGGACACGCCCATCGTGGTGCGTATTGGGGGTGGGGGCGTGTGAGGGGGTGTGTTTTGGAGGGGTGGGGCTTTCATAACAGCCGCTCGGCACACCTCCCATTCCCATGGTTCCTCCCCAGGCCATTCCATATCTGTGTGGATCTCTCAAATTCAGTATTTCAACCAACAGGACATATGCAATCATTACACCAGGCTATGTAAGAGTTGTTATTTATTTATTTATTTATTTTTTACACATTTTGGAAAGTAACTTGTCATAAGTCCTCCTGGTGGCTATCACATAGGCCTTTTGGCAGAGGTAGGGAGAATCCAGTTTCATGAAGTAAAAAGTCCTTGCCAGTATTTACTTCCAATCACCTGGATTTGCTAATTAGCGCAATTCTTCAGCAAGCCGGCGGAACTAATTAGTGAAATCAGCTGTGTTTTATGGCTGGGAGAAACGCACGGCAGACATTTTACTTTCTGACCCCTGGACTTTCCACCTCTGGCATTCGGCAATTAGCGAGATTTGTTTTATTTCCCACAATGCACTGCCTTAAGGGTGTTCAATCACCCAAATCCCTTAGCATCCTACTGCAGTCGGACCAGCACCTGCCTACTGAGCCAAAGGTTTCCATAACGAAACAGGGAGGGGACGATGAGGGTAAGGTGACGGGATGTTCGGAAAGGACCTGGGGTTCCCCCAGTCGTGGTGCACATTGTCCTGGGGGCGGAGCTGACGTATGGTCCCGCCCATGTGCTGGGGGCGGAGCTGACAAATGGTCACGCCCACATGCTGGGGGTGGAGCTGACGAATGGACAAGCCCACCTGCTGGGGGCGGAGCTGATGTATGGGCACGCCCACCTGCTGGGGGCGGAGCTGATGTATGGGCACGCCCACAGGGTCCTCCTCCTTGCTTGCACAGTAATTATCACACTGATTGCATGCGGGTTTTAAAAAAAATTAAAAAGTTTCTGCATGAATGATGTTTCTCAAGCTTGTCTACGTTTGTCTTGTGTACCTTGGGGTGTTGCTTCTGTCAAATTCTTCAGGGCTGTACGTGTCTTGCAGAACATCCCAAAATGGATTTATATCTTTTTTTTTTTTTTTTTTAAATTTTCATTGAGGTTGCGATCAGATGCTGGAAGGATTACTTTTAACGCAAATGAGATTTGAACGAATTCGTCACTGCGCCTGGATTAAAAAGTTCAACTTGTTCAGTTCAAAAACACTCTGTTCTTACAGCCAGTGTTGTCTGCGGAATCTTCCAGCTCCACCAGAGGAGTCTGTCCAAGTTGAAAATGGATTGTGCGGTTTGCTGTAGGGACTCTCACCCGGTTGAAAATGGGTTATGTGTTTTTCGCTGGTAGCGGAACAATGTTTTCTCTCTCTCTCTGCTCTGTCTATGATATCTGAGCAGTAGCCAGCTGAGAGAAAAATGTAATTAAATTTTCAACTTTGACAGCGAAGACGTGTTTCTCCCGCCGCCGTCCTCAATTACAGAAGCCAGCGCGGCTCTCCCCGGGGAACCGACTTAGCGCATTAGCGGGAGGAGTGGATATGTTTCGCACTCAAGGCCCTGAAAAAAAAGAAATTGCAGAATATTATGTCCTCTCCTGGACTTCGGTGCACTCCACCGGGCCGTGAGTTGCTCTTTAGTTGTTATCCTGAGCGTGTTATGATGGCTAGTTTGTGCCCCGCTCCAGGGATTAATAACCTGCACTGTCCCACTGCTGACACCACCGCCGCCGCCGCCGCTGCTGTTATTGAGGGTGTGTGTGTGCGTGTGTGTGCGTGCGTGTGCGTGCGTGTGCGTGTGTACGCATGTGCGTGTGTGCAAATAATTTTTTATTGATTCCATGCCATGCCAAGAGACTTACCAATCACCAGTGAACCCCAGTAGAGTGGTACTCTAGGTCTGTTTTGGTAGAGGGGGGGGTTGGGAGTGTGGCCACTCCCTCTTGCCCCTCCCTCACCATTATGTAAAAAAAAAAAAAAAAACTATGTAACTCCCAGCATCGGAGTTCCTGGAGAGTTCTGCAGTACACCTGGATTATTTAAAATGTTTGTTTATTTATTTATTTTTAAGTTTAATGAACAAATTGAACTTTAATTTGTG
This sequence comes from Anguilla pacifica, assembly GCA_039654925.1. Taxonomy (NCBI): domain Eukaryota; kingdom Metazoa; phylum Chordata; class Actinopteri; order Anguilliformes; family Anguillidae; genus Anguilla; species Anguilla pacifica. Next base: position 63,053,491 of record CM077288.1, read on the forward strand.
GAAAGTGCTCCTAGTCTTTATAAAGCCATCAAGGTTATGTTAAAATGGGTGTGTGGGCAAGGGAAGGGTGGGATGGGGGGGGGGGGGGGGGTGGAGGTCAAATTAATGTTATACCTAAGGGCGACAAAAGGTAATGGGGCTTGTTAATTGATCGGAAAATTGATTTTTTTTTTTTTAAATGAGGTGCAGAGGAGCAATGTGGTTTGGGTCCAATTGATCTGGAGTGTGTGGTGTGTGCGTTTCTCCCCCAAAGGTGCATTAAAGTGGTGTTGGAGCCCACTGAATGCTCACAGAATGGGCGAGACGTGGTTCTTGGTAAACTGGGCCCATAAACGAGGATTAACCCCAGAATAATGACCGCATTAAGTGGCCATAAATACCTGTGTTCATTACATTTACGTTACATTACATTTAGCAGACGCTTTTATCCAAAGCGACGTACGAAAGTGCACATCATGGTCATTGGAAGAACTGCAAAACACAGGTTCAGTAAGGTACAGTACTCGTTTCGTACAGCTATTTATAGCCGAGGACACAGTTCAGTTCACGCAGTGAACACTATTCTGACCTGTGTAGGTGCACTGTAACTGCAGACATATGTTCTGGTGAAGGCAACTGGTTTTCATTTACATGGTTACATTGTACTTCCAATTTGTATTATCTATATTTCATTTTGGTTTTAATGTTGAACGTTAACACTGTGTTCTCTTTTCACCCCATGTGATCATGGGTAAATGGAAAACGCATTTTCTGGCTATTTTAACCGTGCTGATAATGTTGCATATTCTGCAGAAGCTTATTGCACTAGTGATGCAGCCGTAAACATGTCTCGCCTTTGTAAGTGCAGTGTAACAATGTTTCCGTACTCTCGCCATTGTTTAAGTGTAGTTACACGGCTATTAGGAGCACTTAATGTAAAGGGGGATGCAATGTTCCGATTCTTAAGATGAAAAAAGTATTTTCTGCATTCTCACGGGGTCCAGTGTTGGCAGAGACGTGTGTAAATGGCCTTTGCATGTTTTAAACTACTTTCTCTTCCCTTATATTGATTTTTCCCCTATTAGGGATTGCATGGGAGGCCTGCCTCACTGCTGCAGTGTGTTCTTGTGATGTGGGGGCGTGCACACCAGGACAGGGGCGTGCACACCAGGACAGGGGTGTGCACATCAGGACAGGGGCATGCACATCAGGGAGGGGCGTGCACAGCAAGAAGGGGCATGCACATCAGGGAGGGGCGTGCACAGCAGGAAGGGGCGTGCACATTAGGGCGGGGGCATGCACATTGACATAAGAGCATGCACTTCAGGACAGGAGTGTGCACATCAGCACAAGGGTGTGCACATCTGCACAGGCATCCTGTGAAACGCGCACAGCCTCAGTGCAGCCGTTGACCTGTGCTGTAGGACTCTGTCGGCTCAGGTTGGGACACAGGTCGCTTTTGCACTGCGAGGAGGGAAAACATTCACATTTAAAAAAACAAAAAAAACCAAAACATTTTTAAACCCAAAAACTGGCTCACTTGGGTTTTGCTTTATGTTTTATAATTCCTGTTGTCTGTTCCATTCATTATTAATTCTAGCCTGTCATTGTTTTGCCTGGCGTATTTTCTGCTCAATTGTGAAATTACTCGAACGCTGGGGAACTCAGATAGGTTACCGCTTCTCCGTGCGCTCATTCAAACAACTGCTTATTTACTCGAGGACAGTTAATTTATTTGCGAGCCACCTGCCAGGAACATTCCTCTCCGCCTCAGCGGGGGCCTGCTTGGAACAATGAAAACATTTTAATACAGCCGGGGTTCGGTTCTCAGCGTTATCTCTCTCTGCCGAGGGGGAACGCGCCCGTGATCTTCCCCCCCCCCTCTTCTGCGTGTTACAAATCGGGCGTACGTTGCGGAAAATGGGAAAGGACATCTCGGTCATTTCCCCTTCCCCCCTTTCCAGATAGATACTGTCTCTCTGTGTCTGTTTTTTTTTTTTGTTTTGTTTTTAAGTGCTTAATCACAATCATATTCTCCGACTCCCGCACTTCCTGTGTTTAATTTGTTGGCCCGAGCCTGTTTTCATTTCTCATATCACTGCCTATTTGCAACCACTTTATGTTTAATCTGTAATTATCTGTGAAATTATCAACAAAAAAAATAAATAAATAAAATTTGTTTGTATTGCTGTGTTTTGACCTCTTGGGCCAGACTGGTACTGTAAAAGCAAAATTTTTCCACTCAACTTGTTACCTGGTTACGGAATAATTATGTAGGATGAATAAATAAATCCCCTTTGATTTTTTGACATCCCCCAGACCATCAAGGCCATCTCCCTGCTGGGTGACCCCCGGGTGACCTACAACCTGGAGGACGGGATGGTTCCCGAAACCAACATGCCGGTGCGCTTCTACCTGACGCCCAACCGCGAGGACGGGTCCGCCTCCGTCCTGGTGGCCGAGCCGCTGGACTACGAGGCCACCCGGAACTTCGTGCTGAGGGTGCGGGCGCAGAACGTGGCCGCCGTGCCCCTGGCGGCCTTCACCACGGTCTACGTCAACGTCACGGGTACGCCGTGCTCCCCCCCCCCCCCCCCCCGCCCCCCTCCGAAATCGGTCCAGGGCCAGGTCTCCCTCCCTCCCTCCCACGGGGCGGTAAAGCGGACAAGACATTTCCATTAGACGAGCACAGCCGCTATGTCTCACTCCGCCCGGTTAACACAGGCCCGGATAGGAACAAAAAGGCTTACCTCACTTTAACCGTAGAACGTGTATCACAGGCACCACGGACGTGGTTTTTCTTAGCGGGCTGAGTGCTTTCTCTCCCCGCTCTCAGAGTCTTCTGCACGTACCTGTTCCTTCCCATTATTAATCCTTCTGCAAACTCGCTGCTAGCCACGCCTCGACGCCGTTTCTTGCGCGGCTAGCAGCGCACGCCGCCGCCGCCGATCCACCTGGAACACGCCGTCGTTTTTCGCGGGTAACGGTTCACCTGAGCCCCTTTGACATAAGGCTGTCATAACACTGTCATACGCATGACATAACAGCTGTCACGAGATGGCAAAACAGATGATGTCAGGTTAGGTCACATGACATAAAACCGGCTTTTATTGGTAAACGCTTTGGCAGATGCTTGCTGTCGTATCATTTGCTGATAGATGTATGACAGTTTTACGTCATTTGACATAAACTGACATCATGTTGTGCCATCTTTGACAGCTGTTATGTCCACCTCTCCTATGTGTATGACAGTGTTGTATCAGTAAGTCTTACCTTCTTTCACTGAGGAATTTTAGTGCTGCAGGAATAAAAAATAATACAGTGCTGTTGCAGCACAAGCATTCAGATGTACACAGGCATCACACGCGTGTGTGTACATAAGCACAGAGTTTGACATGTTTCCTTGTACGTGGAAATGAGCTGTTTTGCTAACTCAGTCTGTACGTCGATGCCACCTGCGGCTGACATTTTCATTTTTTGTGTATTAACAGAATGAAATGCACAGCTAAAAGAAACACGTGTTTTCCAGGTGCGGGTATAAACTGTGTATTTAACAGCAAGTCCTTTTACCGGGCGATAACATGTACATTAATGAAAGAGTGAAGAAAAAAAAGTGTGGGAACGTTTTTTTTTTTTTCTTTTTTCCCGCAGACGTGAATGACAACGTGCCGTTCTTCACCTCCTCCGTCTACGAGGCGGCGGTGACGGAGGGGGCAGAGGCCGGGACCTTCGTGCTCCAGGTGTCCGCCAACGACCTGGACCTGGGGCTGAACGGGAAGGTGAGCGCGCTGGCTCACAGGTGTAGGTGTGTGGGGCAGTGGGCTCGCAGGTGTGGGTGTGTGGGGCTGTGGACTCGCAGGTGTGGGTGTGTGGGGCTGTGGACTCACAGGTGTGGGTGTGTGGGGCTGTGGTCTCACAGGTGTGTGGGGCCGTGGGCTCACAGGTGTAGGTGTGTGGGACTGTGGGCTCACAGGTGTAAGTGTGTGGGGCAGTGGGCTCACAGGTGTAGGTGTGTGGGGCCGTGGGCTCACAGGTGTAGGTGTGTGGGGCAGTGGGCTCACAGGTGTAAGTGTGTGGGGCAGTGGGCTCACAGGTGTAGGTGTGTGGGGCAGTGGGCTCACAGGTGTGGGTGTGTGGGGCTGTGGGCTCACAGGTATAGGTGTGTGGGGCAGTGGGCTCACAGGTGTAGGTGTGTGGGGCTGTGGGCTCACAGGTGTAAGTGTGTGGGGCAGTGGGCTCACAGGTGTGTGGGGCAGTGGGCTCACAGGTGTAGGTGTGTGGGGCTGTGGGCTCACAGGTATAGGTGTGTAGGGCTGGGGCTCACAGGTGTAGGTGTGTGGGGCTGTGAACTCACAGGTATAGGTGTGTGGGGCTGTGAGCTCGCAGGTGTAGGTGTGTGGGGCTGTGAGCTCAGGTGTGGGGGGATGTGGGCTCACAGGTGTAGGTGTGTGGGGCTGTGGTCTCACAGGTGTAGGTGTGTGGGGCTGTGGGCTCACAGGTGTAGGTGTGTGGGACTGTGGGCTCACAGGTGTAAGTGTGTGGGGCAGTGGGCTCACAGGTGTAGGTGTGTGGGGCAGTGGGCTCACAGGTGTAGGTGTGTGGGACTGTGGGCTCACAGGTGTAGGTGTGTGGGGCAGTGGGCTCACAGGTGTGGGTGTGTGGGGCTGTGGGCTCACAGGTGTAGGTGTGTAGGGCTGGGGCTCACAGGTGTAGGTGTGTGGGGCTGTGAACTCACAGGTATAGGTGTGTGGGGCTGTGAGCTCGCAGGTGTAGGTGTGTGGGGCTGTGAGCTCAGGTGTGGGGGGATGTGGGCTCACAGGTGTAGGTGTGTGGGGCTGTGGTCTCACAGGTGTAGGTGTGTGGGGCTGTGGGCTCACAGGTGTAGGTGTGTGGGACTGTGGGCTCACAGGTGTAAGTGTGTGGGGCAGTGGGCTCACAGGTGTAGGTGTGTGGGGCAGTGGGCTCACAGGTGTGGGTGTGTGGGGCTGTGGGCTCACAGGTGTAGGTGTGTGGGGCTGTGGGCTCACAGGTGTAGGTGTGTGGGGCTGTGGGCTCACAGGTGTAGGTGTGTGGGGCTGTGGGCTCACAGGTGTGTGCGGCTGTAGGTTTGGTCATTGCCCCATCTTGGGGTATATAGTTAAATGCAACTCTATGGGGACAGTGAGACAGTTTTTGTTGTTTTGCTCTGTACTCCAGCACATTGGGTTCGATATAAAATGGTGAATATGAGTGTAAAGTGCGAACTGTCAGCTGCAATTTAAATCCATTTACATCCATATTGGGTGATCTGAGTAGGAATTACAGCCCTTTTATACATAGTCCCCCCAAATCCCATCCAGAACAACAAAAAATTGGATTTAACTGTCTGATTACTGTTCATTACAAGCCATTTCTAAATAACCGTTGCCCTGTTGTAATAGTTTGGGTCACAAACATTATTTCATAAGTTCACTATTTTAAAAGGGTGGCTCCAGTGACTGGCCTACTGGTGGTCAGTGATTTACGCCAGTGAGGACTAATGGGTGAGTTACTGTGTTTTTGTGTGGGTGTAGTCATTGCCCAGTTCTGTGGGTGTGGCCAGAGGGGTAGGGGTTCACTAGTATCCAGACTCTACCGTTGTATGGGAAAAGCTAATGCCTGGCCTGAAGCTACAGCAGCTCAAAAAACTGTGCGTTTATGTACGCTAACCTTACACTAACATTACACGGAATACAAAAACAACTCAGTAATCTCCTGCTGCATTGCCCTGAAGTGAAAAATCACCGGTCCACGTAGGCATCATGTGTGTTAGTGCTGATGAAATTCACTGTAACTCTCGCTATTTTATGTAACGCTTACGACTTCTAAGGGTTTTTTTTTATAAATATGTGTAATTGGAATGGAATTAGATGAGCTTTACTGAGCGTGGTATATTCCAATGCAGAGCATCAGAGTCATAAACGGGGTATTTTATGTAGGCGTAGATTCTGTGCGTTTGTCTCTTTGTTTGTGGCACAACATTTGAAGAAGACAAAGTGAGATGACTGAAATGGCCAGATGAAGATGAACGTTGGGTCCAGTCCATTGACTGAAGGACAGGGCTGCCCTCACCGGTTCCTGAAGATCTACCGTCCTGGAGGTTTTTATTTCAACCCTGGTTTGGCACGCCTGATTCTACTGATCAGCAGCTCAGCGAGATCTCCAGCTGTTGAATGAGGTGTGCTTTGTTAGGGTTGCAGTGAAAACCTAGGGGAAGGTAGATCTCCAGCTGTTGAATGAGGTGTGCTTTGTTAGGGTTGCAGTGAAAACCTAGGGGAAGGTAGATCTCCAGCTGTTGAATGAGGTGTGCTTTGTTAGGGTTGCAGTGAAAACCTAGGGGAAGGTAGATCTCCGGCTGTTGAATGAGGTGTGCTTTGTTAGGGTTGCAGTGAAAACCTAGGGGAAGGTAGATCTCCGGCTGTTGAATGAGACGTGTGCTTTTTTAGGGTTGCAGTGAAAACCTAGGGGAAGGTAGATCTCCGGCTGTTGAATGAGGTGTGCTTTTTTAGGGTTGCAGTGAAAACCTAGGGGAAGGTAGATCTCCGGCTGTTGAATGAGGTGTGCTTTGTTAGGGGTGCAGTGAAAACCTAGGGGAAGGTAGATCTCCAGCTGTTGAATGAGGTGTGCTTTGTTAGGGTTGCAGTGAAAACCTAGGGGAAGGTAGATCTCCGGCTGTTGAATGAGGTGTGCTTTGTTAGGGGTGCAGTGAAAACCTAGGGGAAGGTAGATCTCCAGCTGTTGAATGAGGTGTGCTTTGTTAGGGTTGCAGTGAAAACCTAGGGGAAGGTAGATCTCCGGCTGTTGAATGAGGTGTGCTTTGTTAGGGTTGCAGTGAAAACCTAGGGGAAGGTAGATCTCCGGCTGTTGAATGAGGTGTGCTTTGTTAGGGTTGCAGTGAAAACCTAGGGGAAGGTAGATCTCCAGCTGTTGAATGAGGTGTGCTTTGTTAGGGTTGCAGTGAAAACCTAGGGGAAGGTAGATCTCCGGCTGTTGAATGAGGTGTGCTTTTTTAGGGTTGCAGTGAAAACCTAGGGGAAGGTAGATCTCCAGCTGTTGAATGAGGTGTGCTTTGTTAGGGTTGCAGTGAAAACCTAGGGGAAGGTAGATCTCCGGCTGTTGAATGAGGTGTGCTTTGTTAGGGTTGCAGTGAAAACCTAGGGGAAGGTAGATCTCCAGCTGTTGAATGAGGTGTGCTTTGTTAGGGTTGCAGTGAAAACCTAACCTTGGGGAAGGTAGATCTCCAGGAACTGGGGGTTGGGCAGCCCTGATGTAGGAACATACGGGCATTGTGTTTGAATGGAACCATTTCAGAGGAAGTATATTGGTGTTTGTTTATGCGTAAGCCGTTATTGTTTTGACCATATGATGTGCGAACAGATTTTAGGAGTTGTGTTTGTAAAATGCCACATGTCAGGAACGTGGCATATTTCATGTTGTAAAGCAGTCCGAGGAGATTTCTCTGTGTGTAGACCTTGGCTATATGGTGGCGTGTACTTGTTCACAAAAACTTCTTTTCAACTGGCACACAATCTTCCACTTGCAGTGGAACAATGTGACCTTTTTTTGTTTAAAAAAAAAATCTCTCCTGTTACAGCATGCCTCTTTGAAATATACTCTTTTATTTCTTACAGCTGGTAAGATACCTCTTATTCCGTGTATTTTCTATATCAGTATGCTTGAGGTTATTCAGAAGCAGTCTAGACATTCCTTTTTCCGCTAATTTGAATGTTGAGTGCTCTTTTATTGATTGAGATTGTGGGGGGGAGTCTTTTTTTTTTTTTTTTTTTGCTTCTTCTGGAAGTTAGCAGATGTTCGAATCGGAGAGTCCCAACACCCCACCGTTTTAATCCCATCCTTGCGCGCTCGACAGCGTGGACTGAGATCTCATTAAAGTCCCGTACCGTACGCTTAGAGCACACATGACACGTAAACAATGGGAATGATGAATGCGAAAACGATAATGTTGATTAAAGCAGAGTCATTTAAGTGCTATAGAACGCATTTGGTCCCTGTTTGAATGGTGTGAACTCTGAGAGCGCTGGAGTTTGATTTTGGCACTGAGGCTTTTATGTTGCCGTGGAGACGAGCAGGAAGTATATTTCATCGCCTCTGGGCCCGCTCCCAGTTACCGATGCCAAATGTGTGTGCTTGTTTCTTGGTTTATTTATTTATTTTTTCTTTGTGAGTTTCAGTAACTTCTCGCAGAAGCCGTTAATTTAACTAATAACTGGCACATTAATTAGACGTGGTCCTGGGTTTGAGTTCACGGCCTTGCCCTGCTGTCTCAGTGAGGGAGTGGGTCTGCTCGTCACAGGTCTGTCCCCGCCTGATCTGACACATACTGTACATCGGTCCTGGGTTCGAAGAATGTGTGAAATGTCACTCACTTGCCTTGACCTGTAATCTCCATCCAATATAAAACATGATTTTCTCCCATGCTATCATGCACTCACCTTCCTTCACTCTCAAACACTTAAGTTTCTGAAGTAGCACTTAAGTGACACTTTAGCTGTACAGTTCTTTACCTGCGTAGGCTACAGGTGTTTACCTTGGCATAAGGGTGTGGTACCAGTCTGTACAGTTCTTTACCTGCGTAGACTACAGGTGTTTACCTTGGCATGAGGGTGTGGTTGCCAGTCTTTAGTTGTCCTGGTATGGGACTTCCCAGAGACCCTGAAGATGTAGCCTTTATCAGAGGCATCATAGTGATGGGCTAGCATAAATAGCGTGCTAATTAACTTGTTCGCCAAGCAACTATGACTCTTTGCCATGCACAAAGTGTAATTAAATGTATGCACAAAATATACAAAAATAAAAAACTTTAGATGTTGACATTAAGTTGAATATCTGAGGTGAGAAGGTTTCGTGTTTAATTAAAGAAAAACTAAAAATACAGTACCTATGTGGAACTAATGGTATGCTGAAGTACACTATTTCATACTTCAGAATGCTTGTAGTATAGTTATAGTTTATATTGAGTATGACATGGGTATGAGTTCTTTTACTGGATGTTATGAATGATATGCATCAGCATAGTATCCTGAACCCAGGATCCCCAACTCTTCTGTCCTGTCCTGTCCTGTCTTGCCTCACCTCCCACCCCCGCTCCCCTCCCCCCTCCCCAATGCCCCAAACTCCTGCCCCCCCCCCCCCCCCCCCCATAGATAACCTACTCCCTGCTGAAGGACCGCAGCGGGGATTACCAGTACTTCCGCATCGACCCGGAGCTGGGGGCCGTCTACACCGAGGCCGTGTTCGACCGGGAGACCAAGGGCTCCTACCTGCTGGAGGTGAAGTCTGTGGACGGGTGGGAGTCAGCTCGGCCGGGGAAGAACGGGCAGCCCAACTCCGGTGAGCCCCCCGCCCCCCCCCCCCCCCCCGCACCCCGCACCCCGTTAGCCGCACCCTGGGGAGACGCATAGGGAGGATCCCTAAAAGCGGCCAGTCCGTACCAAACCAGAAAGGGATGGCACCAGTTGCCTGGCGTGTGAAAAAGGGTTCTAAATGATTTGCGAAAAACATTTGCCTGACTCATACTTGGGGGGTGTGGGAGGGGGAGGGGGACCTTTGCTTCGGGGAGAGGTTTTTATTTTTTTATTTTTAAAAAATCAGGCTGTGTTTTTTTTTCCCCAAAAAATCCATTTGAGGGTTATTTATTTTTTATTTTAAGTTCTCCAGACGGAGCAATTTGCTCAGCTCCCGTCGATGAATTTCAGGCCGATGTGTTTTGCATACGGTATTGTCGCGGCGTATGAAGAATGCTTTTTAGACTGCTTCATCTGTTGTGGTATTTCGACAGCGCAAATACTGTTCAAATATTAAAAGGTGAGGGGGGGGGGGGGGGGAAGAAAAATACATTTCGCACAGCAGTGGAAGGTTTTATAAATGTTAGATGAAGGCACATAAAGAGGCCGAGCGGTTACTTCAGAGAGATTAAACAACTTCTCTGCGATTGGCTCCTTCTGCTGAGCGATTGCGGGGAGCCTCAGAACTGCTTTCTGCCGTTTCTCCCTTTGCAAGGGTGCCCTCCTGTCTGAAAGGGCATTCAGGGTAGGAATAAAGCCCGCGGGGAAACAGGGGAACGGTGCAGCGACCCTGTGCAAACTTAAACTTCAGCTTTTTAAAAAGAGAAAAAAGCATCTTCACTTCAGGCTCTGGTCTTTCAGAGGAAAGCTTGCGGTGTGTGTCCGTCGTACGGCGTGGCGACATGTCCACTCTTTTTGCGATCGAGAAAAATGAACAAACATCGATAACAAAGAGAAGAAAAAGGCGGTGAGGTGAGCCGCAGCCGGCCCGTGAGCCTGTGAGCGCGGAGGCTTTGACAGTTTTAATTTCCGTTTTTGCACAAAAGGGATCAAAGAGTGGAAAGAAAAAAGTTTGGGGTTATTGCTTCTCTCCTACGGGGCGACGTTATCCCCGGTGTTAAAACGGTAAACTTTCTCCACATCCCGCTTAAATAATTGATCTCAACTGGAGGAGCGTATTGCAAATTATGTTCTTTTTTTGATACTCGTGTCAAACGCGGCATATTTAATCGAGACAGGCCTTCGCCTCGAACCCAAGGGGGGGGTCTCATTCAGAGCTGCCTGCTGACGGCTTCAAGAAACAACAAAAAAAAAAGCGGGGAAGAGACAGAATAACAGAGAGAAAAGGGGGGGAGGAGAGAGAGAGAGAGGGTAAAAAAGAACAGTGACAGAATAAGATCAGCGGTTTTTTTTTTTAAATCTCCGGCTTATCGCTTCCGCAGACACGGCGTACGTGCGCGTTTTCATCAGCGACGTGAACGATAACAAGCCCGTCTTTGCCCAGAGCGTCTACGAAGTGAGCGTGGACGAGGACGCCGACGTGGGCTTCGCCGTCGTCACTGTCAGCGCTAACGACGGGGATGAAGGTACGTGGCGGAGAGAGAGAGAGAGAGAGAGAGAGAGAGAGAGAGAGAGAGAGAGAGAGAGAGACGGAGCCGCGAGTGTTTGTCACCCACATTTCTGTTTTCTTTTGAAAAAGAAAAAACAAAAACATATTTTTAGAAAAGCTTGGGAGGGGTGGGGGAGAAGTGGGGGGGGGGGGGTATAGGGTGACAGCTGCTCTTGTTTGATCAGACCCTGATTCCCCTGAGGTGCAGATGAGGTTGGATCTATGCTCTGCCATTTCCCTGTAGATTTCACACGGGGTTTTGTGAGAACAGAAACCTTTTTTTTTTTCCTTTTTTCCTCGTACGCCTGCAGTCCCTGAACGCAAAGCTTGTACCCGCAACGCGATGCTAAGTGCCTTGCAGGGGCAGCCAGCGGGGCCCAAGGCTTTTGGTGCAGCCTTCTTGGCCGGCGGTTCGAGGTTGTAAACTCTAAATCAGCGCGCCGGTTCCCAAGGCCAGACAGCTCAGTGTTTTTAAAAGGCACAGATTGATTTGCGCGCCGTGCTCTTGTCACTTCCTGTTACCACACACCTCTCTCTGCAGAAAGTGAAGGGGTGTTAACCCCGGTGTCCTGGCCAGCTTCCCAGCCTTCCTCTGCCTGGGTCTGGCTGCTCAGTCCCCCCACTGCAGATGGTTCACTACTCAATCCTGCCTGGATTCTCCGTATTGTCACTGCAGTGAGGAGCAAGCTATCAGCTGCAGTCTTAACCCGAGGTGACCGCACAGTGGAGCGGAATCTTGGATCGTTGTCCGTATTCCGGAACGTGCCTGTGCTGTACGCGTGAGTGTGGAATGCCAGGTGCGAGTTTTTCGCACGGGCCTAGACGCGGGCCGCTCTTGTGCGTGTCTCTGTTTGGGGGTGGGGTGGGGGGGGGGGGGGGGGCGGTAGGCCGACGGACCCACGAGCCCCCCCCCCCCACCCCGCTCGTTCCCGCCATTCACGCCGCACACAAGCTCGCTCGCCAAGGCCATAAATCCCTCTCAGCTGGATCACCTCCACTCACACTGCAGAACAATGAGTCTCTAACGGCTGGGATAGTTGTACTGTTACATCAGCCATTTATCATGTCTGAGAGAGAGAGGGAGACGGAGACAGAGAGAGGGAGAGAGGTAGAGAGAGAGAGAGACAGAGGGAAGTAGAGAGAGAGATGGAATGGGGAAGGAGAGAGAGAGAGGGAGGGGGGAAGGAGAGAGAGAGAGGGAGATGGAGACAGAGAGAGGGAGAGAGGGAGAGGGAAATAGAGAGAGAGAGAGGGATGGGGGAAGGAGGGAGAGAGAGAGGGAGTGGGGAAGGGGAGAGAGAGAGGGAGTGGGGAAGGAGAGAGAGCGAGAGGGAGGGGGGAAGGAGAGAGAGAGAGAGAGAGAGAGAGAGAGAGAGAGAGAGAGAGAGAGAGAGAGAGAGAGAGTCTCTGGAGTCTTGTACCCCTTGATGAATGGGGTGCACAGAGGTGGAAACCCTCCATCATCTGAACAAAAGCGTTAGCACGCGCGTAATCCACACAGGCTGCAGGGATCCGTTAAACCTCCAGAGTTTATCAGAGCCTGGAACTCCAATCTGCTAAATTTTTATTCTGATGGCGGAGAATGTACCCCTCCAACCAACCCCCGGTTCCTCGGCTGAATATTTCATGCGGGGACTCGGAAACAGTGATAATTATGTTACATGTCTGATTGCAGCGTTCCTCACCCCGATACCCACCATTGGGGAATTTGTTTTATTTCATTCTTTTTTCAGAGAATTGTTTGATGAATAACACAGTTGAGTTCAGAATTTTTCCTGTAATTACTGGAATGAACAAAACTGTTAAAGGGTGAATGAGATTTCCCCGTTTATCTTTTTTTTTTTGTCACACTGCAATGAATTTCTATCAAGGGTTGTCTTTTCCTTAAACAAAGCAAGTGTAATAAGTTCCCACAGTCTTTTTATTATACCTCAGATCTTTTTAATTGAAGTCCAGATTTTTTAAAATTTTTATAGGGAATGGTACATACGAACACATAATTTCAATGAATGTCTTTTTAATGGTGCTCATGGGAATGGGTGGCGCAGGTTGTGTGTAAAAATAGCCCACTTGAGCGTTGTTGCTCTTGAGAAGCAGAGCCGCGGATGCCTGTGTGGTGGAGCTGCCTGTCTGAGAGTCTGGGCCAGGCTGAAGCTGGATTTTTCCTGCGCTCTCTAAAGCACAGCCGGTCTTGAGAACCGCAGATAAAATAAGCTGGGCGAGATGAGGGTACAATGAATCTAAATGTCAAGTGCTGTACTTGAGTAGGAAAGGAGAAGAAACACGCCTTGCTCTCGCTTGTCCTTCGTAGCTTGGGCCGCAGTGGGCCTACAGACACCGCGGTCGGCAAAAATCGGGGGTTGGGTGGTCCTTCTGTTTCCAGCTCCCCAAGGTACGGACGGGTTGAGTGGTTCTAGTTCTAGCCCCCCAAGATCTAGGGTTGAGTGGTTCGTCTGTTATCTGATGTTTCGGGACCAGGCTTGAGTGGTTCTTCTAGTTCTAGCTCTCCAAGGTCATGGTTGAGTGTTGTAGTTCTAGCCTCCCCAAGATCTAGGGTTGAGTGTTGTAGTTCTAGCCCCCCAAGATCTTAGGGTTGAGTGGTTTGTCTGTTATCTGGCGTTTTGGGACCAGGCTTGCGTGTTTCTTCTAGTTCTAGCCCAAGAGGTCACCAGCAGGTCATGCATTCAAGACCTAAAGAACCACACACAGCTCAGGGCAACACGTCTGTGGTACCAGCGGACGACAGGTCGCGCGGGCGCTTATAGCGGCTGTTCATCCTGGCGCATTTTTTTTAATGCGGGCGCCGCACTGCAGGTGCCAACGCCAAGCTGCGCTACCAGATCACCTCGGGCAACACGGGCGGGGCGTTCGACGTGGAGCCCGAGGTGGGCACCATCTTCCTGGCGCAGCGTCTGGACCACGAGCGGGTGAAGTGGTACCGCCTGCGGGTGCTGGCCTCGGACGGGAAGTGGGAGGACTACGCCGCCGTGGTGGTCAGCGTGGCCAACAAGAACGACGAGACGCCCGTCTTCTCCGTCAACGAGTACTACGGCAGCGTGACCGAGGAGCTGGACGGCTCGCCCGTCTTCGTGCTGCAGGTCAGCCTCTGTCTGTGTGTCTGCGTCGCACTTCCTGTCCCCCCCGTCTGTCTGTGCGTCGCACTTCCTGTCCCCCCGTCTGTCTGTGCGTCGCACTTCCTGTGCCCCCGTCTGTCTGTGCGTCGCACTTCCTGTCCCCCCGTCTGTCTGTGCGTCACACTTCCTGTCCCCCCGTCTGTGTCTGTCTGTGCATCACACTTCCTGTTCCCCCATCTTTGGGCTACAGGTGAGTCTCTGTCTGTGTGTCGCACTTTCTGTTCCCCCCGTCTTTGGGCTACAGGTGAGTATCTGTGCGTCATACTTCCTGTCCCCCCGTCTGTCTGTGCGTCACACTTCCTGTCCCCCCGTCTATCTGTGGCACACTTCCTGTCCCCCCGTCTGTCTGTGCGTCACACTTCCTGTTCCCCTGTCTGTCTGTGCGTCACACTTCCTGTCCCCCTGTCTGTCTGTGCGTCACACTTCCTGTCCCCCCGTCTGTCTGTGCGTCACACTTCCTGTCCCCCCGTCTATCTGTGTCACACTTCCTGTCCCCCCGTCTGTCTGTGCGTCACACTTCCTGTCCCCCTGTCTGTCTGTGCGTCACACTTCCTGTCCCCCGTCTGTCTGTGCGTCACACTTCCTGTCCCCCCGTCTTCGTCCTACAGGTGAGTTTCTATCTCTCGGTAGCACTTCCTTTTTGTTTGTGTTTGTGTTTGCGCCCGGGTTCTAATAACCGGGGGACTACAGCGGACAGTAACAGGCGGGTCTGTTATTTCAGCCGGTAAAAAAAAACAAAAAAACGATTAATTCATAAAACTTTTCTGTGTCAAACATTAGAACAGTAACGAAGGTAAATGGCTCCTAAATGAGAGTCACGCGATAGCACAACCTGCATTGTACATGCGCTCTCTGGTCCCCTCCGGTTTGGAATGCAATTCATTTGCGATGAATGTTTTTATTATTAACGGGCTAATTGGGGCGCTACACTGGAAATATTTCATTCCTGCGGAACGTTCCGACTTGCTCGCATGTCTGCTGGTTCTGACACAAATTGAAATGTTGAGTTAATTAGGTTTGTAATTTGTAATTAGTGAAGTAGAGAAAGTTTTAATTGAACCTGGCGTATCATCGATTCATTTTGTTTCTTTGTCATTTCTTCGGCAGCCCCAGAATATTTTATCCAGGAGGTTCTAACCACATTCATCAATGTTTTACAATACTTTTATTGTATTCTGAAATATTGTGGAGTAGTGTGCCGTAAAAATAAATAAATAATAATAAATAAATAATAATCAGAACTAAATCATAACAAAAACACAACTAGTGTCCGTACTGAGCTAGCTGGTCCAACTTTTTCTTTTGTATCCAAAAGTTTTGTTTTATACGTTTTGCAGTCAGTATTCATAGTTATAATGTTGAATTACAGATCTAGCTGAAGGTTGAGATTTAGAAATATAAAGCTAATATTTATGTATTTTAAGCTAAAAAAAAATATCTGATACCATTTTCTTTTATCTTACTGGGTTATTAAAAAGGGAGTATTTAAACAAACGTGCTATGTTTGTAGTTAACGAAGTTAATAAGAATAACATCGAGGTTCATAAACATGTTGCAGCTTTTTGAAATTAAACTTCGCAATTCCACCAGGGTCAAGAGAAAGGAGGAAAGTTGGACCGCGTTCAGTCTATAAATTCGTAGTTCTTCTCACCTGTTATTTTTAAACTCACGCCTCTGTGATTTACCGAACGCAACATGAAACTGATGAAATGTAAAAGCCGCAATATATCTTCACCTCCGCGTGCAAGTAGCATGGGAGATGAATTAATATCGTATATTTGACAGGAGTGGGGTTTTAATAATAATAACATAGCGATCATTTAAAGGTCAGCGCGGAAAGTTTTAAGGCTTGCCGAGCGCGTCCTCGGCCGTTAGGAGAAGACGCGATGCACCCCTGGCCAACGGAAAGGCTCGAAGCCGGCGCTGTTCAATAATGAAATGCTTCTCGAGCGCGGGTGGAATACTCCCGCTGTCGAAAAGCTCGTTCGCCATTCCGTTTGATCCGCCAGGTAACGGCAACCGACCCGGACAAGGACGCGGACCAGGAGTCCCTGCGGTACTCGCTGCACGGCCAGGGCGCGGAGAGCGAGTTCGTCATCGACGAGGTGACGGGCAAGATCTACGCGCAGAGGACGCTGGACCGGGAGGAGCGGGCCGTCTGGCGGTTCGTGGTGCTGGCCACGGACGAGGCCGGCGAGGGCCTGACGGGCTTCACCGACGTCATCATCAACGTGTGGGACATCAACGACAACGCGCCCGTCTTCACCTGCATGCCGGACGGCTGTGAGGGCCACGTCCCGGAGAACTCCCCGCCGGACACCTCGGTCATGGAGATGACCGCCACCGACCTGGACGACCCCACCGTGGGGCAGAACGCCGTGCTCACCTACAGGATCGTGGGGAACGCGCGGGGGGGCGGGGCCGGGGGCGTGGCCGGGGGCGGTGGCGGGGGAGGGGCGGAGCCGTTCAGCATCAACGCCAGCACGGGCACCATCAGCGTGGCGCAGGCCGGGCTGGACCGGGAGCGGGCGGAGACCTACCTGCTGGTGGTGGAGGCCAGGGACGGCGGCGGGATGGCGGGCACGGGCACCGCCACCATCCGGGTGACGGACGTGAACGACCACGCGCCGCGCTTCGCCGCGGGGCCCTGCGGCGCCCGCGTGTCCGAGAGCAGCGAGCCCGACGCCGCCGTGCTGGAGCTGTCGGCCGCCGACGCCGACGTGGGCGAGAACGCCCAGCTGACCTTCAGCATCGTGGGCGGCGACCCCGAGCAGAAGTTCTACGTGGTGAGCCACCGGCAGGACCGGCGCGCCACCGTGCGCCTCAAGAAGAGGCTGGACTACGAGCGGCCCGGCGAGCAGCGCTTCAACCTGACCGTCAGGGTGGAGGACCTGGACTTCTCCAGCCTGACGCACTGCCTCGTCCAGGTGGAGGACCACAACGACCACGCGCCCGTCTTCGTGCCCCACTTCCACGCCCTGGCGCCGTTCCGCGAGGACGTGCCCGTGGGCACCAGCGTGGTCCGGCTGGCGGCCAGCGACGCCGACTCGGGCCTGAACCGGGAGATCGCGTACAGCATCGCCGCGGAGACGGACCCGCGCGGCCTGTTCGCGGTGGACGAGGCGGGCCTGGTGACCGTGGCCCGGCCGCTGGACCGGGAGGCGGAGGCGGCGCACAGCCTGGTCGTCCTGGCGACGGACCGGGGGAGCCCGCCGCAGACGGGCAGCGCCACGGTGCAGCTCGCCCTGCTGGACGTCAACGACAACGGGCCCGAGTTCGAGGCGGCCTACCGGCCCGTGGTGTGGGAGAACACGCCGGGCCCCCAGGTGGTGTGGCTCAACCAGACCTCCGCCCTCCTGCACGCGGTGGACCGGGACACCCCCGAAAACGGGCCGCCCTTCTCCTTCGCCCTGCCCCCCGAGCTCCGGCACAGCCGCGACTTCCACCTGCAGGACAACGGCAACGGCACGGCGACCCTCACCGCGCTGCGCGCCTTCGACCGCGAGCGGCAGAAGGAGTTCCGCCTGCCCGTGGTCATGCGGGACAGCGGCCGGCCCAGCAGGACCGTCACCGGCACGCTCACCGTCACCATCGGCGACAAGAACGACCACGCCCACCAGGCCGGGGAGAAGAACGTCTACGTCAACAGTCACAGAGGTGAGCCTCTCTCCCCCCCCCCCCCCACACACCCATTTTTTTAGGCATCCGTAAAAATGCCTTTTAAGGATGTTCCTTTACTCGTGAGTACGGCAGTTGTGTGAGGCAGAAGTCGTCTTTGCTGAATTGCGGCAGAGCTGAGAGCTTCTGAGGTAATTGGGGAAAATGGCGCGGATTTACTTTGCTGAAAAATGTTTTGGCTGAATGGCGCAGATGCTTGGAAGATGTTTCCTAGTGGGTTCGCGGGCTCTAAAAGCTCGGTTGAAAGCGGGACTTTTATCTCGACGCTCTCTCTTTGAGTGCTGATCTAAACTTGGAACGGAAAGCAAACAGGCAGCGTGCTTTCAGTGGCGATGCAAGGCATCGTAAAAACCCCAAAATCATCCGTTCTTACCGTCAGTGACTCACTGTAGTGGAGAGCAAAGCGTCTTGATTGGTTCAAACAGGTCTTTGACTGACAGTATGTTGTGAGTCAGCCCAGTATGAATCCTCAGTGTCATCTCAGCACTACCCAGCATTCCTGCCTCACTGGGCTGGATTCAGTCACCAAGCAAAAGAAATAATTGAGGGCAGCCGTTCCAAAGATGTGGGAAATAATACTGCGTTTAAGGTGGTGAAATGCTTGGTGTAAACATCACGGTGCGATGCCCACAAGAGGGAGACTCTTAAAGCTTTTAAAGAGTTTTTCTGAGTTAGCGGGAGGACCCAGTCATAGCGGTACTCTTGGCGTCTGTCCGTACTCAGGAAACGAAGGAGGAGCGTGGAGTTAATCCAGGCTATAACGGTTCCCCCTTCTCTCCGAGCAGGGATGATGGCCACCACGGTCCTGGGGAAGGTGTACGCCCCCGACCCCGACGACTGGGACAACAAGACGTACGTCTTCGAGGGACACGTGCCCAAGTAAGAGCGCTTTCGCCCCCCCCACCCCCCCCACCCTCCCGCAGGACCGCTGTGCCCAGAAGCAGCCGATCGCATTCATACTGTATAGCAGTGCTCTGTATGAACCCAGTGCACTGGCCCTGGCATGCTTTGTCATGGGTAATTGGCACACCAGAAAACCAAAGGTTGCTCCCCCCCCCCCCCCGACACCTGTGCTCAGCAAAAAGCTGGAATCTGCACATCTAGAGGGGTGGAAATGCAGGTTAAGGGATGTTTTGAGAAAAAACCGACTTGATTAACTCAAATACAGCTCAGGTTTTACCCAGAGCTTGGCTACTTCCTAGTCAGCTATAAAACTTTTCAGTCTTCAAATGTAGCTGGGCTTTCCCTTGAATGCCTAGGTGGCTTTTCACTGTCTTTCCACTAAGTTTTCACCACAGAAATGTTCATTGAGCAGTCCCCCCCCCCCCTGTCTGTGATCACACCCCCCCTCCACCCCCCCCCAGTAGGCCCTGGCCCACACACAAATCCGGTACCTGCAAATTCTGCCATCGGTATTGTCTCCTCAGTGAACGGGGGAAGCATCAGCTCTGCCACCTCAGTGATGCACGGCAGCCATTTTGCACCTGAATGTTCTTCCTTCGCATTAAGCGGCGTGATGGGGGGGGGGTGGGGGGGGAATCATCGAGCCAATTGAAACGCCCATTACAAGCTGTGACACAGATCCCTGGGAAGCAGTATGCCTGTGATTAGTTTCCTTGGCTGGGGACCTTGGTCTTTAGCTCAAAGCGCTTAATGGCGTCTCTGGTCGTGTGAAGCGCGCGAGGGAAAGGAACAAAGGGCTGCGGGTTCGAACCCGGCGGCCGACCCACACGCAGCGCTCTCCCGAAAATGAAAACCCTCCCCGGGCCCCGGGCGACAGGCGCACCGCCGGTGCTCCTCACCTGAACGGAGCGCAGCTTTCCTTTTTTAAAATGCGAGAGAGAGAGAGAGAGAGAGGGAGAGCACAAAAAGGGGCCCCCTCAACGTGAGCCTGGGCCATTGATGTCAGGTTCCCCTCCGAACAGCACAAGCGTCGCGGAGCGCTGCAGCTCGAAGGCTCAGCCGAGAGAAAAGGAATCTGTTCCTTTTTTTCCTCCTCTCGCGAGCAGCTCACAGGAGCATCCCCCCCCCCACACCCCCCCACCCCCGCCCGCATTCAAAGCAAGCAGCCAAAGTCCTCGTGTTATTTATTTATCTGTCGGTTTATTTATTTATTTCGCGAGGCGCGTGAGCGTTTAATCTGCGTGGTTTGTTAGCGGCGTAGCGGGGTTTTTCCGCCCTGGTCTCCTCTCGCTCATCGACGCCATCGCACCCGGGGAGAGAGGCTTATTTATATCTGCCCGTCACATTTACACCCTTTTTAACACCGCGGAATCATCACAGGCCTGAAAGGGAAAAGGGAAGGAGGAAAAAAACCTGGAGGTATAAATATCCGCTTTTATTTTGGATCCTCGCCAGGCGTTTTTTTTTTTTTGGGCGCCGTGGTAACAAGACGTTTAGCATTCCAAACGTTCGGGGGCGCAGCGTGCACTCTGGGAAACGGAGTCTTTATTGCTGAGGGGGGGTTTGGTTTGTTTGTGGCGGCGGGGCAGGGGTGGCGGTTAGGGAGCCGGGGCTTGTCGCGGCGGGGTGCTACGGGCTCGATTCCCAGTCTGGGACTGTGCCTCCGCCGCCGCCGTCGCGCCCTTGAGAAAGGCACTGAGCCCGGAGCGCTGGTGTGAAATATCCGGCCGTATAAATGGATTGTATGTAAAAATGTAATCTGTGTGGGACGTGGCGGATAAGAGAACCCGCTCAATGCTGAGATATATCGTACTGCAGTGCTGAGGAGGGTGTGGTGACCTTGTTTACCCCTCCCTCCCTCTCCCTCCCTCTCCCTCTCTCTTTCTCTCTCTCAAACCCTCTTCCTCCCTCCTGCTCTCCCTTGCCAACCATCCCTCCCTCTCTGCTGAACCCTCCTTCTGTTGAACCCTCTATCACAAATCTTCCCTCCTCTCTCTCTCCCTCTCCTTCTCTCTTAAACCCTCTCTCAAATCTTCCCTCCATGTCTTTCTCCCTCTCCATCTCTTTTAAACCCTCTCTCGAACCTTCCCTCCATGTCTTTCTCCCTCTCCATCTCTTTTAAACCCTCTCTCAAACCTTCCCTCCATGTCTTTCTCCCTCTCCATCTCTTTTAAACCCTCTCTCAAACCTTCCCTCCTTTCTCTCTCTCTCTCCCTCTTTCTCAAATCTTCCCTCCCTCCATCCCTCCCTCCCTCCCTCTCCCCTTGCGCAGCTACTTTGTCCTGAACCGGAGGACTGGCTTTCTGATCATCAAGGAGAACACCCCGACAGGAAGCTACGAGTTCAGGGTGCGCGTGTCGGACGGGGTGTGGCCAGACGTGGTCTCCGGGGTGACCGTGCATGTTAAAGAGTTGCCGGACGAGGCCATCTACAACTCAGCCTCGATACGCGTGGCAGGTACCAAAGCAGAAAATAAATACATCTCTTATTTTATTTATTAGTTTATTTAGTTATGTGTGTGTGTGTCTGTGTGTGTGCGTGTGTGTTTACATGTACTGTACAATTTATGCATCATCACACATTATCTATTAAGCTATCTTTCTGTCTATCATCATCATCTACTACAATACAACAGGACTGTTCTGCATTATATGCCAGACGTATCTGGACACCCCTTGGTCTGGGACTGTGCTTGCATGGTTTGGGCTGGGCCCTTTAGTTCCAGTGAACTTGTGGCTATGTAGTGTATCTGTCATGTCCATCTTTATATCTATCTGTTTATCTATCTATCCATCATCTATGCATGTTGGTCTACCGTTAGTCAGCCATTTTGATTTGTCTATCCATTGTGTCATTCTCACCAACGATAAACTGTGGTACCGGCTAACAATAACTCCTGTGGGTACTGTGCTTGAGATGAGATAGTTTCGTCTCTTTTGTGGACAAAGCCATGCTGTGTTTCATCATATAAAACCAGGGCCATTGTTACATAAAATATATAACATACTGTAGAGGACATGGAAGATGCAACAACATTTTGATTGCTGATTTGAAATGTGCAGTTCATGAAATCAGTAAGTGAAGCGTGCTTCTGTTTTTAATGTTAATATTATTGTCATGTTCGCTGTTGACTTTGTGTTTTATGGCATATCTCCCTCGTAAAAAAAAGAGAATTTGATCTCGGTGGGGTTCTCCTGGTAAAAATGAAGGGTAAAAACAATAAATAAGCAAAATAAATATGAGTGACTCTCCGTCAAGCCCTGGTCCCTGACATAAAAATAGATTACCGGGAATCATTTCACTCCTGTGTGTTATAAATTCGCTGTTTACTCCGGGCAATCGCCTCGCTATGGATGGCTCACGTCACTGGGAAAATGTGACGGCTAAACCCCCCAAAAAAGCTGTGGGGTTAGGCTCCATTTTTTCGGGCCCTGTTCGATTACCTCCGGCCCCATTAACACCCCGCTCAGGCGCACTACGGGGACCTGGCGTCCGGGCCCGGGACTCGATAGTGAGCAATTACCAACACTGGGGTCGCTTTTATTATCAGTCATTTTAAGCACCTATCGCTATATTTATGAAAAAGAAAATAAAAAAAATCCTGAAACTGGCCCGTTCCCCCCCCCCCCCCCCCCCCCCCCCCATCAGTTAAGGGAGCCCTATTTCCTGGCAGTCCTCTAATATCACTTTTCACTGTTGGGGAGTTAAACAGAGAGAGCGGCGGGTAATATGACGGCCATCGAGAATTTTTCAGAGTTTTCGGCAGTTTTGGAGTTCAAGGCCCACTTTGCCGGTGAGTTATTTCTTAATCGAGCAGCCGCTAAAGGTACCGGCGGCATTGCCTTACTTAAAAAATAAACAACTGCAGGGCCCCTGTGCTATCCCATCAGCCCCCCCCGCCCCCTCCCTGTTAAACCGCCAGCCCCGCCCACCGCCAGCAGTTCCTGGCGAACGAGCGTTCCTCCCACGGGAAACCGCCGTGTTTCTGCTGCTCCGTATCGCCCCCTGCTGGCCGCCACGCCGCAGCTCTCCAACGCAAATATGAACACGAAAACTAATTTACGATTTAAAACCTTGTCATTCCAGCTTTGCCAGAGAAAGAAAAAAAACAATAAATAAGGGATGTGCCCCCCCCGCTGTCGCTGGCAGTAAATAAATCTTCCTCGTTGCATCTGAACTACCAGACTTCTAAGAGATAAGTGTCTCCACTTTGATGCCGCTGATCAGAAAGCAGTAGGGGAGGAAGAGGAGGCCCCGTTTCCCTGGTTCGCTGTTCTTCATCAAAGAAACGTTCGCCGTTACCTGCAAAGTTTTAAAAGATGAGACTCATGAATACGGGGAGGCACTTTCGCTTTAACAGGCTGGCAGTTAAGCTTCGCAGGGCCATTTGTCGAAAGGAGGAAAAAAAAAGAAACGGCCAGACTATTACGTTTATATTGATATTTTATAAAGATATAATGCACTGCGGTTTTATGAAATAATAAAGTTTTATTTTAAGTCGGGCGCCATCATTATTTACACATGCAAGTTTTTTTATGACCTCTCTTTTTTTATGACCCCCCCCCCGCCCCCCCCGCTTATCGGCAGCTGTAGCCTTGGCTTGGTAATTGGCGGTATTGGGCGGGAGCACCGTACCGCGCGGTTCTGCCGCGTCGACCCCCCCCCCCCCCCCCCAGGCGGCTAAACCCACAGCGCTCACACCCACACCCCGCTGCCCACCACCCAGGGCTCCCCGGGTTCGGCTCTGTGACCCGCAGCGTGGGCCCCCGGTCCCTACCCCAGCCCATAATAACCCGTTTCCAACCTCTCACAAGCTGTTTGCACAGAGTTTAAAAAGTCATTGGAAATTAGCCAAACCTGGATCCCCAGTAAATTAAAATGGCGGTGGGGGGGGGGGGACGTTCTCAATTAGGTTAGTTAATTACAGGATTAGTTGTCACAAAGGCCAGCACACAAAAGGGTCCGCAGGACTGCGATTGGCCAGCCCAGCCCGAAGCATTAGCCAATGTGACTCGGTCCACGGGAGCTCTTTCAAAACATTAGCACCGAACGCAACTCTTAAAGATAGGGCGGGGGAAAAAAAGAAAAGATGTACTCACGGTATTATTGTCAGTCTTCTTGACATTTGAAATCTCATTTTGATGACAAATCTTGAAGGCAGAGAGGACACATAAGTCTGTGAGTTGTGCTGCGCGGAGATTTAAGAGAGGGTGTGTTTTCATTTTTTTCCTCCCTCTCACGGGCGAGGAAGATTGATTGTGAAGCTGTGAAAGCTGTGAGCTGGTGGAGCGAGCGAGCAGAGTCGTTAACACCCAAGAGCAGGGTTACCTTCGCCTGAAAGCTTCGGGGCTGGGGGCGGGCGGAGGGGGGGGGGTAATTACAAAATAAACACCAAAAGTTCTGACCGAGCTAAAACACCTGGCTGATTCTGCGTGATTTAAAAAATGCATTATTATTATTATTTTTTAAAATTGTGATCTTTGATACTAGGTGTCGGGGGGTTGGAGATGGGGGGGGAGGGGGGGGGTAGAGAAGGGGAAGATGCCTCTTGTGTTGGGATAATCGAGTAAGAGCAGCAACATCAATTTGCATTCCCCCGGGCGGCGGTTATGAGATCAATAAAAAGAAATTGAAAAATGATTCGTCAGGGGAAGGAGATTTAACACTGTGGCGGCGGCGTCAACACCGCCCTGGCTCTAACTCAACGCCCTGTCAGCTCGGAGACCTCATTATCTTCCCTTCCTGCTTCTTCTCCTCCTCCTTCTACCTTTCAAACCCCCCCCCCCGGGCTGTGAGCAGTGTTAACACCCGTGCGCCCAGGTCGGGTCCCTGAGCCGCAGGTGTGCTTGCTCTTAAAACCGTCTGTCTTTCCGTTTGGTCTGTTGGAGTTCGGGTGGGGGGGGGGGGGGTGAGGGGTGAGGGGTGGGCGGGCGAGCGCTGCCCCAGCTGTGCCGGTGGACCCAGCCCGGGACGTCCCGTCATTAAAGGGGTGGAAATACACCTGCTGGAGCCACTGCCGGGACAGGGTCCATCGCCTGTCCCGTTTGAAAGTTCACTGTGAAACGTGATGGGGCAGCCCTCCTTCCTTTTGATCCAGTGTTGAGCTCTCATACCTGCTTCCTCCTGCCAGACAATTAAGGGCTCCAGGCTTCTTTTTTTTTTTAAACAAATGATACACAACTACATACTGGCACGAGGGATGCTTATCCCATACCGTCGGAAGAGAATCAGAGACTTCCCGTATCCGTGGGAACCAAGGTATAGGCGGAGAGTTGTCACTTCCAGCTCTGGGGATTTGAATGCCGGGGAGGGAGGGAGGGAGACATTAAAGACCAGCGTCTGTTCGCTTCTCCCCTGGGGAGTTATGACTGTTTCTAATGGCTCGTTGGAAGGATTTCAGGCAATTAAAAACGTCTTGGGCTCTCAGCAAAGTCACTCAGCGTATAAAGTTTTTTTTTTTCCCCCTGCCTTAGAAACTGTCATTGACAGCAATACCGCACTGCCACCTCCAATCGAAGCAGGGGACTTCTAGAGCCGTCCTCGCCCGGGCCTTAATTTAACACTATTATACAGTACCATGATAATCCTGCTGCTGTGACCCTGGCCATGCAGGGGGAATTGTCATGGAAATGGGCTGCTCCTCCACGTACAAGGAAGCTTCCTCTGTCCTCCTTCCTGCTGCGACACTTGCTCCTTTGAACCAGAAGGGATGACTCACAGGTGTAAACGAAACTTAGCTCAACTTAACTTAACTTAAAGGTAACACAACAAACATAACATAATAATGAGATCTGGCCATTCAGCCCAGCAATGCTCGCCAATTTCCCCGACTAAATTTATAATGACGCGCGTTCTACAAAGGCTTGCCTTAGCTCCTTCTGATACCAATCTCGTAATGCTTTGGCTTCTCTTTGCTGAAGAGTTTTTGAGTTTGTAAGTTATCTCCTTACCCCCCCTGCTCTGGGATGAATGTGTTTTTGTGACGGATGTGATGAACGTGAGTCGTGTGGCGTGCGGTAGCTAACCGAGGGGGGGGGGGGGCGGGGTTCTGTGTGTCTCCCCCGTCGTCCAGACGTCACCGCGTCGGAGTTCCTCTCGCGCCAGGGCGGTGGGCGGAGCCGGTACGAGCGGCTCCGGGACTTCCTGTCGGAGATGCTGGCCGTCAGCCCCGGCGACGTCGACGTCTTCGGCCTGCTGGACGTGCGGGAGAGGACGCTGGACGTGCGCTTCGCCGTGAAGGGCGCCCCCTACCTGAGGCCCGAGAGACTGCACGGCTACCTCGCCGCGCACAAACAGAAGGTACACGCGCCCGCCGTCCCGTTCCCACGGCAACGCAATCCACGGGCAATCCACAGCCGCCCCCCCCTTACACAGGAATGCCCAAATGTAGCCCTCCCAGGCCAGTAACACTGCTGCTTTCCGAATCGTCCCAGCCAATCAGATTTAGACCCGGGACACGAGGTGAGTGTGTTCTCTGGGCCAATCAGTGACGTTGATCAATCAATTAACCATTAGGATGGAAATGAAACCAGCTCTTCTATTGGCCTTGTGGAGTGGAGTATCAAGGCTACAGCGCAACCTGATGTAATGAAATATTCCTCTAAATCTGCGAGCGCTATTCATGTCTTGACACCGAGCCAGCCTGGTTATGTGAGTCTGTCGAGTGAATTACTGTAATGTGGAGTGATTCTGGCGTGGGGCCACGCGTGGGGG
>CM077288.1:63082329-63092329 GCA_039654925.1 Anguilla pacifica
TCTATCTACATCTCTGTTTGTCCATTATCCATCCATCTATCTACAGCTCTGTCTGTCCATTATCCATCCATCTATCTACATCTTTGTCTGTCCATTATCCATCCATCTATCTACATCTCTGTCTGTCCATTATCCATCCATCTTTCCCTCAGCCTTTTATGCAGATGTTTGTCCTCGGAGTGACTGACCTTCCAGTTTGTCAGGAGTTTGCAGAACGTGTAACTGGCTCGGCGTGAAAGAGAATTAGATTCATTTTTAAACGCAGCTTCCGCTGGACGCGTTTCAAACGGCCTCGCGATGCAATTGGACATGAGCTGCAGATCAAAGCGATTCTGTCCAGATGCGCCTTGACTCACATCAGACAGCGGATTCTCCTCCCCTCACACACACACACGTTCACACAAATTTGCTAATGCATTTCACACGCAGATGTGTGGCAGATTATCTTTGGCTGTGGAGCACCATACCTGCGCGCACACACGCACACACACACTCACACACACACACACACACACACACAGAGACACACACACACACACACACACACACACTGCCCAGCATATTGCTTCAAAGCAATCTGTGCTCTTCATCTTTTGATGTGTGTGTGTGTGTGAGAGAGAGAGGGAGAGAGATGGAGAGAGAGAGAGAGAGAGAGAAAGATGCAGAGAGTGGGACAGAGAGAGAACTCGTGAGCCACACCCCTCCGTTATAAATAGATGCTCCCACTCTCAGTCATCACCCTTACACTTCCCATGCGTGGTGTGTGAGGGACCCTCGAGAGCCCACTGCCTGCTGGGATATGCAGTCTCACTAGTCCCCAGAAGCTGTCACCTCCTTGGCTGTCTGCAGCGTGTTAAAGTGGCAGTAAAGTGTGCGAACACCAGCGGGCGTGGCAGGTGGTACCCTTGCCAGGGGGCCGGGGGGCCGGGGGGGGGGGGGTGGGTCGTTTGGGCACTCCCGTAGTGGTGCAGAGCAGCGGTTTTGGAGGCCAGAGGCGGGTCGGTTTACAGACTGACTTTGTCCGGGCGCTGTTTCGGGGCGCAGGTACGAGCGATTTAAATATCCCTCTCACTTAGCAGCGCTTTAGGGGAAGTGAGAACAGCAGATGGATCAAAAGTATCACTTCCCACAAGCTTTTCGGGAACTTCTTTTTTCCCTCCTTTTCTTTTCTTATGTTTTCTTTTTTCCCACCACGTTTAAGGTTTAAAAAAAGAAGCGTGGAACAACAGGCGTCACATTTAAACATGTTTTCTGTTGGCAGTCTTCAGATTAACCCTAACCCCTGTGTGATGGCGGCCCCTGTGTGATTGGGGCTCCTGTGTGATTGTGGTTTCTGTGTAATTGGGGCCCCTGTGTGTTTGGGGCCCCTGTGTGTTTGGGGTCCTTGTGTGTTTGGGGCCCCTGTGTGTTTGGGGTCCCTGTTTGTTTTGGGCCCCTGTGTGATTGGGGCTCCTGTGTAATTGGGGCCCCTGTGTGAATGGGGCCTCTGTGTGTTTGGGGCCCCTGTGTGGGTTCTCTCTTTGTTCCGCTGACCTTTACCTCCTCCACTGGATATTAATTTAATTTAAAGTGAGGACCCTTAATCTGCAAAGAACCCCAATCTGTGCCTTAGTTTTCCTGACCTGCTGTTGAATCGGTCTTCATGGCCGATGACTCTGGATCCTTCCATTAAATCTGACGCGGTTAAGCAGTACACGCCCCATTTAAAGAGAGCGAGAAGGGCACCCCTCCCAGGGGAACGCGTTTCATACGAGTCTTATTTAAAGCCCCCGTCCTCCAGATTTCCAGTTCGGGGGGGGGGGGGGGGGTGCAGGAGGAGGGGGGTAGACCGTGCCCTCTCCGGTTCCACTGACTCGGTCTGTCTGCTGCGGTTTTTATAATGCCCGGCCTGCGGGCACACGCGGGCACACGCGGGCACGGCAGCGACCTCCAGACTGCGGGCTGCGTATAAACCAGAGGGGCGTGGGGTAACCCCGAAACCCGCGAAACCGTGAAACGACCGCGCCGTCGCCCCGCCCCGCCCCGCCCCGCCCCGTCCCGCCCCGCCCCGTCCCGTCCCGTCCCGCCTGCCTGCCTCTGTCAGCCAGAGAGGGGCGAAGGACAGCTGTTTCAGGACCGAGGCCGTTTTTTTCCCCCCCTCCACCCGGCCCATTAGCCGCTTGGTTAATATTGATGAGCGAGCCGTTTCCCTGGGCGACGGCCTGTGATTGACGACGGAGCGTAATTGGCATTTGTGTCTTTTAAACAGATGTGGGAGGCGGTTAGCGCGAGGGAGGGGGAAGAGGGGGGAGGGGGAGGGAGGGAAGGAAGGGGGGAGAGGGAGGAGGGAGGGAGGTGGGGGAGAGGGAGGGAGGGAGGTGGGGGAGAGGGAGGGAGGAAAGGGGGGAGAGGGGGGAGTGGGGGGGAGGGAGGGAGGTGGGGGGAGGGGGAGAGGGAGGGAGGTGGGGGGAGGGGGAGAGGGATGGAGGTGGGGGGGAGATGGGAGAGAGGGAGGGAGAGGGAGGGAGGGGGGAGAGGGGGGAGAGGGAGGGAGGGAGGGAGGTGGGGGAGAGGGAGGGAGGAGGGGGGAGGGGGGGATGTTGTTGGCTTGTCTCATCCTTTCAGTATTCAGCCTCACGGAAGAGAATGCCGGTGACCTTTTCTCGGGGGTGATTTGCATATTAAGGTGACACGGGGAATGTGGACGTGGTGGCACAGAACGGTGTGTCCCAGAACAGGGGGGGGGGGTGGGGGGGTTGGGCGGGGTTTGGTGTTGTGGTTGGAGCCCCTCCCCTACCGTCACTGTCCAAAGTGTCTGAAGAGCAGTTCCTGCCTCTTTCTGTCAGGACCCCCAGTCTCCCCCCCCCCACCCTTCCTTTCGGTGGGACATACGCTGCACACACACACACACACACACACACACACACTGCCCCCTCTTCTTTTAAAAACCAGTAGCTCCCAGCCAAAAAATTCCAGTTAGAGCAGAGGAGACATTCCTCCTGAACAGTGCCTGTGTGACCAGGAGTGCAGTCACACAGGAGCTCCCAGTGACAGCACCCGGCAGCCAGTTAAGATGTGGAGCAGTCCTCCAGCACTGAAGTGTGCAGATCTGCTTTGCCGCGGTTTGAGGCAGTAATGGAAAAAGCCATTAATCATCCCGCTGGAAGTGTTATGGAGTTTTGTGCAGGAGCTTTAAGGAGAATATTTGCTGACTGTGTGTTTACACTGTGTAATTACTGAATTACTGTAACTACATGCAGAGGAGTACGTGTACACACACACTCAAACATGCACTCATCCATTAGTTCTGTCAGTAACACGCTGAATCATTCACTTACCCACTGACCTACACATTTACACATCTACTCACTCACTGCTCAATAACTCATTCATCACTCACTCTCTCACTCATGTACACAATCACTCTCGCACTCTCCCTCATATACACTCATTCACTCACTCACTCACACTCTTGTACACTCACTCACTTCAGTAACTCCCTCATGTACACACTGACTCACTCTCTCACTCACATATACACTCACTCACTCACTCACTCATATACACCCTCACTCACTCACTCACTCATGTACACACTCACTCACTCACTCATGTACGCACTTACTCATATACACCCTCACTCGTTCATATACACCCTCACTCGTTCATATACACCCTCACTCGTTCATATACACCCTCACTCACTCATATACACCCTCACTCACTCATATACGCACTCACTCACTTACTCACGCACTCATGTACACACTTGCTGAGTCACCTACTCACTCACTCATTCACTCACTCATGTGCACACTTGCTGAGTCACCCACCCCTGTGCTGCCTGACTCATGCAAGTACAGTAGTCACAGCCGGTCTGCTTGGTTCTCTGTTTGGTTTTTAGAACAATGTTCTAAAATTAAAATGAAATGTTCATCGTATTTTGGAAGGATTGCCTTCTCATGGAAACCTCAATCATAATCTCAGTCTGGAAGAAAACTCCATTTAATTTGAGGTCTGCTGTGCTGGGTGCTGTGGCTCTAAGTGAATCTAAACCATATGTCTAAAGGAATGAGTTTGTGTGTGTGTGTGTGTGTGTGTCTGCTCACGTACATGCGTATGTATGTCTGTATACAGTATTTGTGTGTGTGCATGCTTGCGTGCGTGTGTGTGTGTGTGTGTG
The DNA here is from genome assembly GCA_039654925.1 of Anguilla pacifica. Taxonomy (NCBI): domain Eukaryota; kingdom Metazoa; phylum Chordata; class Actinopteri; order Anguilliformes; family Anguillidae; genus Anguilla; species Anguilla pacifica. The sequence continues at coordinate 63,086,492 of CM077288.1, forward strand.
TGTGTGTGTGTGTGTGTGTGTGTGTGCATGCATATATCTGTATATGTGTGTGTGTGTGCGTGCATGCATGTGTGCGTGTGTGCGGGCATGTCAATGTGTGTGTGTCTGTGTGGTTGGTGGTTTGTGCACACATGCTTGCGTGCCTACCTGTGTGTGTGTGGGTGTGTCAGTGTGACTGTGCACGTGTGTGTGTGTGGGTGTGTCTGTGTGACTGTGCACATGTGTGTGTGCGTCTGTGTGACTGTGAGTGTGTGTGTGTGCGCGCGCATCTGCGTTGCTGTGCATGTGTTTGTGTGCATCTGTGTGACTGTGAGTGTGTGTGACTGTGTGCCTGCGCACGTGTGCGTGCGTCAGTACCTCTGTACCTCTCCATTTCCCTGTGAGATGGCGCATTGTGATTATGCAGGAGCTGGAGGGAGACTTTGGAGCCCACCTGCTCATGGTGTCACTGCAGGCTTAGGGGAGATCCTGTTTGCAATTTCTGGCTGCTGCTCAGTGCCCGTCTTTAGTGATTTATAATTTGCCTTTAGCCCTCTCCTTACACTCATTTCAGCTTTCTCTGTAGTACACATTGGCCCCCACCCCCTCCCCAAAGCACACACCTCTCTCTCTGATTTTTCCCTCTCAGTCATACCGTCAGACTTTATGAATATGACAGGAGTATATTGTTCTTACACAATGCTCATAAACGTACAGGCTGGTAGTAATAACGGTATTTGTCTCTCTCTTTCCCTTTTCCCTCCCCTCTCTCTCTCTCTGCTTCCATCATTCTCTCACTTCCTCTTTCTCCCTCCATTTGTTGCTCTCTTTCTCTCCCTTTCTCTCTGTTTATTCTCTCACTTTTACATTCTCACCCTCTTCTCTTTCTCTCTTTATTCTCTCACTTCTACTTTCTCACCCTCCTCTTTCTCTCTTTCTCTCTCACTTTTACATTCTCACCCTCTTCTCTTTCTCTTTATTTTCTCTCATTTTTACATTCTCACCCTCCTCTCTTTCTCTCTCTCTTTTACATTCTCACCCTCTTCTCTTTCTCTTTATTCTCTCTCATTTTTACATTCTCTTTCTCTCTCTCTTTTACATTCCGCCCTCTCCCTTTTCCTCTCTACTTCCTGTTTCCCTCTTCCTCTACCCTTTTTCCCCCCCCTCTCCCCCCTGCTGTGCCCCCCCCCCCCCCCCAGCTGGAGTCCTTCCTGCAGGTGAACGTCAGCCAGGTGCGCGTGGACGAGTGCGCGGTGACGGACTGCGGGGGCAGCGGGGGCTGCTCCAATCAGCTGTCGGTCGGGGGCGCGTCCACCGTGGTGGACGCCGGGAGCACGTCGCTGGTGTCGGTGACGGTGGCCACCGCGGCCGTGTGCGGTTGCCCCGGGCGAGAGCACCAGCACCGGGCCTGCGCCTCCTACCCCCAGAGCCCCTGCCACAACGGCGGGGTGTGCATCGACAGCAAGGGCGGGTACAGGTGAGTGCGCCTCAGGTGAGCAGCGCTACGGACGGGCGGCTCACCTGCATCCAGTGAGCTGCATTACAACCAGGCAGCTCACCTGCATCCAGTGAGCTGCATTACAACCAGGCAGCTCACCTGCATCCAGTGAGCTGCATTACCACCTGGTAGCTCACCTGCATCCAGTGAGCTGCATTACCACCTGGTGCATAAAGTGAGCTGGATTACAGTGAGGTTCCTCATAAACTGAGCTACAGTAGACTACAATGAGGTTCCTCATAAACTGAGCTACAGTAGATTACAATGAGGTTCCTCATAAACTGAGCTACAGTAGATTACAAGGAGGTTCCTCATAAACTGAGCTACAGTAGATTACAATGAGGTTCCTCAAACTGAGCTACAGTAGATTACAATGAGGTTCCTCAAACTGAGCTACAGTAGATTACAATGAGGTTCCTCAAACTGAGCTACAGTAGATTACAATGAGGTTCCTCATAAACTGAGCTACAGTAGATTACAATGAGGTTTCTCATAAACTGAGCTACAGTAGATTACAATGAGGTCCTCAAACTGAGCTACAGTAGATTACAATGAGGTTCCTCGTAAACCGAGCTAGATTGCAATGAGGCTTCTCATAAGGTGAGCTAGCCTGCAGGCAGGGGTCTCACCTGCATCCAGTGAGACAGATTACAACCAGGCACCTAACCTACATTGCAAGTTAGAACCACCCCTGAATTTTCTCATTTCAAAAACATTAAACATGTCCATAAACAAGTCATGGAGTTAGAGTGTAAAGCTGTAAATGATGGTATGGACCTGGACAGTGATATCTACTGAACAGAATGACCCAGCTGAAAGAGAGAGAGGATGAGATCTCGGGGTCAATTGAACGAGAAGTTTGTTGCAGCCGGTTTTTCGCAAGCATGGATTTGGGTCATACCAGTTATGAATGCTTAGTGAGTTTGTGTTTTGGGACACAAGCTTACAGAAGTGAAGCATGGGGAGGGTGGGGCGGCGGGGGGAGGGGGGCGGGGGGCTTTGAGAGATTGACAGCCCTACAGTATAATCGCAATCTGAGCGCGCGTAGCTGGATGCCCCCGTGCTATTCGCCGGTCTCTCGTCAGCGGGAATGAAAGGGGGGGTAGATTAGCGCAGGGAGCGGCGATGATGAAATGGGCTGAAACGCGTTGTTTTTGGGTTTAGACGGGCAAACAGGGCCGCGGGCGGCGGGGAGGCGCGCGCTGCGCCGAGCGAAGGACCCACTCAGGCGAGCGGTCGATTGTGCAGTCGGCTCACCTGTGCGAGCCGCGCAAATGAAAGAAACGTCCCCTTCTCAAGTTCGGCATGCCTGTACACTTATTTATTTATTTATTTGTTTATTTATTCGTTTGTATTCCTTTTCGGTATATCTTTCGGTTCCAGAGCATCATAACAAGGCAGCGGTGGGGAAAAAAAACGAAAAAAAAACCCTGGTCTCATAGCAACGGAAATCGCCCATCGTATTTGTCGTAAGTGGCAGAAGCGGTTATTAGACCCGTTTCGCCCGCGCCACTTCCTGCCTCGTCTCGTAATTGAAAGGAGTTTTTTTTTTTTTTTTTTTTTTTTTTTTTTTTAAATGAAAATCCCACTTGTTTCACTTTTTTGCGAGCCGGCCTTTTGATGTCTGATCGTGAATCCGACGTGCCGTAATTCCTTCGCCGACGGCGTCGGGGGTTGGCCTCGTTAGCGAAGTAACGCTTCGGTCGGTCTGTCTATTACGGGTGAAGAGGTTCGGCGAGTGATGCGTACGGCACCGCGACTCGCGCCCTCTGACACCGACTCTCTGCGTGTTTTTGTAATCGACTCTGTCGCTAGCGAGGCTAGCCTGTCCCTAGCCCTTCGGGGGTCCTGGCCAGCTAAAGGCGAACGGCCGCAAGTGATAGAAAGAGTCTGCCAGTAACACTGAACCCAATTTTCATTTATATATATATATATATATATATATATATATATAGGCAGAGCTAATTAATTCATGTTATTCATGTATCAGAAGATTTGCTATTCTTGTAGAGGAAGTGCATCAGTCCTTACCTTAAAATGGTTATGAATGTTAATTTATATATATATATATATATATATATATATAGCACGATGAAAGCACATGCAAATTAAAGTGTTCGGTGAGATTTCAAACCAATTACTTAAGTAGTCAAAACTGATGTGGTTTTAAAGGTGGAAATGTCACATTAACTCCTCTGCTAACTTCTCACACGTGGGTGTACTCATACACACGCCCACACACGCGCACAGGCACACGCACACACTCTCACACACACGCACACTCGCACACACGCTCGCACACACACGCACACATCCTTGCAGTGCAGCAGTGTGTGACCGCAGTATAAAGTGTCTGGCGCTGAATGTCGGTGGGCTGTCTGTGATTGGCTGCCCCATAAGAGCAGAACGCACAGTCAGAACATGGCCGTGCTTCTGTAATCTCTCATTTCACATTCTCTGGGAGGGAAGCGTCTGTGTGAAGCAATCTGCCACTGCTGTTTTCGGGATTACTTTTAAGGCGCGCATACGGTTTGTTCCTGGAAATATGCAAAACCCCAAACCTTTCCGTCTCCTGCGCATATGACTCAGCACCAATTGAAATTCACTTTGAAGCCCCGTGTTTGTAAAAAAAAAAAAAAAAAAAAAAAAACTTAAGTCAAATTGTTTTCACTCTAATTAAATCAGGAAAGTACACCCAGGATTAGTCTTTGGCTGGACAGACTACTCGTGTGATGTGACAAACAATTGTTCCACGCGAAATAAAATTCTTGGCGTATTCAACCTAATCCCCGCTGTTATATTCAGTAAACAATGTGTATCTTTGTGGATTAAATTGAATTTATCCTCCATCCAATTTACCCACCTGAATCAGGCTCATGCATTAAAAATATTCACTGTGGTGCAAACAGGACTGGCTCCTTTCACTAAATGGACTCTTGGTAAATGGTAAATGGACTGCATTTATATAGGGCTTTTATCCAAAGCGCTTTACAATTGATGCCTCTCATTCGCCAGAGCAGTTAGGGGTTAGGTGTCTTGCTCAAGGACACTTCGACACGCCCAGGGCGGGGTTTGAACCGGCAACCCTCCGACTGCCAGACAATCAGTCTTACCTCCTGAGCTATGTCGCCCCCATACATCTTCCTACACTACCATGAGACTGGGTGTGTTACTACAGAGCTCTTGGGTTTACCTGGGGGTGGCACAGTGTAGCCAGAGCGGTGGCAAAGTTAACCCAGCGCTGTGGCAAAGTTAACCCAGCGCTGTGGCACAGTAAACCCAGCGCTGTGGACAGCGCGCCGCACAGCAAGGGGGTCCCGGGTTCAAATCCAGGCCAGGCAATAAGTGGGTCACATAATGGATGGATGAATGGGTTTACCTAACACTCGGCTTTGATGCAGTACGCCCCCACAATCAGCCATTAGCAGCACTGTTGCGATATCGGGCCCGGAGAGGCTGCAAGCTGCGAGACAGGGTCGTCTCTCAGAAGTAGACTGCGGCCCTCCACTTTCTGCTCAAAGTTAGCAAGGACAAAGGGCTTTTTTGTGTGCCAGGACATGTGCGGTGACATTACTCCAAGGAAAACGTTGCTCTGTCCGAAAAGATAAAGTGGTACCATTTATAAAAACCCCTGCAAAACAGAAAGGAGATACACATCAGTATGTACGGATGCTGCTCAGACACAAGCAGGACTGTGGAGGGGGGCATTTGTTTTATCGGCATAGTCCGATGTGCGGCATCTGAAACCCAGATATCGCACATTTTAAAATGTGCAGTGTTTTAAAAGGTTGTTGTGGGGACTTTTCGTTTTTTTTGCGGTGCGGCTGTGGAGGTGGGTTGGAGTTATTTTGGTTGATGTTCCCGTTGACGCATGGCACACGTGTTAATTAAAAGGATTTCACCAAGACTGCATGCAGGCACGGCAAGCGTTTCATGAAGATGAATGTTTCGGGGAAAGGGGCAAGAAATTATTTGGCTGCTTCCTTACACCGCCCCCCCCCCCCCCCCCGCCCGATAAAGAAAAAAGCACATTAGAGACAAAAAGAGAAAGAGGGAGAGAAATTGCACTCACTGTGTCATTTCAGAGATTATGTTTGTCTCCTCTGATGGAATAAATTAGTCCTGTTATTGTGTGCTTGTTTCATTATTTATTTATCATTTGCTCTGACTCGGGAGAAATCTTTTTGCTCAGACAGTCATTAAGACAGAAGAGGGGGGTGGGGAGGGGGGGTGGGGGGGAGGGCAGAAATGCATTCTGCCCTTTGGATCTCAGAGAACTCTCAGTGATTCATTTCCATGCTCTGTATCTTGATTGCGGTGCGCGGTACACCAGGTTTACCTACCGCTGGTCCTTGTCTTGA
>CM077288.1:63097329-63124847 GCA_039654925.1 Anguilla pacifica
TGGGGTTTGGTGGGTGGCGGTGGCGGGGGGGGGGTGAATTTTTCATGGCTGGATGGTTAAAGCAGACCTGCAGCTGCCAGCGCGAGCGACGCCCGGCTTATCTCTCGGCACAGCGGCTGCTGTGTGTGCTCTGGGAGAGCCGCGGTCTCTGAGCAGCGGGATGGACGCAACATCGGGAGGCTCCTCTGATCTCCCCGCTTACACGCCAGCTGGAATGGAGAACGTAGAGTGAGCACTGAGGTCTCTCACCAGCAGGTCACTAGCAGGGTGGAGGCGGTAGGCTTGGTCTGTCAGTAGCAGGGTGGAGGTGGAAGGCTTGGTCTGTCAGTAGCAGGGTGGAGGTGGTAGGCTTGGTCTGTCAGTAGCAGGGTGGAGGCGGTAGGCTTGGTCTGTCAGTAGCAGGGTGGAGGTGGTAGGCTTGGTCTGTCAGTAGCAGGGTGGAGGTGGAAGGCTTGGTCTGTCAGTAGCAGGGTGGAGGTGGAAGGCTTGGTCTGTCAGTAGCAGGGTGGAGGTGGAAGGCTTGGTCTGTCAGTAGCAGGGTGGAGGTGGAAGGCTTAGTCTGTCAGTAGCAGGGTGGAGGTGGTAGGCTTGGTCTGTCAGTAGCAGGGTGGAGGTGGAAGGCTTGGTCTGTCAGTAGCAGGGTGGAGGTGGTAGGCTTGGTCTGTCAGTAGCAGGGTGGAGGTGGAAGGCTTGGTCTGTCAGTAGCAGGGTGGAGGTGGTAGGCTTAGTCTGTCAGTAGCAGGTGGAGGTGGTAGGCTTGGTCTGTCAGTAGAAGGGTGGAGGTGGTAGGCTTAGTCTGTCAGTAGCAGGATTGGAGGTGGAAGGCTTAGTCTCTCAATAGCAGGTTGGAGGTGGTAGGCTTGGTCTGTCACTAGTAGGGTGGAGGTGGTAGGCTTGGTCTGTCAGTAGCAGGGTGGAGGTGGTAGGCTTGATCTGTCACTAGAAGGGTGGAGGTGGTAGGCTTAGTCTGTCAGTAGCAGGGTGGAGGTGGTGGGCTTGGTCTGTCAGTAGCAGGGTGGAGGTGGTGGGCTTGGTCTGTCTGTAGCAGGGCTGGAGGTGGAAGGCTTGGTCTCTCAATAGCAAGTTGGAGGTAATAAGGCCAGGCAGAGCAGTGATTCAAGTGCATGGCCCAGAACTGCTGTAGACGGCATGTCAGCAGAATGAAATGAAAACTCTTTAGTCACCCGACTCATGGGTGCCGACCAAGCCGATAAATGATATTTCAAGGGGCTTGCAGCAGAAGGCGGACAACGCGTTGAGCTGGAAATGGGGTTGTTATGGAAATGTGACCCGGTGAGAATGAAAAATCGGTTGCAACTGTCACACCTGTGGGGGGGGGGGGGGGGTGGTTTGTGTCCGTCAGCCGAGCAGTCGCCCTGTACCGTTACACAAAGGGCCGTGATAGCGAGGGGTTAACCGAGAGCATTTACCTGCCGCCATTATCCCTCTCTCTCTCTCTCTCTCTCTCTCTCTCTCTCTCTCTCCCTCTCTCTCTGTCTTTTTTTCCCCGTCGCAGATGCCAGTGCCCTCCTCAGTTCGAGGGCCCCGAGTGCCAACAGACCAAGCACAGTTTCCACGGCGACGGCTACGCCTGGTTTCCGCCCGCCCGGCCATGCTTCGAGAGCCGCGTCTCGCTGGAGTTCATCACCGAGGCGACCGACGGCCTGCTGCTGTACAGCGGCCCGCTGGCCCAGCTGCAGCCCTGGGACGCCGAGGACTTCATGGCCATAGGTGCAGTTCAGCGGGAGGCCTCCAGGGGGCGCCTATTCCACCACAAAACACGGGGGGGGGCGGAGGGGGGCTCTGAGTGCCTGGGCTGAGAGAAATTGGCAGGGGGTGGGGGGGGGGTTGTCTTTTTTCCCATTTTTAATCAAAGTGGAGAGAGGCAGTCTCACCATCCCCGGGTGGCTTGGCCTATCAAATGAGCTACAAAAAAACTGTGAGTCATGTGATCTTCGAAAAGGAATTGCAGCCCACAAGAGTCTAAAATCCCGGAGTATCTCCCCCGCACATTTGTTTGAGAGCCGCCATGTGGCATGTACTGTTACCTTGTTTCTTCATCGCTGATCTGTGCTTTTATCTTCACATCTCAAAGGGTCAATACTGTGTTTGCCATTATAAAAGACACTTTATTTTTTTCAGAAATGCCACTCGAAATAACCCCATGTCCTATGACGCAATATTTATAATTAATCACGGAGGTGGTTCTAAGTTCATAACGTGTATACTGAAGGAACATATTTTTTCACCTTTACGATTTTAAACGTACTGTGAATTTACTGTTTGTGGTTAAATTAGGCCAGAACTAAAGTTAGAAAGGCACATATTGACTTGTAAATTCAAGCCAATATGCTTCATTTTAAATATTATGTATGCAAAGGAATATTTAATTTTGTGATATTTTATTTTATGCGTTAACGGCGAATGTATATGCAAGCACAAATTATGGAATGTTGATAGTTTGCTGATATTTCATAGATAGGTTTCTTAATTTATTATTCATGTTTACCACATGCTGGTACTTAAATACATATGATTATTTTTTCATAGTTTCTGCTCCATTGCATTTGTTTCTGCTGTAATGGGAGAAATGTCCCTCATAACATAAATTATGGCCATTTTTTTCAGTGTAATTACAATTTTTCTGTGTTCTCTACCATGACTTGATGGTCTGAGACAGCTAAACACAACACATTGAAAACACAAAAAACGCTCCAGTTTATAGTGTTTCTTTGGCTCATGCGTAAAGAAACTTTGTAAAGGAGGCTTTTCTCTGGCCCAATTACATAACTAACCCCCCAGCCCAGCACAATGGTGGGGATGCTGTACGGTAGGAGGTGTTTTCTTTCTAATTAGATGTGGAACAAAAGACCTGACTGGCTGTGGAAATTTTAAAAATCCCATGGCACATACTGAATGTGTTTTATCCCTGGTTAAAAGAAATGTTGGTGTTGAAGAGGTGAGAGAGTCAAAAAATGAAACAGAGAGTGTGAGAGAGAGAGAGATGGAGGGGTGCAAGGGAGGTACGAAGCACAGGTGGAATGGAAAGAGTGAGAGGTGATGAAAGGATGAAAAGAGAGGGACAGGGTGATGAGATTGTGTCTTTGTTTATTGTAAAGGGATTTGTATGTTCAGACCTGAATGTGTTTGCAGAACTGGACAGCCCATATCATGCTAGTAAAGCTGTTCTGGAACTGAGATAGACTGAGACAGACCCTGGGAAAGAGGGAGACACTGAGAGGCAAGGGGAGGGAGGAGAGCGAGAAAGAGAAAATTATAAAAATGAACAGGGAGAGCAGGAAGAGATATGGGTAAGGGCCTAAGTAGTACAACGGAGGAGGGAGAGGGAGAGACAGAGAAAACAGGGAGAAAAAATAGACTGTGGAACGAAAGAGAGAGGGATTATAAATGTAAAGAGACTGTGATGCACTGCAAGAGGGAGAGAACGAGGGGAGGAGAGGCTACAGCACACAGAGAGAGAGAGCTATAAAGAAATGGTACGAAAGTAGACAAAGAAAGGATGAACAAGAGCGATAAAGGGCTATAAAATCCACAGTCGAGGGGGCATGCGTCCTCTCCGGTAACACGGCTTTGGGAAATGTCCTCATTTCAAGGGAACGGGGGGGGGGGGGGGGGGGGGGGGGGGGCGATGCAGGGTGGCAGTGAAAGGCTCGGGCTGTGAGTTGGGTACGGGACAAGGTGAGCTCCACCAAGCCGATTTGTCCCCCGGCTAGCCTGTTGGAACGGTGCGGAATTTGATTTGTTTGGACAGCTTGCGTTCCATTGTGTTATCTGCTTTGAATACCGGGAAAGGTAATTCCAGTGAGAGAGAGAGAGAGAGAGTGGAGCCACATTGTGTGGCAAAGGTATATATGCACAGATGGCCCCTCAAATGCCAATCTGTAGTTCTAGCTTCTCGCGTAGTATTAGAGTTTCTTTTCTCGTGTGGTTCCCAAGAGCCGTTTCCCATGGTGAATTGTTGCATAATTCTCCCCATTCATTCTTCTCTGTGGGTCCACATTTTTTCTATTCATTCTTCTCTGTGGGGTCTACATTTTCTGCCCCTTGTGCAAAGCCTTTTTGCCACACTGTTTTTCTGGTCTCTCTGATGGAAGTGACTCTCTTCAAAGTGGAAAACCTCAGCCTTTTGTGATCCTGTCAACATCCTGCTTCAGCTGTCGGGAGCAAAGACAGACATCTTACATTAGCTGCCACGAGCACAGATCAACATCGTTCCATCAGTTGAGATCACAGACTAACATCCTTCCTTACCTATTCAGACAATAGTCCAACATCTGCATTAGCTTTTAAAATCACAGGCTAGCATCCTCCTTCAGCTGTCGAGAACTCATACTATCATCCTCCATCATCTATTGAGTGTCCAGTCCAACATTTGTCATCATCTTTTGAGTGTCCAGTCCAACATCCTCCATCATCTTTTGAGTGTCCAGTCCAACATCCTCCATCATCTATTGAGTGTCCAGTCCAACATCTGTCATCACCTATTGAGTGTCCAGTCCAACATCTGTCATCACCTATTGAGTGTCCAGTCCAACATCTGTCATCATCTATTGAATGTCCAGTCCAACATCTGTCATCACCTATTGAGTGTCCAGTCCAACATCTGTCATCACCTATTGAGTGTCCAGTCCAACATCCTCCATCATCTATTGAATGTCCAGTCCAACATCTGTCATCACCTATTGAGTGTCCAGTCCAACATCTGTCATCATCTATTGAGTGTCCAGCCCAACATTCTTCATCTATTGAGTGTCCAGTCCAGTTGAGCATAGTCCACTGCCTACTGAGAGCACGAACCTGTGAAGTGCACACAGGTAGCTGCTGCTGTTTTTCACCCTGCAGTCCGCCACCTGACCTGCACATCTTGTGTGCGGACTGCTGGTTCCTGATCTACAGGCTGGGAACACGGTTTGTTTGATGAGACGCTGTAGTCCCAGCTGGCTGAAGTCACCCCTTGTCTGGGCAACGTTAGCGCCGACAGCGCGTTGCCTTGCCCAGCCAGAGCCTGCACTGATGGTTCGGTACCGGTCCGCTGGGCCTATCCTCACGCTAGAACAGTGCCTAAACGGGATGGAAGACCCCACAGCTCCATCATCCTTTGTTGAAAGGGCACTGTTTGATCACAGAGTGTAGGCAGCAAACACTGCCACCCGCCCTGTAGAAAGGCAACAGCGGAGATGAAAGAAGGAACAGAGCCTTATCCGTGACTTCTCACGCTACTGTCAATTTGTCAAAAAGCCGTTACACGGTCAGAATCTATGAGCCTTTATCAAAGTGTCAGGCATGGCTTTAAATTCAGCGGATTTTACAGATAGGCAGGCAGGAAGGTGAGCTGTCAGTTGACTGCTTGCTTTGGCTTTTGTGATGTGGAATGTGGCATTCAAGTTAAAGACGTGCAGGCAGAGAGACGGATTCCCAAATATTTTCCTTTTGTTTACGCTCGATATTTCAGATTACTTTTTTTTTTTATTCGGTTCATATTTTCCGCTCTGTCCTTTTCCCCCGGGGCCGTTGAAATAAGCGCTTTTTCATATTTTAGGAAAATGCTTTGGCGGTAACCCCTTTTCCGAGACCGGCCCTGTTCATCTCCGGAGAATGTCACAAAAGAGGCGAATAAATAAGGAATGAGGACTGGAAACTCGATCACGTCTGCAGGCGTGGATTAAGAGCAGAAGCTTGTAGACTCAGAAGGCCTCAGCACACATCATTCCTGCTGTTGGTCATAAGGCATTCAAGCAAGTGATACACGAAGCCTGTCTCTGGACTTACGCTGCGGATACTGACAGGGGCTCTGCCCTGTGCCTCTCTCTCTCTCTCTCTCTGTCCCTCCATTCCTCGCACTCTCTCTCTGTACCTCCCTCCCTCGCACTCTCTCTCTGTACCTCCCTCCCTCGCACTCTCTATGTTCTCCCCCTCTCTTTCTCTCCTTCCATGTCTCGCACTTTCACTCTCTCCCTCTCGCTCCCTTTCTCTCTCCCTCTCTCTTTCTCCTTTTCACCTCTATCTCTTGTGCTGTCCCTGCTTTCTCTTTCTCTCCCTCCATGTCTCTAACTCTCTCCCTCTCTCTCTCCCTCTCTCTCCCCTCTTCCCCCCCCTCCTTTCTCTATCTCTCTCTGTGAAATGCATGCTGCTGCTGATGATGCAGAGCATCCAGATTAATCTCTGCCAGACAGCTCCGCTCGTGCGCTCAACCACCAGCCCTGAACACCAGCCCTGAACATCAGCCCTGAGCATCAGCCCTGAACACCAGCCCTGAACATCAGCCCTGAACATCAGCCCTGAACATCACCCCTGAACACCAGCCCTGAACATCAGCCCTGAACATCACCCCTGAACACCAGCCCTGAACACCAGCCCTGAACATCAGCCCTGAACACCAGCCCTGAACATCAGCCCTGAACATCACCCCTGAACACCAGCCCTGAACACCAGCCCTGAACACCACCCCTGAACACCAGCCCTGAACATCAGCCCTGAACATCAGCCCTGAACATCACCCCTGAACACCAGCCCTGAACACCAGCCCTGAACACCAGCCCTGAACATCAGCCCTGAACATCAGCCCTGAGCACCAGCCCTGAGCACCAGCCCTGAACATCAGCCCTGAACACCAGCCCTGAACATCAGCCCTCAAATTCAGCCGAACTCCTGCGAGTTGGGACACGGGCCGGTCTACAGGGGGGCTCGGGTTTCTAATGAAACCCCCCTTTTCCCAAAACACGCAAGGCGCGTTTGCTCAGCGCCTTGGCAATCGCATCGTTCGTGGCCGCACCTTCTCGTTTTTTGGTTTTGTCTTGTTTTTCTGTTTATCGTCCCTCTTTTCCTTTGTTTTCTTCCCTCTCTTTCCCCCGGGCGGGCGCAGCAGGCATCAGACAGGTGTTGTAATCCTGTGCAATTTTGTGGATGGTGCAAAGTTCTGCGCACTGGGAGCGTTTGCTGGTTTGATGGTTTTTAATTTGTCAGTCGTCAGAGGAAAGAGCAATCAGAACTTAATTAATGCCTTCTTTATTTATAGTGTGGGTTCTGAGAAAAAAAAAAAAAACCAGGGCAGATCTTCAGGTTCTGTGAATTCTTATATCAATATGAAATTCTCTTGTGTCCATATAAGGAGTTTCTTTTTTTGATGAGAAAACTCTTCTTGCAGAAGTTCTGCGGCCTTGAAGAAGTTGCGTGCCTCTGAAAAGGGATGACCTCTCTCTCTCTCTCTCTCCCCCCCCCCCCTCCCTCCCTCCCTCTCTCTCTCCCTCTCTCTCTCTCTCTCTCTCTCTCCGCAGAGCTGATAGGCGGTACGCCCACCCTGAAGATTAACCACGGCTCCGGCACGCTGGTTCTGCAGTTGCCGAGCAACGTGCGCGTGGCGGACAGACGGTGGCACAGGCTGGATGTTCGGAGTGACAGTAAGGTGGGTCTGCGTGAGGGGGACGTGTCTCACACCGTCTGAACACGCGCAGGGCCTATTGGGGAGGGACCCCCAGCGCCCTACCCGCACCCCCCTGCCCCCAGCCACCCCCCACCCCCCGACCCCACCCTCTCACATTCCCCAAACTGCACCGACTGCCAGTGCTCCTCGAGTACTTAACAAAATGTCATTTATAAAGGTCATGTGCATGTGTGCTCGCGAAAAACAGATGGTGGTGTTTGTAGCGGGGAACGCAGACCCTTGGAAAATAAAAAAATTGGCCCCCCATGCGCATCTAATCTAATTTACATCCCTGTAGGATGTCTCACAGATCTCAGATCTGCGTTAAGGTTTAACGCAGGTCGTGTGACAGGAAGGGGAGGGGCCCGCGGTGACCCGTCAGGACTCTCTCTGTGCAGGAGGTCCGGTTCACGCTGGACCGCTGCTCGGCTGCCGCGGTAACGGAGATGGAGGGGGTGGGCAGCAGGCTGACGACCGAAGACCACTCCTCCTGCGAGGTCAGGGGCGTCACCCCCAACGGGGCCAGGTACCGAGACCCGCCCTCCCTCCAGCCCCCCCGCCTCTTACCCCGAACCCCCCTGCATAGTACCCCTCACCTCCGCGCCTCCCTCCACAACGCCCGCCGTTTTCCTGGTGCTGAGTCACTCTTCCCCCTTCTTTCCCTCAGAATCGCCCGTGCAATTTTCTCCCCTTCACTTTACTCCTCCATTAAAGCCATGGGAGCGTCTGCTCATAGCTGTTATTTCACTCTGCCGCGTATGAAATATGATTTGTCTGCTGGTCGTTTCTCATATTTGTTTATCCGTTCGCTGAAGACAAATTGTTGCTGTTTATAGATAATGGATTCGCTGATTAGATTCATTGACTAATTGCTTTGTTGGTTGGCTGGTTAAGGGGTAACGCATCCTGCAAGTGATTGGCGGACTGGCTGATGTATTCCATGACCACCTGTTTCTGCGCCTGCCCCCCCCCCCCCCAACCTCCCCCCCCCCCCCTCAGGCACCTGAACATGACCCAGGTGCTGCAGCTGGGCGGAGTCAACGAGAACCTGCCCTACATCTACCCTCAGCTGCAGCACAAGCACTTCACCGGCTGCATCCGCAACCTGGTCGTGGACAGCCAGGTACCGCCGCCCGACCGCCAAACCCGCAGCCATCAGCGCCGGAACCTTCCGGATTTCTACAGTGCATTTAAAAAAAATATATATTTTTATGGGCTTTTCAGCTTTATTGGAGAGGACGGTGTGGAGAGACAGGAAGAACAGGGAAGAGAGGGAGAGAGAGACGTGCGACAGAAAAGGTCGTGCGGGCGGATTCGAACCGCGGATGTCGCGGCTCGCGATGAGCATGCGGACGGTTTTAACTGAAACTCTAAGCGTATTTTTAGGCCTTTCGGGAACCCCTGAGGTAGCGGTGCTGTCTCAACCGTGTGTGTTTACCACATTGATAAAAACTGTGATCATTTTTAAAAATAACCCTGCCTGAAGTTTCACTATGGGCGGGTGTAAACCAGCCGTGAATACGACGCTTAGTATGGGTACCAGCTCCTCTTTAGCCGTTTGGCACAACCCGACCTGCATGGCGTCGGGCGCTGAAGGCGTTGGGCGTCGAAGTGCTCCCCCGACCTCCTCACTGGAAGCAAACGGCTGTGAGGCCATGTAAAATTCATGCGGCCCTGTTGTGAGGCAGGGTTTGGGGGGGGGGGGGAGGGGGCTGATGATGCAGATTTAACGCCGTCCTCGCCCCCCCCCCACTCTGGCGTAAATGACCTTCCTCGCCACTTCGGCTGGCTGTGCGGGGGGGGGGGGCTAGGGTCGTGGGGGGTGGGGGTATTTTTAAACTTTGTTGTTTCCTAATCTGCTGCTTTCCGCCCGTCAGGTCTCGACCTGTCTCTCGGCTGGGGAAGGCCGAGTGGGGCGTGTCAGTGCATCTCAATGAAGCATTAACCCCACCCCCCCCCCCCCCCACCCTTACCCATGCCACCCAGAGGGGTGGGGGGCTGGTTACCCCTGCTGATTCCGCCCCTTCGGTAATTGCGGTGTGTGGAGGTGAAAGTGGACCCCCCCCCCCCCCCCCGGCAGACTGGCTTCCCGCCTCGCTTCTGAGCGGAAGCCCGAGAGAGGGCGAGGGAACGCCAGCGCTTTTAAAAACTGCGCGGCTCTAACGCTCGCGCCGTGTTTCGGGGGGGGGGGGCCGGGGGGGGGGAGTAACAGGAGTGCGTTTCTGGCTCCCGGCCACGGCCCTCGTGTGAAACGACTTAGCGCGGCGCGGCGAGCGTACGGGCGCCGGAGGGCTTCGGAGCGGCTGATTGGCCGCTCGCATGTGTCAGAGACGCCGAATGCAAAAAGCGCGTTCCATTAGCCCGTTAGCGGGCGTGCTCCCCGCTCAGGCGGCGCGAACCGCGACGCGACGTACGGAGCCGCGAGATCGTCCGCAGGGATTATTTTCCAAGCGCCGGTTGAAAAACTGTTCATCGCGTTCCACATCCTGCGAAGTGCGAAGCTGGAGAATAACTGAAAGGTTTCAGTCGCACGTATAAACATATATTATCACCTCTCACCTCCAGCGTGCTGGCGTAGACTCTAGACACCGCCCTCCCCCCCCTCCAACTCCCCCACGAACCTAACCAGGAATAAGCGTTTTTAATAAAATAGATGAATGTCTGAACCGTGGCTCACATCTTTTCACCCACTCCTGTAAAAATAACTGACACTTTTTTTTTTTCCCGATGCTCCGTATCTTCACCTCCCTTACATCTTCAGGCTGAGTGCTTTTCACATCTGAACAGGCACCTGCGGTTTTCAGGAAGCAGTGTAAATTTCACGAGTGCTGTATTTACGCTGCTGCCGTAATGGCCGCGCGGTTCAGCTCTCTCTGTCTTGCTCAGCTGTGCGAAAGGCATTTTTTTAACAGTCTCGCCTGAACGCGAGGCTGGTCTGAGAATAGAGTATCCAGATAAAAGGTGATTCTTTGGTATTGTAATACTGAGCGAGGCCTCTTCGTCCTCCGGGTCGTGCACTCAGAACCGCTTGTCTAGCCTCGAGGTCGACTGTTATATGCAAGTATTTTTTTTTTTTTTTTGAGGAAAAAATGTTTCTGAAATGCAGGAGAGCGTGGTGAGTAGCTCCATCATCACGCGCTAGCATGCAAGGTTATGAGAAGAAGGCGGCCCTTTCTCTTCCCTTGTTCTGCGCCCAGACGCGAGCACTTAAGCACTCCCGCACATTGGAACGCAGCGGTTTTCGAGGGTGCTTACTCCGGGACGGCGGAGGTATTTCACGGGTTCTCACACTCCCGTTCCCTTTCAGGAGCTAAAGGCAAAGGAATGAAACAATGCGGCGAGACCCCGGAGGGGAGGAGGATAAACCTGTAAAAAAAATAAAAGGATCACGGCAGCTGACGCAATATTATAAAGTGACCGTTGAAAAAAACGAAGTCAGACCGTCAAAAAGACTTTATTTATGACCACAATATTTGATTTCACCGGTTATGGAATGAAATATTATTTTTTCAATACGAAAATGTCCATAACATGACCGTTGAGCAGCAATAACTCATAACAATTTTATAAATTTGTTTCATTAATTAACAAAGAGCAGAAGTATGGAGATATTTTATGTATACGCACGCACGCACACACACACACACACACACACACACAGTCTTGGGTGAGTGATTTTTGTTGTTTTGCATCAGTACTCCAGCTTGTAGCTTGTAGCTCTGTACTCCTGCAAACTGCATTTGAAATACAACAATGAATTAAAAGTGTATGAAGTACAGACTGTCTGCTTTAATTTGACGATGTTTACGAACATATTGGATATATCCATGTAGGAATTACAGCCCTTTTTATACATAGTCCCCCCCATTTTCAGGGAGGTTATATTATAATTTCTTTGTTTGCTGGCAGTCTAGATGAATGTTTAATCATACATATATATGGTGCTCACACACTAGGCTGCTCTTCATACGTACTCCCACCCAACACCCCATATTCCCGCCATCCTCACCTTGCGCCAGTGACTCCTCAATTATGATCATCCTCCCATAGGAAATCATTGTATTTCTGCCCCTCTATATCGCCCCCTGCTGTCTGCCATTCATTCATCCGTCCATTATCTATATCCGCTTATTCCTTGTCAGGATCACGGGGGGGTGCTGGAGCCTATCCCAGCATGCATTGAGCAAGAGGCAGGAATACACCCTGGACAGTTCGCCAGTCCATCCTAAGGCGCACACACACACACACACACACACCATTCACTCACGCACTCATACCTAGGGGCAATTTTGACTCTCCAATTAGCCTACCTGCATGTCTTTGGACTGCGGGAGGAAACCGGAGTACCCGGGGGAAACCCACATGGATACGCGGAGCACATGCTGCCGTCCAGCTGCCCTTAAATTTATGCTAATTTATTTATATCTTCTTGTACCACCAGCAACAAAAAAAAAAATTAATAATAAAAAAAGGAAACTGCTGGTGCACCCTCCTAGAACTGTCCGTAAATAAATATGCATTGCTGTATCTAAAATATACTCCTATGTGTAAGAGATAAGTGGCTTAACTTTGATGGCGTTGAACAAAAGGAGCGGCGTCTCCCAAAGAATTCTAAATTAGAGAGAGCCTTTTTTGTGCAGTTCTCTTGGCACCAGAGAAACGTACCAGTGGCTCACAAAGTTTTCAAAGAATTGAAAGTTTATTTGCGCTTGTGAAATGTTTCTTTTTTTTTTTTCTTAATTTCTGAATCCTTTGTGATTAAGGCAGAGCGTAATTGGTGACATGGCATAACATACGGGGCGACATAGCTCAGATATGGGGGCGACATAGCTCAGGAGGTAAGACCGATTGTCTGGCAGTCGGAGGGTTGCCGGTTCAAACCCCGCCCTGGGTGTGTCGAAGTGTCCTTGAGTAAGACACCTAACCCCTAACCGCTCTGGCGAATGAGAGGCATCAATTGTAAAGCGCTTTGGATAAAAGCGCTATATAAATGCAGTCCATTCACCATTTACCATAACATAATGATGAGGAGAGGCCATTCAGCCGAACAGCGCTCCTGCCATTTCCTCCTACTTACAGGGTACCTGCTGCTCACCCTTGACCTATAACTGCAGTGGTGTCCATCGTATGTTTTTCAAGGCATGTAATGTCTGCGATGGTTAGACTCCTCGTTAGACGGAGGGTAGGTATAATTCTCGATGCATTATGTGTACTTTGGTGCAATTATGCCTGGAGGACAGTGGAATCAGGTCTCGTTTTTCAGGAAGCCATTGCTATAGAATAACTCCTCATCAGCAGACCGACCGACCGAACGCTTGCGTGATGGCCGTCCCACTTCACAATGAACACAGCACTTATGAAAGCTGTACTACCTGCGGGATGCATCATATCATTATTATTATCTTAGCTTATCCTGCTGCCAGGGCCCAGGTCCTACAGCACTGCTCTGTTTTCTACTGTGGTACGTCCCTCTTTCTCTCCCCCCCCCCTCCCTCTTTCCCTCCGTGCCACCTTGCCACCCCGCTCAATCCCCCTCTCTCTCTCTCTCTCTCTCTCTCAGGTGTACGACCTGGGCTCTCCCGCCGACTCGGAGAACAGCTCGCCGGGGTGCGCCATGACGGACGGAAACTGCGTCAACATGGGGTACCCGTCCTGCGGGCCCCGGGGGTGGTGCCACGGCGAGTGGGGGTCCTTCAGCTGCCAGTGCATACCCGGGTACAGCGGGCACCAGTGCGAGCTGGGTACGCGCCCCCCCCCCCCCCCCGAAACGGCACTGGGACTGGACCCCGAGTTCCAGTCCCGGGTAGAGATCGTGACGCTTTTAGCATTAGCATAGCACGCTGTAGACGTACTGACAGTCGCTATCAGCTTGTGATGCTAATGACTTGACAGCGTCTCTGCTCTTTGCCAGAACCCTTACGTGCACTTCTGTAAGTCACTCGCTATAAGAGTGTATCCTAAATACCTGCATACAAATGTAATGCAGATGCAGAAGGTAAAAATAAAAGACCTCAAGCAGCACGGACGCACTAAAATCAATGTAGCGCTGCTAGCATTTTTATTATCCTGCAGCACTGACCGCTGCTGAATAACTTCTGATCAGTAGCCCAGCTGAATGTTGCGTGAAGGCTGTCCAGCTTCATAATAAACACAACACTTACGAAAGCTGTACAACCTACAGGATGCATAGCTGCATATTATTATTATTATTATTATTATTATTATTATATATTTACAGTGCTACTGTGAACTCAGGCTCAATGACAGTGTCGGCACCCACATAGCAAGGCCTTTCTGTGTGGTTCCACTCCAGTGCTTGGCTGTGATCACTTATCAAGCACATTGTTTGTGACAATTTTTGTTTTAAAAAAAAAAAAAAATCTTGTGGAACTTTTGGCCACTGTAATAAATGCTGTGTCTGAATGAACTGGAGCAGAATGATCACTTCCTCTCGGGCCGCTACCCCCTCGTTTCGCTAAGCTGAGTTGCCGGGCGTTCGTCTCCCTCCTTTGCCGCCAACAGAGGTTCCGGAATATTCCTTCGACGGGCGGAGCCACGTCCACTTCCAGCTGTCGTTCCCGCTCTCGGCCCGCGGGACCAAGGTCCAGGTTCTGGTGCGGACCCGGAAGCCCAGCGGCACCATCGTCAGCCTGCTGTCCAAGGAGCAGAACGAGTACCTGCGCCTGGAGGTCAGCTGACCCCCGCCGAACCGTCCCTGCGACACCTCTGCCTCACTCCGATTGGCCCATTCCCCTGTCGCCAAGCGGCCGCCTTGCTGCGGCCTGGCCCCTTATGGAAACGGCATATACGGAGGATATATTCAAATAAAATATACTGTTAACATTCTGTGGTGCTTCACAATGTATTGTAAATGTATAAATTGTCGCCACTTTCAGAGGTTGCAATATGTTTTGCGCTGCCGTTAAATATATTTATCACTATAAATTTTTTAAAAGCCGGTATATTTACGGTGTATTGCAGTGTTATTCTATTTCCGTACGGATATTTTGCAACAGGATTGCCTCACTAGTGTATGCAGAGTTGACCTTGCTGGAGACGGAATTCATTTGGGACAGGTTCCTCGCTGCGTAATATGTTTGGATCGCGCACCCCCCCCCCCCCCAGCTCAGGAGAACACGTTCCGTTTGTTAATGAGGGAGAGTGGTGGCCTGTGAGAGAGAGAGCGCTTGTGGATTTTAAACGGCGGGTTGTGGGAGATGCCGCGGTTAGTGGCTGTGGAGCTGTCGGGGACCTGCCACCCTTGCCTCTTGATGTCTTCAGATGGTTTTCTGCAGCTGAAAAAGATAAAATCTCCTTTTTGCTCCTCTTTCTGACCGCCAAGCCGGTTTTGTCTTCCGTTTTTGAGGCTTGGATTTTGTCTGGGGGCCAAATCGATCTGCCCCTGCCCTCTGCTCCCATCATGCCCTTAATGTTGGGATGGGTATTTAACCCATTGAGGATTAAGATCACAAATATGTGATTAGAATTCTCTTAGCTGAACATTCTAATGCTGATGTCACAATCACTGCTGGTAAGAAAGCAATGGAGTTCTAGAACACTGACTTAAAAAAGAAAAACTTGCTCTCCAAAGGGTGAAATAAACAAAATAACTCCTACACCCTGCACTTTGGGAAGTGAACAATGCTGTCCCAGCCCTTGCCAGGACATTCTTCACAGCTGTTATTTCCGAGACCTGCATAGGTCACCCCCCCCTTCCCCCCCCCCCCTTCCCTATCCCGCTAAAAGTACAACACCTCGTTCAGTGCTGGGCAGCAGGCCTTTTGATCCCCATTCTGACCTTTTTAAATGAAGTCGGGGTGGCAGCCAGAGCTTCCCTGCGCTGTGTTTTTATTTTCTCTCTCTCTGCGCGGAATAGCGAGCGGGAGCTTCCGGACGCCGACTCTCGCCGCGGTGTTTATGAATCGGACGCGGTTGTCGTGGCGTTTCGCCGCTCGCAGGTGGGCTGCGGGGGCGTTATCTCGGCCTCTCTCTCTCCCCGAGACGCGCGCGCTGCCTTTTTTGTGTCTGCGCTCGTTGTGCCTGTTTATGTTTTTTTTATTTCCCATGATGCCCTCCTCTGTTTCCGCGCACGCCTTCGCGTGGGCAGGAAGGGCCCGCCGAGCGAGGGACGGCGCGGCACGATTTGTGCGCGCGCGGGCTCGCCGTGCCGCGCCTAATTAATTTATCTGCCTCCCACAATGCATTGGGTGTGTGGTCATGTGACCCTCGCCGAGACCCGCTGTTCATTTTCAAAGAGTCCCTGGGGGGGTCATCGGGGTCAGCCTGGGGGTGAGAAAGGACAGAGGGACAGAGAAAAACAGACAGAGCGAGAGAGAGATAAATATAGAGAAAGGGAGATTAAGAGGAGGAGAGAGGGTAAGGGAGAAGCAGAGACAGATGGATGTTCTGAGAGAGATAGAGAGAAAAAAAAGTAAGATGTGAGATGGAAGAAATAAGAATTATACTTATCATACTAATTATGGTTTTTGTGATATTATTTGTTTCTGTTTATCTGTACGCTTCGGCAATAAGAATAGACGTGTTATGCCTTGTAACAACTAATAATATAATACCTGACTGATAATGTGATAACTGACCAAACTGGCTGATTATGTAATAAAATGTTGCTCTAAATGCCAACAAAAATGTCCAGTAATGTAGTAAATGAACCAGTAATGTAATAACTTGACATATTATTACCCTATTGGTCATTTATTAAATTATCTTGTGGGTAAAAAAGCCAATTGTATAACAGTATTGACCAATAATGTAATAAGTACTCGGGCCAAGCAGTAAGTGTTAGGCTTATGGCGACTTTTGTTTTTAAACAGATAAAGTAATGGATTCATTTTTGTGCAGCCATTTTAGCACAGCTACTCAGAGTGCTTAGCGTACAATGAAATGGCATTGACTGCCTCTTTCCTCTCCTGTGAAACGTGACTGCTGCCAGTAGATGAACAGGTTCAGTCACATGATGAAGAGCGTTAGAGAGACCAGTCTGTAAAGCCAGTTAAGAAGGGAAAGGTGATAAGGTGGCTTTGATCACTTAATTGTAAATTTCAACAGAAAGGTGAGAAGAGCCTGGCTCTCGGAGGTTAGACCTTCTGGGTCAACGGCATTTTAGCTTTTAGCTGGAGTTGAAACCTCAGGTTTAATCCTAAAGACCCCAGACCTGTATATGAACTGGAATAGTTAATCCTTGTTCCACAGCTTTGGGTAGCTGCTCCAGGTGCTATGCATTACTACTGTGGTCATACAGCAATGCACCAATCAGAGCGCTCCGATCTTCACAAGCCCAGAGCGCTATGCACTGTTGTACAGAGGGAGCTTTTCTCTTTTGTATGCAATATAATCAGATCACATAAAGTGGGTAAAATTAAATAAATATGTATGAATGTTGGTAAAAATTTATCACCTGACAGTGAAATGTCTATGAATTGAAATTAAATATCCCTGATAGCTAGGAGCAGTAATCAGAACAAGCGAATGTGCTGTCAGAAATCTTAACGAGAGGATTTATTTTGTTGAACATTGAAATAACATTGTTCAGTGAAATTCAGCCCGTTCTTTTATCTTTTTTAAAAAAATGATACAGTTCGCACTTTGAGTAGCTGTGCTACAGTGCTGTATAAATCAATCCTTCAATCAATTTATTCATTTAACAACAGAAGTCAACCTAAATCTAATGGCTGCTGCTTGCTCTGAGTAGTTATTACGTTATTGGTTGGTCAATATTATTACGCTTTTTTGTTACCCACCAGATAATGTAATAGCTGCCCAATAATGTAATAATTTGTCTAGTTATTACATTATTGGTCGATTTTATTACATTATTAAACTACATATTACCTTTTGTTGGCAATTTTATTGCATTATCAGTCATTCTTACATTATTAGTTGTCACATGTCCATATATATATATAAATATATGTAGAGAGAGAGAGAGAGAGAAAGAAAGGGAAGAGGAACAGAGGGAGAAATGGAGAGAGAGTGAAGAGGAACAGAGGGAGAAATGTAGATGGATAGAAGGGGAACAGAGGGAGAAATGTAGATGGATAGAAGGAGAACTAAAAACAGACAGACAGACAGAGAGAAAAGGAGTGAGGGGGAAAGCGAGAGAGAGAAAGGAAAGAGGAACAGAGAGGGAGAAATGGAGAGAGATGGAAGGAGAACTAAAAATGGACAGACAGAGAAAAGGAGGGAGAGGGAGAGGGGGAGAGAAGCGGCAGATGTTCCGCATCCCTTCACAGTCTCAGTTCCAGCAGAGAAGCTTCTGGAAAGACTGACGGGGGGGGGGGGGGTCGAACAGCGCGCCCGTTTGGGGAAAGCGGCGGGAACGATTACCCCCCCCCCCCCGGCCCAGCGCCCCGGCCCAGCGCCCCGGCCCAGCGCCCCGGCCCAGCGCCCCGGCCCAGCGCCCCGGCACTTCGCCGAAAAACAGCACCCTCGCTCACCACGCCGTTTACCTCCAATACGGCGAAAACAACATGCCGTCGGCACACAGGCTAATAGGCTAACGCACGCACGCACGCACACACTCACACACACACACACACACTCACACTCACACACGCACATACACACACTCACACACACACACACTCACACACACACGCACACGCACATACACACACACGCACGCACGCACATACACACACTCACACACACACACACACACACACGCACACACACACACAGACACACACCCACACACACACACACACACTCACACACACTCACACATACACACACACACACACACAGACACACAAAAACACACACACACTCACACACACACACACACACACACAAAAACACACACACTCACACACACACACACACACACACACACTCACACACACGCACAAACACACACACTCACACACACGCACACACACACACACACACACTCACACACACACACGCACACTCACACACACTCACACACACTCACACACACGCACACACACACACACACACTCACACACACACACATACACGCACACTCACACACACACACACACACTCACACACACACAAAAACACACTGCCACTAAGTGCCAAATATGATTCATGTTTAATCGCCAGGCCTTGAGGAAGAACAAACCCGCGAGGGGGAAAAAAAAAGAAAAAAAAAGAAAACTGGTCTTGAGGTGTCTTAGGATATGGGGCTGATGCGTTAACTTGTTGACTCATTCTCCCATGTGTTGTGAGCGGGCGTGGGGTGGGTGGGGGGGGGGGGAGTCATGCTTGCGTACGGAAGTGCGGCCGGGAGGCACGCTGCGGCTACGTGCTGCTAAAGGCGATCGCCCTGGTGAACTCATCGGCTGCTATTGCGGAGGGTTCGTTAGCGTGCGCTGCTAACTCGTGCTAACTCGTCCTCCGCACGCGTTTAATCGTGTTAATTTGATTTGGCTCTCCAGGTACTTCGTTTCTATTGTTTTTTTTTTTTGTTTAGTTATTTTATTTATTTATTGTTTTAGAATGCGAAAGGCATAATTTCTTTTCTATGAGAGCAGAGAGAAGGTGTTTTAAGCGCATACTAAATATGCTTGAGAATTATCGGGTCTTGTTTTGACGTTAATTCCATAAATAATTTAACGAAGACATTACAACCAGTATGCTTCTTCCACACAAAAGGTTAAGCCCCTTCCTTCATTTATTTATTTAATTAATGACTGTTTGCTTGCAATGTACGGTTCCTCTCCCTAACCACTAACACTAAAGCAGACCTGCGCTAAGAAGGCTTGGATCCGTGAGTGCTAATGCTAACATAGACCCGCGCTGAGAAGGCTTGGGTCCATGAGGCTAATGCTAACGTCAACCTGCACTGAGAAGGCTTGGGGCCGTGAGTGCTAACGCTAACACAGACCTGTGCTGAAAAGGCTTGGGTCCGTGAGTGCTAGCGCTAACACAGACCCGCACTGAGAAGGCTTGGGTCCGTGAGTGCTAACGCTAACGCTAATGTCAACCTGCACTGAAAAGGCTTGGGTCCGTGCGTGCTAACGCTAACACAGACCCGCACTGAGAAGGCTTGGGTCCGTGAGTGCTAACACTAACGTCAACCTGCACTGAGAAGGCTTGGATCCGTGAGTGCTAATGCTAACACAGACCTGTGCTGAAAAAGCTTGGGTCCGTGAGTGCTAACGCTAATGCAGATGCGTGCTGAGAGGGCCTGGGCTGCCTGCTTCTGCTGGGCTTTGTGAGCCAAATCAGAGCAGCTCATTGTCTTAATTTACTGTTTATCTACTGAGGGTTAGATAGATAGATAGATATATAGAGAGAGAGAGAGAGAGAGAAACACCGCCCTAGAACATACACTATATTATGATTACCTTGGACTAAAAATCAGTGCATCGGGGAGCTTTGGCCTAGCAGTGAATGCATTAAAATAAAAAGCCCGTAGAGCTTTTTATGCGATCAAAAGAAGATTCCATAAAATAAATATTCCCATTAGAATTTGGACAAAAATATTTGATAGCGTTATCCAGCCAATTGTGCTATATGGTAGTGAAATATGGGGTCCACTCAGTCAGCACGACTACACTAGGTGGGAAAAACATCCAGCTGAAATTTTGCATGCAGAATTTTGTAAAAATATCCTACAGGTACACAGAAATACTCCAAATAATGCATGCAGGGCTGAATTAGGCAGATATCCAATTCTTATTCAAATCCAGAAAAGGGCACTAAATTTTATTGAGCATCTAAAAACTAGCCCGGAAAATTCATTACAATATAAGGCTCTAAAAACCCAAGAGGTAAGCCCAGGAAAGTATACCCTCAATCAGCTGGACCTATCTAAACTAACCAGTACTAACAAAAACCAGCTTCAGATCAGCACTGCTTCACAATTACCAATTAGAGTTAACCAAACTATAAAACAAATCCAAAACATATATTTGGAACATTGGAAGACCTGTACCAAACTCCAAAATAAACTGAATTGCTATTGGACCCTAAACAGAGAATACACACAGGCAGAATATCTCTTCTCTGTCAGAGATATGAAGCAGAGACAGATCCTGACCAAGTACAGGCTCAGTGACCACACCTTAACAGTTGAAAAAGGTAGACATAAAAAGTCATGGTTGCCAAAAGAGGAATGTTTATGTGGTCACTGTAAGACAGGAGAGGTGGAGACAGAGATGCACTTCCTCCTAGACTGTGAAAAATATTCTGAAATAAGGAAAACATATTTCAACAAATTTTCAAAAATTATAAAATCATTTCCTTCCCTGACAAACACAGAAGAGATAAAAATAGTTCTGGGAGCAGGGTCAACAGCCCCTCTCGCAGCAGAATATGTTTCAGCCTGTCACAGCCTGAGGGACAGTGAGAAACTACCCAGATAAAAGGTACATGTGTTACCTGTTCAACTTGTACATATAATTAGTTAATGAAATCCTAGGATAAATAGTCTATTGCTTTTCTCTCTCTCTCTCTCTCTCTCTCTCTCTCTCTCTCTCTCTCCTCCCTCTATTTGGAATTTCTGTATTTGTGTGTTTTTAAAAAAAAAATTTTTTTTTTTTTTTTAATAATTATTTATTGTTTTTTTATGTAATTCTTTGGCAATATTTATTGTATGTATTTCATGCCAATAAAGCGAATTTAATTTAATTTAATTGAGAGAGAGAGAGGGAGAGAGAGAGCGAGAGAGAGAGAGAGAGAGAGAGAGAGAGAGAGAGAGAGAGAGAGAGAGGAGAGGGAGAGAGAGATAGAGAGAGAGAGGAGGCATTCATTTAGCGAGCTGGAGGAGGGACTGAGGCAGGGAGGCCTGATGCCTGAGTGACCGGGCGGAGGGAGCGGAAGCTGAAAGGAGCTGCTGAATAGATTAAGGCCCTGTTGGGTTACACCTGCCTCCGATGTGGCCAGTTAACCGGGACGCGTGCTTAATTCCGTCAGGGCGGCGGCCGCCTCTCCGAATTCCGTGCCCCACCGAATTTACGCAGACGTCCCTGATGAGTCTGATCACAGGTCCCAGACAGGGCTGTCTGATGTGCCTCCCTCTGGCCCCCCGCCTCCCCCTCTCACTCTCGCTCTCTCTCGGTCTCTGTCTTTCTCTCACTCAATTTTCAAGTCAATTCAATACGCTTTATTGGCACGACAAATTTGCACAAATTTGTATTGCCAAAGCTTGTTGGATGAGAAAAAAGGAACACAGAAACACACTCACTCTCTCTCTCTCTCTGTCTGTCTATCTGTCTCAATTCAATTCACTTCAATTCAAAGGCTTTATTGGCATGACATATTTCAAAATGCATATTGCCAAAGCGTAGTGATAACAGCAATCAATCATTGTAACAATACAAAAAAAACAAAAACAACAACAACAACAGCATAAATAATAACAGCGCTATAACTGTAATATTTATTGACTATTAAATATTAGTCTCTCTCTAAATATTAGCCTATTTAAAATGTATCTCTCTCTCTCTGTCTCTCTCTCGCTCTGTCTCTCTCTGTCTCTCGCTCTCTCTGTCTCTCTCGCTCTCTCTCTCACCACCCCTTCCTCTCTCTCTCTCTCCCTCTCTCTCTCTCTGTCTCTCTCTCGCTCTCTCTCTCACCACCCCTTCCTCTCTCTCTCTCTCTCTCTCTCTCTCTCTCCCTCCCTCTCCCTCTTCTTCTCTCAGTTGTTACAGGGCCTCCTGGCTGTGTTCTATAACCTGGGCGACGGGGACTACAGCCTGACCCTGCCCTCCCACCGCCTTGACGACGGCGAGTGGCACCAGGTGTACCTGGATCGCCAGGACAACGAGGTCACGCTGAGGGTGAACGGCGGGGGCGGGCGCCGTGAGGTCACGGCCGCGCCCGGGCGGAGCCGGGAGATCGTGATCGACCCCGCGGTGGTGATTCTGGGAAACTCGCTCCCCTCCAGCCACAACAAGAGCTTCCAAGGTACAAGCACCCTCCTTAAATCTGCCTCGAGCATTGCATCTTGGGAAAGGGAAAGAAACCGAGAGAGGCAGAGAGAGAGAGAGAAACAGAGGGTGTGGCAGAAAGAGCAAGAAATAGAGAGAGCAGGAGAAAGAGAAAGAGAGAGTGAAACAGGGTGAGCATGAAAGAGCGAGAGAGGGAGAAATAGAGAGAGCAGGAGAGATAGGAAGCAAGACAGAGAGGGAGAAATAGAGAAAGAGAAAGGGAGAGATAGAGAGAGGGGGAGAGAGAGCAATAGAAAGACAGAGCGAGAGAGCGAGGGTAAGCGAGAGAATGTGTGTGAGTGGGTGCCTGAGGGATTATCAGGAAATTGACCGCTAAAATGAAATGCCCAGTTCTCAGTGCAGACCCCTCTTTAATATCAAACCTCACTATTGTGATGCGTTATGAATTATTGAAGGGAATGATTAATTAATAGGTCCCAGAAACGCGGCTGTTGTGGATGAGATGTATTATGGCCCTGGGGAAGATTGGGTGTGCGTGCGGTGTGGAAAACAAATAAAGAGCGATATAACTTTGAGTCGCTCCACTGTGAGTCTGCACACTGACATGTCACAGGAGCATCCCTCCATCGTCTGAGAGAGAGAGACGAGCGAGGGGCGGAGGGAGAACTCTCCGCACGCAAGACAAGGACGGCTGTACAGCCTTGCCTTAGGCTGGCATGCACACACACACACACACACACACACACACACACGGTGTGTGTTTATTCAGTGCTGTGTGTGTGCGTACGTGCGTGCGTGTGTTTATTAAGTGTGTGTGTGAGCGTGTGTGTGTGTGAGTTTGTGTGTACATGCCTGTGTGTGTGTGTATGTGTTTTTCTTTGTGCATTTGTGTTTGTGTGTATGTGTGTGTCTGTGTTTGTTTGTGTATTTGTGTTTTGTTGTGTATATGTGTGCGTGCGTGCGTGCGTGCGTGCGTGCGTGTGTGTGCGCGTGTGTGCGTGTGTGTGTGCACGTGTGTGCGTGCGTGCGTGTGTGCGTGCGTGTGTGTATATGTGTATATGCGTGTGTGCGTGCGTGCGTGTGTGCGTGCGCGTGCGTGCGTGTGTGTGTGTGTGTATATGTGTATATGTGTGTGTGTGCGTGCGTGTGTATATGTGTATATGTGTGCGCGTGTGTGTGTGTGTGTGTGTGTGTGTGTGTGTGTGTATATGTGTATATGTGTATATGTGCGTGTGCGTTAGCCTGTTAGCCTGTTAGCCTTCCTGTGTTCACACCCTCTCTCCCTCCTCAGGCTGCATGCAGGACCTGCGGCTGAACGGGCGCCACGTGCCGTTGGACAGCCAGGCCAGAGAGGGCGCCGCCCTGGTGAGCAGCCAGGGCGTGTCGGTGGGCTGCTCCTCCGACTCCTGCCGGAGGAACCGCTGCAGCCCCCCCTTCACCTGCGTGGACCTGTGGAGGGTGCACGAGTGCAGGTGAGCCCCCAGCCCCACCCCCCCCCCCCCCCGCCTGTCTTTTCACCGCTTCGGCTCTCTCCGTGGGCGGCGGCTTCCTCTGCACGCGCTCACTGCGCACAAAAGCGCTCTCCTGGCGGGGGCCGGCTAAACGTCTCTAATCCGAGCGGCTAAAAGCAGCGCCCGTGACTCATCGCCTCCACCGCCCCCCCGCCCCCCCGCCCCGGCCTGGGAAAGAGCAGCCCGCTGATTACCGCGCGAGTTCAGCCGCTCTCTGGCTCTGTCAGACTGGAGAGGTGAGACGCAGAAAGGTTTCGCGTACCCCCCTCCCCATCCACCCACTCCCCCCCCCCAATTTCACTGCTGTCGCCATGCCTACCGTATCAGAAGAAAACCGCTCGTTTAGCGTTGCTGAATAACTCGTTTTCTAAGATGTCCGCTTCATAGCCAGACTTAAAAGCAAGATATTAGCGCTAAGAGAGTACAACAGGGAAACACCGCGGAGCACAATCACAATCCGCAAGACTCTTAAGCTACATACAAACACCCCCCCCCCCCGTCCAGCTGTGTGTAGTGTGACCCCCCCCACCTCTACCTGTAACCCTCCCTGCTTTCCCATCTGAACCTAGCAGTGAAGAACCTAGCCTGCTCTTCTTTAAAGAAACAAAACAATGAACCAGACATGCAGCCCATCAGTGGATCCTCTGCTCACCCTGTGCAAGGCTCAACTTAAATTTTTCATTACATTACAGGCATTTAGCCAACAGTTTTATTTTATTTTTATCCCCTGTGGTTAAATCTTAGATGGTTTCATCTTTTCTCAGATACTGTACACCAGGGCCTACCCTGTTCCTGGAGATATGCTGCCCTGCAGGTTCTCATTCCAATCCTGATTTGGCACATCTGATTGTACTAATTAGCAGCTCTAAGAGATCTGTAGCTGTTGAATGAGATGTGCTTTGTTAGGGTTGGAGTGAAAGCCTACAGCACGTTAGATCTCCAGGAACAAGTGTACGCATTAAAGCAAGCTAACAGGATCAGGGAGACCACCTGATACCCTCATATTTGAGCAGTTGGTGATTCAGTGAGCCTCTGCTTTTGTCCCCGTCACCCCAGTGGGGTATGAGTTCCAGTCAGGGGCGTCATCGTGGGGGGGAAAAGTGGGAATGACTACCCAGGCCCGAATGGGGGGAGGGCCCTCGAAAAAGCCTGGAATGATGCGTGAGAGACGTGGATCAAGAGAGGAAGGGGGTCCACAGAGACTGCTCATGTATCGGGCCCAGAATTTTGTGCTGCACCCCTGGTTCCAGTCCCTTTTTTTTCGGTTAGAGGAGCCCGCCCACTGACCCTGTGCCCCCCCGTTTCTCATGCAGGTGCCCGGCGGGTCACGTGGTCCAGGAGAACGGCACGGGGCGGTTCTGCGCCCGCACCCCCTGCGCGGGGCACCCGTGCCACCGGGGCACCTGCGCCGCCCACTCGCCCGCCAACTTCACCTGCCACTGCCCCCGGGGCTACCGCGGGCGCCGCTGCGAGGTCGCCCTGGCGATCTACCGCGACGACGTGGGCCTCAGCTTCAGCTCGCTCTTCGCCATCTCCATCTGCTTCCTGGCCCTGCTGGGTAACTATGGCAACGGAGTTCCGCGCCGCTTTCGCACCGTGACCCCCCCCTCCCTCCCTCCCTCCCTCTTCCTCTTTTTCTTTTTCTGTTTCTCTTTCTTTTTCTTTTATCGCCTCTGTCGTCCTTCTCCCACCCCCCCCCCACCTCTCTCTCTCTGCTTGCTGTGGTTATTATTCTACTGCTTGCTTTTTTCTCCTGTTATTGGCCTTATTCTCCTTTTATTTCTCGTTGTTCTGTAAGAATCCTGGGGTTTAGTGGCCTTGTGGCACCTGCACTAACCCGGGTATCACGCTGAAGGCTTTATAGTTGGCACTGTCTTGTTTTTTTGGAATGAGATGGATTGTGGGTAAAGGTTCCGCGATGGCCTGGGTCTCCAATCAGGCGGTGCCGCATGTACATTGGGCGAACGGGAACAACCTTGAACCATGTGACCCCAAAACCTCAGACCGTGTGACCCGAGGAATACTGTTCCTTGTAAATGCTGCGCCTGTTGGCTGTGCAGTTTGCAATGCATTATGGGAGCCATTTACAGCAAGGCTGCCCAACCCTGTTCCCGGAGGTCTACCGTCCAACCCTGACAAAGCGCGCCTCATTCTGCTGCCCTTGGGTCGGATGCACAAAATTAGGGTTGCAGTGAAAACCCATGAAAGGAGGGGACAGTAGGTCTCCAGGAACCGGGCTGGGCGGCCCTTGCCTTAAACAGCTCCCACAATGCATTGCAAACTGCACACCCCCGGTTTAACGCGTCTTCCCCGAGCAGGGGGAAGGGCGGGTCAAGCGCAGAGCCGCACTGAGACGAAGGGACCG
The DNA here is from genome assembly GCA_039654925.1 of Anguilla pacifica. Taxonomy (NCBI): domain Eukaryota; kingdom Metazoa; phylum Chordata; class Actinopteri; order Anguilliformes; family Anguillidae; genus Anguilla; species Anguilla pacifica. The sequence goes on from CM077288.1 coordinate 63,123,529, forward strand.
GAAGGAAGCTTTCCTGACTTCGAACGGCGTCCCCCACCTCGACGGTCCGAACCGCGCCGAAAATATGAGCGACCCTCCGTAGATAATTTCCCCCGTGGTGTATTTATTCATCGCTCTCTGATTGCAGCCTTGTTTATGGACAGTGACCGGGCTTTTAAAGTGCTAATTACCCAATTTGTAGGTGCGCAGAGTGCGAGTTCATCGACACCCACATAAACCCAGATCAATCTGCTGGGGCCACAGCTGGAATTTCAATTAGTGGTGGTGCCTTCCATCACGGGCGAGCGAAACGAAAATGGCTGAAGGTCGTATTTTTTCTTTTTGTCGGTCTTTTTAACAAAATTTGTCATATTAATAAATTTATGTGGAAGCACTGCGCTTGAAGTTTAGTGCTGAAGGACAAGTTACCTAAGACAGGGAAACGGGGCGCGGGGGGGGGGGGGGGGGGGGGGGGGGATTTCGGTCCAGAATGCCGATGGCAAACACCAGAGAAATGAAACGTGGCGCTAGGTGCCAGAGAGAGAGAGAGAGAGAGAGAGAGAGAGGGGGGAGAGAGCGGGGGAGAGAGGGAGAGGGAGAGGGGGAGAGAGGGGGAGAGAGGGGCAGGCTCACACACTGTGTTATTGTATTATGGGGCTGACGCTTCAGGCTTTCATTAAGCTGGGGGGGGTGGGGGTGGGGGGCGGCCTCCAACCCCTCCAGCCCCCCAGATATTTGATTGGTGTTGACTGGACGATTCCGGGTTCCTCTAACAGGCCGCTGGCCGTGGGCGCTAGCAGTCGAACCCGCGTCTGTTTAGCCCCGCCCCGCCCGTAATTTCACACCCCACCGCTCCTCCGCAGGCCCCGTCTGAGGGCCCTGTCAATAAAAATTAATATTTTATCGCACAGTCCTTAATTCCGGCCTGTGAGAATTAAAACGTAATATAATACCTTGTTTGCCAGTAATCAGCAGACACGCGTGCCTGCGATTGTTAATAAAGCTTGATAATGAAAGCATGAGCTGTAATCTCTTTCATTCATTTTTTCTTCTTCGTCTCCATTTTCTTCCTTATCGTAATTCTGCAGTTGATCTGTTTTTTTTTCTGTTTTTCTGCGGGTGTTGAATTCAGATTTGTTTATATATTGTATGGATGTTATGTGTATACTGCAACACACATACACACACACACATAGTTGGGGATAACTGCCTAACTATATAGCATGCTAGCATGACACACTAAAAACTCGCTATGAAAACTAATTGCAACTAGCTGTCCAGTTGCTTGGCTACCATTGGCTCGCTAGACTTCCTTGCTGTGATTGTTCTCAGTCTGCTGT
>CM077288.1:63124947-63167447 GCA_039654925.1 Anguilla pacifica
CACAAGGTTGGCCTGACTGAGCTACTTTTTCAGTCATTACCATATACACAAGGGCTAGCTGTCATTGCGGATGGGGGGGTTCGGGGGAGTGGGGTGGTAGTTGTGGGGTGGGGGGGGGGGGGGTAGTGTTTCATTAAAAACAAAACACCTGGTCAATAATGCTGTCCTCTCTGGGGTCATGTGCAGTGACAGGGCACCTAAGAGCACCCCCTCCCCATGAGCAGGCCTGGTGCAGTGTGTTGTGGGAGCTGGTGGTGCATTAGGAAGAGGACGGTAGCTTTGCAGCTGAATTTGTCATTGTTTAACTTCACAGCTGAAGTTCTCAGGGATTAGGCAGCTTTGCCTATTGGTCCTGATGATTTAATTCATCGTAGAGATTAGGGTGTAGAACGGTGAGCATGTGGACTCAGTCTCTGTTTTGTTTTTTTTTGTATTATTGCTTGGCGTGGCCTACTTTTTTAATCCGCAGTGTTTTAGCAGTCAAATAAAATTGACTCCCTCTCATGCCGTCAGTCAGAAGCCTTGATCAGGGAGAGGGCTGCTCAGTCCTGGACCCCGAGCCTGTGCTTTTGTTGCTGAGGGTTATAGATCGGCTGCTTCACACGGGCAGACTGGCTATAAGCTTGGATTGATGTCTTTCGGAAGAACAAGCTCATTGGCTGCTATAATTTGCTTCCACGCGGGTGATGTCTCGGAGATGCGGGGGTGGGGGCTTGGTGAGGGTGGGGGGGGGGGGGGGGTGCAGCCTTTCCAGTGTTCTCTGTCTTTGCTGAATAGCCCGTGTCCTCAGCGCTTGGCTCACTGTGGGCGGGACAGTTCCCAGCGTGACGTCATTGCTTCCACACTCCTCCTCTTCTGACCCTCCGAAGAGAGTTGACTTTTTTCAAATGCGTCTTCAAAATCAGTGAGTCAGTGTTCTAGAACTCTGTTGCTTCGTGAATCATCAGCGAGTGAGTGTTACATCAGCATCAGAGTGTTCAGTGAAGAGCATTCCGATCACATAATTGTGACCTCACACCTTTATAAGGGTTAAATCCTGTTTGCTTCACTCTTGGCTCTCAGTAAGTCCTCAGAGCCTTTAATAGACTCCAGCGTTAATCCCCCTCCTCGATCCAGGGTGTAGATCTTGAAAGACACCGGAATGTCAGTGTCAGTATAGATTTATATGGTGACATCACTCTCCATATGAATTAATGCAGAGATCGGGTCTTTGATGCTGATTTAATTGGACACTGCTGTCTCAATAATAGTTTGAAGGGGGCTACTATTTTGACGTATTTTCCATGGGGACCTCAGTACCTGTACAGGTTTAATTGGTGGTGTAACTCTTGACACAGGTTTAAGGGGTGACTTCAATCGCAGTACTGGTGTTCTTGGAGACTTAACTCGTTCAGCGAAAACGTACAGTGATCCAGTGAAAACTGTGAATGTGGCGGAGAAAAATGATTTGAATTCATGATTCTCATACGCAGTGAAATCAAGATAGCTGAGTTCATTTTTAATGTTATTCACCCAGGTCGGTTCCCTGTTGCACTGAGTGCCTTTAACTGGATTCTGTAGGAATGGTTACCTGTGAACTGGCCTGAAATGCGTCTGTGTTCTGTTTGTTTGATTTATTTATTTTACCTCCTCTCATGGCGATATTCAGAAAAAGAAGCGTCTTCTGATCTGCCAGTGAGCCGGGATGCTGTGCTGCAGTGCTGTAATCAGTAGCTTTGGAGGTCCGGCATGTCTCCCCCAGTGTCTCCCCAGCAAACATCATTACGGATTGATGTGAACCCCCTTGCGCCCCTCCCTCCAAATGCCCTCCACCTTCAACCCCCCCCCCCCCACTTAAACCCAGACCAAACCCCTTCAGAGCTACAGTAACTGGACAAATTATGCCCCTAATGGCTGGATGCAGTATGACAATTTATTACAGTGTGATTTCTCAATAACCTGGCTTTTTAATGCCAAAATGGAAAGTATTTCTGCTCACATTCTGACAGGCAATCGGCACTAATAATTTTCTTTGGATACCAGCTGAATTTTCTTCCCCCTTTTTTTTTTTAGTATTTTCTTCCATTACCCAGAATTTGTCCCATCCATTTTTTCCTAATTTGTCCTGTGTAAACTACTGCCTGTTGCCTATGGCCAAAATCTGTCAGCACCCTCCTCCTGTGCTTGTCCCCCCCCCCCCCCCCCCCCCCCCCCGGAGATGAGATGTGGGTGTTAAGTGCTCTGAGCCCGTGGTGAACAGGATGGCCTGTGTCGGGGAATTCTGAAAGATGTGCAGGAGGCCTGACTAATGTTCAGACTGGCATTTCAACCGTAATGAAATTCCGACGGACGTAGTAGCGACGTTTTACTTTGCCGAACAACAGTGTCTGAGAAATATTAAATAATCTATGTACTGTATAATGCCAATGTTCTTTATTATTATTTTTTTTAATTTAATCTTTTTAATTTTTTTGTTCTTTATGATACTGATGCTGATGATTATGAATATCGCAGCTAATAGCCTGTCCTTGTTGACGTAGTTTTTATTAATGTCATTAAAGAGGCTAATAATGTATAATAACTAATAATACTAGTAAGCATTGTAGCAAATTTTATTGTGTGATTCTTTTTTAAAAATCTATATACTGTTAGCATGCTGGTTGGATCGACACTAATATTACTTTTTTTTGGTCCTAAAGCCTACCTAAGTCTATTTTTCTCAGTAGTGATAATTGATTAAAACCTGTCTTGTGGTTTGGTACAATAATATAAACTCAGAAAAAGAGATTAAATGCTGAAATATTCAATAGTGATATTAAACGTGTAAAATCATGTGCTGACACAGTGGCAATGTGTACTTGCTGAAAGCAAAGAAAAAAATATGTAGCATATCTATACATAGGCCATCTGTCATTTAAGAATTAGGTAACTTAAAACAGTATATTCACAATTAGTGTTAAAGATAAAACAGCTTAGCATAATTAATATAATTTTATATTTAATTATTCAACTCCAACAGCTGCCATTTTATAGCACAAGTGAAATGGTTCAGTATTATAGAACCAGCAATCAACTGGATTGGATCACACAAACATATCTTTTTTTTTTTTGGGTCACTTAATAGGTAAATAGGTAAATATGTGAACATACGTTTTGCAGTCCACAGCTTTTCGTTAGATTGTATCTTTCGGAACCTTCGGCTTCTGGATGAGCTGACTAGCTAACTATGAGCGAACATTAAGTAGCTAGCTTTTAGCCAACATTAGCTGACAATCGCTAGCTGTCTATAATAAGTGAGCTGTACTGCCTTTTAGATACAAAACATTACAAATTACTCAGATTGATGTTAAATTCAAATACATGGTTTGACTCATCACGTACTTTAACTTCATATCTCGTGGTGAATCATCCACAGCGCTTAGCATACCACTGGCTAATTAGCGCCTAAATTTGTACCGTTTCAGAAATCAAAGGAGAGGAGGGAAATGCAAGTGCACAGTACTTACTCTCAGATGAGGAGGAAGATTATGGCGTTACGAGAACTGATTTAGTGGAGTCTTAAAAGTCTTTCAGCCCCCAAGTGTCTTCATTATATAACCAATATTTATGGCAAATTACAGGTAATTTTGGGAAATCCAGCCCCACCCCCCACACACACACGCATATACACACACAAACTTTTTTTTTCTTGTGTCTACTTTAAATTTTTAGCCTGCATGATGCCTCTAGTTAAACACAACAGCAGCACACACACACACACTCACACTCAAGCGGTTGTTTAAATTTCGCAGCAGTGTAAATTTACAGCATTTTTAGATGTGTGTTAAGGAGATCCGCTGGTAAAAATGCGCTGTAGTGAAAGGGCATGAGTGTGCGGATTTGAGGAAAGGCGCGTGATGGATCTCGCACACTGCAGGCCCGCCCGTGGCCGAGTGTGAACCCGCGCGGATTTGAAATGCATTGTGGGTCTTCCCTTCATCTGCAGAGCCGCCCGCCGAGGTCGCTCGGTCAATAAAAAGCGCGCACCACCTCGCCGCGGAAACGGCGGAACGTGGCGGAACGAGGCGGCGGGTGGCGGGTGGGTGGGGGGGGGGGTTTGCCTGGAATCTAAGCGGGACGTTTTGCGCGCCTCGCACGCCGGGCCGAGAGGGTCGCCACGGCCCGAAAAGGCCAAACGGGGGGCCTTTGAGAGGCCAAACGGGGGGCCTCTGCGCCTCCTTCCTCCCTCATCGTCTGCCTCCGTTAACCCAAGCCGAGCTGCGGCGCCTCCGCCCCGCCCGTCGGCAGGGCCGGGGGGGGGGGGGGGGTAACCGGCTGGAAGCGCCGGCGGTGGATGAGCGCTTACGGCTGGGCGGCGGGGGGGTGGGCTGGGGTGGGGGGGGGGCTAGAGCGGATATTGATTTTCTGCGCGTTTCTGACGGGCTGCGCTCCGGCCGCCTGCTGGGGAGGGGCTGACAGAGATTGATGCGATAATTTGAGTCTCAGGCTGACCAGGTGATTACGGGTTCGGGTTGGGGGGGGGGGGCGGGGGGGCAAAGGGGCCTCCCTACGGGCGACACTGTGTTCCCACCAACCGCTGCGCTGCTCTCCTACACATTTTTCACGCCAGGTGAACGCTCTCCCAGACTCAGTAATTAGACTGACAGCGCCCCCTCTCTCCACCCACCCCACACACACACACACACACTCTCTCTCTCTCTCTCTCTCTCTCTCTCTCTCTCTCTCTGGGAGAATTTAGAGCGAGAGAGATCGAGAAGGAGAGCAAGGGCGAGAGAGGGGTTAGAGCAGGTAATTTTAGAAAAGAATATCCTTTAAATGCCACCGAGGTCTCAGGGTGCAGGGTTCCTGGGATGTTCCAGCGCACAATGCAGACATGATTAAGTGGACGTCCCCCCCCCCTCGCCTCGCCCCCCCCCCCCCTCGAACTCGCTGCTAGCTCCGGACGCCGCGGGGCACTTTAATGGAAGGCAGCGATGCTGTGGGAACATGGCCTTTAAGCTGGAGGAGGACTTGGGGGCTGCCGTGGGAGCCCGCTGTCTGTGCACAGGCCGTTTATCTCCTCTTCCTCCTCCTCCTCTTCACCCACCTGTCCCATCCTCTTTAAACCGTCCCCTCGTTCCCCCCCCCCCCCCTCTTTTTTGGCGCCCTCTAGTGCTGCTCCTGGGCATCTTCCTGTGGATGCGCTGGCGGAGCTACAAGGGCCTGAAGGAGGGCGTGTACCACGTTTCGGCACACCACGACGGCTGGGAGGACATCCGCGAAAACGTGCTGAACTACGACGAGGAGGGCGGGGGGGAGGAGGACCAGGTGAGACCCCGCCCTTATTCTCTTAAAACAAGACAGGGAACTCGGGTAGCAACGGGGCTACTGCTAGCTTACATTAGTACTTATATTACTCTCATTGGTCTGGGAATACTGTTGTTAGCCAGGCCTGGTAGTTCTGCTTATACAACTCATGCGAATAGACTTACGTTTTTTTACATTGATTATCCAGCTGTGCGCTAAATGAATGCTATGTGGTGTTCTGTAGCCATGTTTACATCGGTGGAGCCTTTATTTAAGCGCTTCATATCACCATCTAGTGGTGAGTTAGAGGAACTGCCGCGAGTCGCGCCTCCGTAGGGAGCTGCTGACTCAGCCTGTCAGCAGCAGGAGAGGGAAGACGGATGCTGCAGCTCCTGCGCGGCGATTAGTCACGGCCGGGGGAGTGATCCGCGCCGACGTTCCCCTCCGCTGCCGCTCAGCCGCCGCCGCCGCCGCCGCTTCCTGCGAGACCGGAGATAATCGCCGGCCGAGGAGAGCCCGCCTCCGAGGCTTCGGCGCCGACGCGGGGGCGACTGCGCCGGCGCGTTCGGGGGGGGGGACAAGGCGGCGGCGGCGGCGTTCCCCGCCCCCCCGCTTCAGTCCGGCGACGGCGACAGTGACTCGCCTCAGCTGCGTCGCGTCCGTCGCGTTTCGGTTTTTTCTCTCCGCCCGCTCGGCCCTCCAGGAAGCGCTGCTCTGTTTAAAGGCGGCGGATGAACGCCCCGTTATGAGTGCGGGTGCTCTGGGCCCCCGGGCACTCGCTGGGTATGAGGGGAGGGAAGACGCCGTGTCTCCACGCTGTTTATCTTTCTGTTTCTGTTCCCGTCCCTGTTTTTCCTCTGTCCTCTCTCTGCCCCGTTCCACTGCCTCTCCCTGACTTATCCTCCTTCCAATCCCCCTTTTTTCTTCCGTCTTTCTCTCGCTTGTGTTTTCTTTCTCCCTTCTCTCTTTATCATCCCCTCCCTCCTTCTCTCTCTCTCTCTCATCCACTCTTTCTCTCTGCTCTCTCTCCCTCTCTCTCCTGTCTCTCCCTCTCCTTCTCCCTCTCTCTCTCTCCCTCTCTCTCTCTCATCCCCTCCCTCCCTCTCTCTCTCTCTCATCCACTCTTTCTCTCTGCTCTCTCTCCCTCTCTCTCCTGTCTCTCCCTCTCTCTCTCTCCCTCTCTCTCTCTCTCATCCCCTCCCTCCCTCTCTCTCTCTCTCATCCACTCTTTCTCTCTGCTCTCTCTCCCTCTCTCTCCTGTCTCTCCCTCTCCTTCTCCCTCTCTCTCTCTCCCTCTCTCTCTCTCATCCCCTCCCTCCCTCTCTCTCTCTCTCATCCACTCTTTCTCTCTGCTCTCTCTCCCTCTCTCTCCTGTCTCTCCCTCTCTCTCTCTCCCTCTCTCTCTCTCTCATCCCCTCCCTCCCTCTCTCTCTCTCTCATCCACTCTTTCTCTCTGCTCTCTCTCCCTCTCTCCCTGTCTCTCCCTCTCTCTCTCTCTCTCTCATCCCCTCCCTCCCTCTCTCTCTCTCATCCACTCTTTCTCTCTGCTCTCTCTCCCTCTCTCTCTCGTCTCTCCCTCTCTCATCCTCTCTCTGCTCTCTCTCCGCTCTCTCTCCCTCTCTCTCCCTCTCCCTCTCTCTCTCTCCCTCTCTCTCTCATCCCCTCCCTCCCTCTCTCTCTCTCATCCACTCTTTCTCTCTCTCTCTCTCCCTCTCTCGTCTCTCTCGTCCTCTCTCTCCCTCTCTCTCCTGCTCTCTCTCTCTCTCTCTCTCCCTCTCCCTCTCTCTCCCTCCCTCTATAGAATGCCTATGACATGGCGGAGCTGCAGAAGTCTCTTCAGCCCAGCCCCGCCCAGTCCGTGCAGTACAGCCACTCACGGGGGGTCCACCATCACCCCCACGCCCACCAGGACACCACCAAATCCAACGCCTCCACCTCCTCCTCCTCCACCGCCGCCACCGTCCCCCCGGCCCCCCCAGCCACCGCCGCCACCATCTCCACCACCACGCTGCGGCGGGACGTCCCGCCCACGGGACCCCACCCGCAGGGCCCCAGCCAGGCCGCCCTCCCCCCGCGAAAGAGCCTGTCCTTCTCCAGCCAGGACCTGGCGCGCTACCTGTGCGAGATCATCCGGGACGCGGACCAGCACCCGGAGGCCGCGCCCTTCGACTCGCTGCAGGTGTTCTCCACCGAGGGGGGGGGCTCGCCGGCCGGCTCGCTCAGCTCCTTCAGCTCCGCCGGGCCGGAGGAGCGGGAGGACCGGCCCCCCGAGTCGCTGCGGGACTGGGGGCCGCGTTTCGAGAAACTTAAGGCCCTGTACGAGAGGGCCGAGGGCAGCGACCTATGACTGGGCTCGCCGGGGCCCTCCCGGGAGGGGCCCGCCTTGCACAGACACCAGGAGGAGTACCGGAAGCTTCCGGAAAAGACTTAACTGCTCTCCACCTGACTGGTAGCACACGCCAGTCTGTGTGTGTTCATGTGTCTGCACAGGGCCCCCCCCCCCCCCCCCATCCCCCACGACTCTTAAAAATGTCAGTTTCCCCACTTTTCTTTTTGAACAGAGGACTGGGCCGCTGCCGTTTCGTGAAGCCTTGCGGATGACAATGACTTCGGAAAGTGTTTCGCCTGTAAATCAAATGTTCTGAGCTTGGTGCAATTTAAGTAAAAAAAAAGAAACGAAAACAAAAAAACAATGACAAAAAAAAAACTAAAACAGTCATGGATAATTCCTCAGATGTAAAAACAAAACAAAAAAAATCACTCTTCAAACTTTTTCCTGGAGTTCGCCCCTCTTTGGAGGACTACAGCTGGGGAGGAGCTGAACACCGGGAATAATTTTCACTCAAAACTTGGTGCCAGTGATGTGTTTTGAAAGTGCGACGTTGAGAGGGAGGGGGAAAGAGGGGAGATCTGCTGAGGAGGGAGGGGCAGAGTCACTTTAGTCTATGGCAAGTTTTACAGCTTTTAAAAGAATATATAAATGCACTTTTTTTTAAGAAGACACACAAGTGTTGTGCACAAGTATTTGGACAAACGATGCAGTTTGTTTGTTGTTTTGGCTCTGTGCTCCAGCACCTTGGAGAAAAAAGATAAATGAATGTGAAGTTAAGTGCAGACTGTCAGCTTTAAATTGAGACTATTTACGCATCCATGTCTGGTGATCCTTGTAGGAATTACAGCCCTTTTTATGCTTAGCCCCCCCCCTCCCCCCCCATTTTACAGGAGCAAAAGTAAATGGACCAATTAAGATAATCTAATATGAGTCATCATATTTAAGCACTTGGTGGCAAATCCTTTGCATTTGATAAATGGCTGAAGTCTGTGAGTCACAGACATCAGCAGATGCTGGGTATCTTCCCTGGCGATGCTCTGCCAGGCCTGTACTGCAGCGATGTTCAGGTCCTGTTTGTTTCTGGGGCTTTTTGCCTTCAGTCTTGTCTTCAGCGAGTGAAACACATGTTCAGTTGGGTCCGGGCCGAGTGATTGTCTTGACCGGTCAAGAAAATTCTGCTTTTTGGCTCTGAAAAACCCCCCTGGTTCCTTTGGCAGTATGTTTGGGGTCATTTTCCCGCTGCAAGGCGAAGTGCCGTCCAGTGAGCATCGAGGCATTTGGGCTGGACCTGAGCAGACAAAGCATTTCTGCACACTTCAGAGTTCGCCCTGCTGCCGTCGTCATAACAGCAGTGACATCATCAGTGACGACGAGTGAGCCGGTTCCATCGAGCCAGTTCCAGTGGCAGCCATGCCACACCCAGGCCGTAGCACTACCTCCACCATGTTCTACACATGAGGTGCTCTGCATCGTGAGCAGATCCTTTCTCTCTTCACACTCTCCTCTTTCCACCGCTTCGTCACAGGTTAATACTCGTCTCGTCTGTCCATAAGACTTTTTTATTTTATTTATTTTTTTTTTTTTTTACCAGAGCTGCGCAATGTTTTTTTTTTTAAATGTATTTTTCTATCAAACTCCAAGCTGGCCATTCTGTTCTTGAGGCTTACCATGGGTTTGCAGTTGTTGTGTCGAACCCTCTGAGGTTAAGCTGGTATAGTCTTCTCCTTCTGGTAGCCTTTTACACATTTACACCTACGTCCCGGAGAGTGTTCTTGACCTGTGCGACTGTTGACCCTTTTCTTCATCATCGAAGGTGTTCGTCCATTACAGTGGTCTTCTGTGGTCTACCAGGACATTTGCTACTGTGCATTCTTTCTCCCTGCCAAAGTACTGTATCAGACAGTTGATTGTGACACACCCAATGTCTTGGCTATGTCTCCGATCAGTTCATTCGGATTATTCACCCTCACGATGGCCTCCTTTACTGGTATTGAAGCTTGACGCTTACCTGGATTGCATGTTGAGGGACAACAGCAACAGACTCCGACTGCAAATTTCACGCCGAGAATCAATTCTAGATCTTTTTAAATAGCTTTCTAGCGTGCGTGAACTATTGACGCAAAGACACACAGCTGGCCAAGAAGCAGTGGATCAGCCAACTCTCCAATTACTTTTGCTCCCCTAAAATGGGGGACTATGTATAAAAATCCATGTAGGCTGTAATTCCTACATGGATCCCCGATATCTGTATTGTTAGCCAGCTTGTATAGGAGATAAACTGCACTCCTAATCCATACAAGCTGCCCAATGGCTCTGTACTAACACATAAAAATAAAACGCAGTTGTTTTTTTAGTGCAATTCTGAAGAAGAAGCCGTGTTTCTTCGGTTCAGACCCTGTTGTATATTTATGATAAGTATGGTGTGTGAAGACTGGGGAGATTAATTCACCGTAAGGTTAAACAAAGCAAAAGGAACGCTTTTTTTTTTTGGAGGGGGGTGATTTGTCGCACAGGCGCGTGACTTCCCCCGCAGAGCTGGGTATTTCATATATCTCGCAGAACGGCGGCAAAGTTGTGCAGCATGCATTTTGAGAACGTGTCGAAAGCTCCCTTTTTGGTTTTTATCATTCGCGTCTCCTTTTTAAAAAAAAAATAAAAATAAATTGAACGGGAATATACGTTTAGCGTGACAGCGCGAGCGGAAAGGGATAGGAGTGCGTTAAAGGCTGTCAGGGCGATAATCCTAATGCAAGTTGATAGCTGGCTGTCACGCCCTGAACGGAGGGCACCAGGCTTCTCACGGCAAGCTCAAAGTGCCCGATTGGGAAACGGATTTCAGAATGTGCCGATTTTAAAAGGTGGCAACGCAAGCCGAAATAGGATTCCAAGGGGAAAATTAGGAACACTTCTGTGACGGGGTGATTTTAAAATAAAAAACGAAAGAGAGAAGTCTTGGGTGGGAGCGTGAGGATGAGGCCAGTTTCTAGAATGTTCTCTAGAAAATATAGCGTGTAAGAGTGTTGTTGGGGGACACACATGACCATGACCTCAAAAGAAATTATAAATGTGTATATTTTATATGTTTTGTTCACAAAATTTTTAAATTTAATTTAGCCAGTGTGTACCTCCAGTGGCAAACCTAACCCCTGATAATCTTGATTCTAGTTTACAGTGAATATACAGATTGTGGTTTATTTTGTAAATAGTAAAAATGGAAAAATACAACTTTTGGCTGCATAAAAAAATGTGAAACTTACTAATGGGAGCACCACAGTATAAGTAATCTCTGGCTTCTTTGAAAGTGGATGTGAATTTTACTGTTATTACCATTTTATTTAATATTTCTCATTAGTTTATATTTACAGCATTTGAAACATTTTTTAAATAAATATCTTTGATAACGTGACTGGTTTGTGCTCGTGAAATGCTTTGTCTTGCGGTATAACAGCAGAACACAGCGCGTGCGATGTCCGTTTGAACACAGCGCCATGTCCGTTTGAACACAGCGTGTGCCATGTCCGTTTGAACACAGCGCCATGTCCGTTTGAACACAGCGTGTGCCATGTCCGTTTGAACACAGCGCCATGTCCGTTTGAACACAGCGTGTGCCATGTCCGTTTGAACACAGCGTGCGATGTCCGTTTGAACACAGCGTGTGCGATGTCCGTTTGAACACAGCGTGTGCCATGTCCGTTTGAACACAGCGTGTGCCATGTCCGTTTGAACACAGCGTGTGCCATGTCCGTTTAACGGGTCCTCAGACCCTACCACGGGACGTGTTGGGAGGGAGGGAGGAAGAAGACACCGGAGTAATGGGAGATGACCTTAAAGTGAAGGAAATTTTGGCATTATAGTGCTTCGTACACACTGACAGGACTGTTTCCAATTAATCAATTAAAAAAATACATATTCTACATGGTTTTCTTTGCTACTCATGTCTTTGCACAGCTGCAAAAATAACAAAGTTACACTTTCCCTTTATATTTACGATGTATAAAAAGATGATGCAAATGAGTCCAATTGAAATTCTTATTCAGAATCAAAATTAATGTTGAGACTTTTTAATTAAGTGGGGGAAAAAAAACTTCCTAACCCCTCAGGCCAGGTGTTAACTTAGTTAAAGATTCACAGCAATCTCACAGGTGTCAGAATTTATTTCCCCTGCTGGAGTGTTGGGTGCAGCATCTTCTGATTGTTTCCTTTAAATTCTTTATTTGCCTATCTGAAAAATATTATTTAACGCTTAATGAGAGTGTGGAATCAACAGTATCAACATATCTTAATTATACATTTCTAAAAATGAAAAAAAAATCCAGCTTTAATAAAAACTTGATAATTATATTAAAAAGAAAGTGTTGGAAAATATTTACACACGATTTACACTGTGCCCTTATGCTCAACAGAGAAACAGTCAGTGGAATTTTTTAACCTGCACAGCCCCCCACCCCCCAGCCCCACAGGCTACTTCTTAACGACACATTTGCGAGCGTTTATTCATGTTTGAATAGCCAACAATGTCCAAACAAACAGGAAATCTTTAAATCTTGGGAATCAGCTGCATGTTTGCTGAGCAGCTGGCTTTCTCCCTCTGTCCTCTGTCTGCTAGGCCACTGCATTCTACAGAATTATTTGCATCCAGAGTGTCAAAATGGCCGCCCAACATGGAAGGAGCAAAGGTAAAGTGGTGTATTTGTTTGTGTTAGAGCAGTCTCTACCTTTTTTTTGTTGTTGCCATTTTTCTCCCATTTTCTCCCCAATTTAGTTGTTATACCAATTCCCCGTGTGCATCACAGTCCTGGTCGATGCGCTATCCTCTGTTGGTCTGGGGAGGGTGTAGACTAGCAGTCTCTACCTTAAAATGATTTTGATCCACACAGGCTAAATGAAGGCACTGGTGGATTATTCCAGGGATAAATTAGCACACATCCACAGGAGCAGCGCAGAAATAACCAAACTCTAAACCTTCAAGGTTTTTTTCTTCAGGTTTACAGCCCAATTGATTAGAGTTGGTGTTGTGTGGCAGTCTCCTCAACAAAACTCCTGACCCCATAGTTAATTCTAGGGTGTCACTTATCTTGTTGAATTTACAGTACAGCATCTTTGAAATGGTTCATATAAATGTTAGAACTCCTGCTGAAAACATCTGGTATTACATGTTATCTGGTAATTACATTTCTTCTTTTTTTTTTACCACCAATATTTAGTGATGTTTTTCTCATTTACATTTTCTGAAGCTGTGGAACATCCTAATGCTGCTTAGGTTATTTCTCTGCTACAGAAGTCATTTAAGAAAAAATGTTTTCCCAGAAGTTAAATTACCATATACAATATAGTACGCAATTATAACTGTGTTGTTATAGTCATTCTCATTTATTACGCATTTATAACTGTTGTTATAGTCATTCTCATTTATTACGCATTTATAACTGTTGTTATAGTCATTCTCATTTATTACGCATTTATAATCTTGTGTTAGCAGTTCTTCCTGCTTTGAGTGATTAGATTTGTCCGCCAAGGTTCGACCGCTGTAGTTTCAGGGCCCACCCTGCTGATGTGATGAGCAATTTGGGGGTCCCTTCACCGCCACGTAGAGGCCCCCAAATTTCTGTACGGCTGCAGGTAAGTTTGTGATTCATGTAAGGTATCAAACGTCAGAAATATGATTTACAAATACTCATCACTCATTACTCAACAGACATTCCTATCCAGAGCTGCATATATGGTCTATTTACTGTGCAAATGGGTATTTGCAGAAGAAATTTTCTTACTGAAGGCTACCAGGCGTACACAGTACCAGGCATTTGAATTAAAAACTCGCTTTCAGCTACGGGCTCAGGTACACTTGGCAACAGTGTCACCTTAGAGCAATTATATTCAAATTTACTTTTTTCACCATTCCTGGCGAGTACTTGTTCAAACTTTGCTGGGAACATAATGTCACAAGACGCTTAATTACAATTCCGCAGCGAGTGCAAATAACCATAGTTAACTTGTTCGTAATTTTTTTTTTTTGCAAAAATTTTTTTTTTGCATTTTCCTTTTTCCAGAACGTTGTGAGTAATTCGGCATGTAGAGGGGTTGTTATTTACAGTGCTCAGTATGAAGTAAAACGCCTCCTTTGGTGTTAATTAGGGGCAGCTGTGCGGGAACATTATGTGGAATTAACGGTTTTCTGCGAGAGGGATTTGGCCTCTCCCTTTCTGCACACACCAGTCGCGTTTCGTTCTTGCTTTGTGCAACAACAACAAAAAAAAAGCAAACAAAAAATCTTTTCTCGCAGGCTAAACATAGCTGGTGCCACGGTGCTCTGAATAGACACAGAGTCTCATTTCGCATATCGCGGCTTGTTGCCTCCTGTCAACTTGCGAGCAGGAAGCTGTGAGGGTGGTGGATGAAGCACTTGTTTAAAATCTGCATTTCACAGTTTGAAGCTAACGAGCGGGGGGGTGGGGGCTCACAGTGGAATTTAAGAGTAAACTTCCAGCTAAATAAATTGTGTAAGTGTAAGTGTAAGTTGCGTAGCCGTGTAACGCTAAATTCCAAAGTGCGAATGCAGTGTGTAAAATGTTGGAAACTGAACAAATTGGCCAAATTGAATAGAGTGGGCAAATCTGATCATTAAGAAATACTGCACGGGAGCATTCACCATACAGCACGGCCTCGAGTGCCGTATTTCTTTTACAAAATGGTTACAACAAATAGAAACAATTAACTGATGATACAATAGTACAATATTTTTAAATATTAGGCTATTTCTTAATGGTTTGTGTGCAGGGTGAAACTGTTCGCAAACAGGCTGTTTGAATAACTGTCACTGTTCCGAATTTGATTACTGTAGAACACGGTCTCAGCTAGTCAGCATCCAGGATCAAAATTTTTTTATAATTAGAAAGTAATTATACTAAAGATGATGATGACGACGATGATGATGATGATTATAATAATAATAAGTATTATTATTATTTGTACAGCTCTGGTTTTAGAATAAAAAGCTAAGATCTATCATCTTTTGGGGCCAAAGCCAATTTCATACAAGAAAAAAAAAACTTTTGCAAAGCAACATATTTTTGCTTCTTGACAAAAACAAAAAAAAACCTGAGTGAAAAAGATGAAATATTCCCAGACTCACCTTTGGCAACTTTGCACTTGTAATGTTTTTGAGATATATCAGAAGAAGCTCTTTTTTTGCTTTGTGTGAGCCGTATCGAGTCTGGCTTGATTTGGCATTCTACTCTCCTTCAGCCAGAACGTGCACGGAAAGCGGATTAAAGAAAGGTCAAGCAAAACCAAGTGTAAAAAAAAAAAGAAAATCTTTTATTTTACGAAAACAAGAAAAATCCAAGGAAAACAGCTAGCCCACTGAACACATCTAGCACTCAGGGAACAGCACTTACATCTGTTCAGGACATGAGAACAACAGATAAATAAAAATGAACTCGAAAACAATACCAATACTCAGTTCATAAAAATCAAACTAGTGCAATTTATCCAGTCATATCAAGCAGGTAACAGCGATGCATTTTGCAAATGGAAAAAACTAGACAAAGAAAACAACTCACAAATATGAAGGCACCCTGGATTGTTTTATGAGAAATTAAAACCAAGGCAGGAAGTTTGGTTGGAATTATTATTTTTTACAGGAAGCATGTTGAATATGTGACCACCTTGCAGACCTGGGTCAAATACGTATTTAATTACTTTTCTGTGCTCTGTTGATTTTGCCTGGTGTAATTGAGCCTGCCGATATGATCAGAAGGCGGGGTTTGCACTTTCTGATGAGAGTAGGTAATTGGTTCCAATACACCAGACAGGATCAGTAAATCATAGAAAAGTATTAGAGTATCTAAAACAAATACGTATTTGACCCAGATCTGCTACCTTCCCAATTAGATTCTGTCAGCGTTGAATGATACCCACGTGGTCAACTACAGCCCTTGTAAAGAAGAGCCGTGGATGCTCTTGTAGCAGTGGTTGCTGAAATTTGAGTTATTTCTTCTGCACTTAAAACTGGGAAAATATTCCATGAGTTTGGGGTTTTTTGATTAGAAAAGCAAGCAGAGACGTACTAGCACACTGACCTGGTCCCCTTTCTCTTTAGCATAACAACAACCATCCTGTTCAAGAGGAATTTAGGGAAACACTTGAAGCACATTCAAATAATTACAGGTGAAATGATATACTGCATCCATACAAGTGCGGTTTACACTGTTTCACACGGTTGACAACGAGGGTCTTTCTGCACAAATAACGTGGCAAAACTGTAAACTTTATTCAATTCACGTCATAACTTCTCACTGTACACGCCAACTGTCTGAAAAGACCATAAGTAGACCTGGTAAAAACCACAACTTTAAAAGGCACTTACTTTCAAGTTGCTCGTTTAAAAGATTCAACCGAACGTACAGCAGATAAAAGGTATGTCAGATGAGTAAAATAACATGATGGGTTAGGTATTTCACATTATCATGTTCTGTCAGTGCCAACCATAAAAAAAACACAAGTCACTACCAGTTAGTTAATTCTAATTCAAAATATTTAGTCATTCTACAGCAAGTAAACTGTTCAGTTTGTTTGATGAGTTAGGATTCCGAACATACACGGGAATTAACCAATCAAATCAATAAAACTATAAAACTACAGCAACTACTCGTGTGTACCTGAGCTGCCTAAACCATTAGATACTGTCAAATGCCTTTCAGTACGTGATAATTTTAGCAGGACGGGGGACGGGGGGTGGGGGGGATTGTGACATTCATTTGTGCCACTGCAAAAAAAAAAAAAAAAAAGAACTGTTCTGGCAAATACAGACGAAGAAGCAGATGAATGATTCATGAGGTTAATAACACGGTCGCGATAATTTAGATGGAATCATTAATACGCGCGTTTCTGAAGAGTTTTTCAAAACCCGTAATCGTCACCCTTTCAAGGGAGGGCCAGGCATTTAATTAGCGAAGGCGTTTGCGATGACAGAACGCCCGCTCACGATAAGCCCGAATGACGCCGCAAAAGTTGTCATTCCATTTAGCCGTGGGGGGGGCGGGGTTGGACCAAATGACATCCCGGAGAACATGGGAGCTCAGACACGACACATTTCTACATTACAGACAACTGGCAAACCTAACGTACAGACATTCACCTGTAGTCTACAATTACAAAAAGGGGGTGGGGCCCATTGTCGAGTTTAAAAGAGACATGGCACAAGCAGAATTGGTGAAATGGCACGTTTGGCAAATGTGTGACGAAGCGTTTGGCTGCCGGGGGCCTGCCGAGACGCAATCCCAGAATGCTCTGCTGTGTGAACACTGGAGCTCTCTCTCTCTCTCTCTCTTTATTATTTTTTAAAACCAATCTGAAAAGGGGCGGGGGGGGGGGGGAATGTAAACATGGTCACGCTGCTTCCCTGACGCTGTGGCACCGTAGACCGCCGTCACCATCGGTAGCGAGCCCCCCCTCTGGGATTTCCACCAGCTCCGGGAGATGGTGGGGTGTTAAAAAAACAGGGTGGAGAAGCATTGGTGGGTCTCTGTGAGGGCGGTGGCCGATGGGGGCGGAGACCGAGCGTGTGAAGAAAATGGCCGCCGGCGGGGGGGGGGCGCTACGCGTCGGGCTCGCCCGCCCTCCCGCCAGCCCTCGCTCTCTTCTTGCCCTTCCTCAGCTTGTACGCGTGGAACGTCTTGTTCCTGAAGACGCGGGTGAAGAGGGCGCCGAACTCCGGCACGTCCCTTTTGATCTCCTCGCAGAAGCGGGGGTGGGGGGCGGGGACGAGGTCCGGGTCGTTCTCCCCTGGGCCGTCCATGATCTGCGGGACACACCCACAGTGACACGCCCACAGTCAGCAGGACCGCGTTATGGTAACGCTGCACATCCTCCCACGAGATCACCTGGCATCGCTCTCACCTCCCACAATTGGCTTGTGGGTGTGTTTTCTATTTTTGAAGGTGCTTGTTAGTTAAATCTATATCAATCATATATTTTGGATATCCCCAAGCAGCAATAATTAACAGAACTGTGTACAACTGGGAAATTAAATAGGAGACATTTTACACATTGGATCTTTAATCTGACTGGTTATTGCGCAATGTTTTCATGTCATTCTAGTCACCCTGCTGGCTTGCCTCACATCGCCGGCTATCCCAGCATGCCTTACAGACGCGAAGAATGAATGGAAATGAATGGAGGCGATAAAAATTAGCTTCTCATCAGAGGATGTGTGGCTTTAGCCTTACATTCACAACAACACTGAGACAGCCGGATTACAGAAAAAATCCCTCCCACTGGGCAAGACTGACAGTTACCACGGAAACCCAGCAGCCTGGCTTCCTGAACAGGGCCGACTGAAAAAAAGCCCTCTATAAAAACGCAACGACGATCCCCGAGAGAGAGTTCTGGTTGGCTGCACACTTTGCACAACAGCGCCTCCTCTGGTCGGTCCGCTTTCTGCAGTCTGCCTGGGCAGCCCAGCAGTGGTGGCCGCGCCCCCTGACAAACCGGCGGGAGTACACACAGGGACTACAAACCCGGGCGAGAAAAGCAGGGAAAGAGGTGTCGATAAAAAAGTGAAAGCACTGGCAGCTGTGGGTGTGTAAATCACGGCAGGCTGGGTCCAGGTTTCCCTTTGATTCAGACGCTCATCCCTCAAAGCCTTCGGCTGGCTGGCGTCTAGTCATGTCAGAGGAAAAATTATTTCAAAGCACAACGTTTTTATCGATTTCAACCAGAAGCCAGGCCGTACTTTCGCCTTCCCTGCGCTAAATTGCTAAAGATAAGTGGGTCTGGCCTCACTCAGCATCTGGGTGGGTTTCCTCCCCAGAACATTAATGAGACAGAGGGGCAGGCCTGTCCTCTGGCCCAGGATAAATGCAGAGTGCCTGCAGACATGCCATCGCTGGCACTTATCTGAAGGGGAAGGGTGTCAACACAGGCGGCCCGCTTCCAAAACGAGCTGTCTCACCCGGGACAGCCTTCTCTCATCGACCCCCCCCTCACAGCTTACTGGCTGCCCGGACTGGTCAGCTACCGACCCCCCCCCCGGTCACGGAAAAACAAAACGTTGCACGCGTGACGTTAAATTTCTGAAAGCAGAAAGCCGGGCTCAGGAAACGGGCCTTGCCTGTGTTAAGCAGAGCAGCCTGGGTGGGGCCTCTGCAGCAGTCTGAGGTGAGACTGTGATAAACTTCACAACAAACAGAAGCGTCCCAGCACCTGCTCACCCCCCCCCCCACCCCCCCCCCCTCCCAGGCGCGTAAAAACCGAGAGACCGAACTGCTGACGCAAACTCCTCGCCGTCTGCCAGCGCTCAGTCAGACTAACGAGCGACGCTCGTTATCCGCCCAATCGCAGGCCGGGCTGAGAGAGCGAGCGGTCTCTCGCCCGCAGGCCCGTGTCTTTAGCACGTCCGCCGGTGGAATTAGAGGCCGTCGGCGCCGCGCTGTAATTGGCCGCCCCCGTAGCCCCCCCCCCCCCCCCCCCACCCCCCGCGCGCGCTTTGAGAAACGCTGGAATGACACGGGCTGACAGACAGGCGCTGGTTATTTACGGAAAACGAGTTCGAACCCCACGCCCCCCTCCCCCCCCCTCCCCTTTCGCACATGTCAACCGGAGCGAGAACCGCACGTGCACTCTCCCTCACCCCATCTCTCTCTCCCCCACACACGCAGAACATCTCTCCCTCACACACACACACACGCACACACACACACACACACACACGCACGCACACCTGCGCTAATTCAAAGGAAGACAGAAGCACAATGTCACTCTTGCTTGGATATACAAATGCTGTTTAACTCTGGCACGTACACTACCTGCATACCAGCTGTGTCGCGCGAAGAAGAATTCCCTCACACACACGTGCGTGCGCGCGCGCACACACACACATACCCCATCAGAACAGAAACACACAACAGCCTCAGCGCTCTCTCTCTCTCTCTCTAATACACACAGGCATTAGAAAGTACCCACATTGCACATTTCTGAAAACACAAACAGATGAGTCAGTTCTCTCACTTTTCTGAAACACATAAAAAACTGTGGGTGTGTTTGCGTGTGTGAGTATGAGTGTGTGTGTGTGTGTGTGTGTGTGTGTGCACATGCGCAAACGAGTGGGTGTGAGTGAATGTATGTTTGTCTGTGTGTGTGTGTGTGCATTTGCAAATGTGTGTAAGTGTGTGAGTGAGTATGTATGCGAGTGTGTGTGTGTGCACATGTGTGTGAGTATGTATGTGAGTGTATGTTTGTGTGTGTGCATGCGTGCGTGTGTGTGTGTGTGTGTGTGTGTGTGTGTATATGTATGTGAGTGTATGTTGTGTGTGTGCATGCGTGTGTGCGTGTGTGCGTGTGTGAGTGAATGTGTGTGTGTGCATGTATGTGTGTGTGAGAGAGAGTACAGACAGCGCAGATACCTACATGCCCGTTGGCCACGTCCAGCAGGTCGCGCAGACGGCAGCCCCGGCTGTGCCTCCTCTCGTAGCAGATGCTGTCCTCCAGGACCACGTAATCCGCCCCCGCCGCCCGCAGGATCCTGTGCACCTCCTCGGGGGGCTGCCGGGCGTACACCTGGTACACCTGCCGGATCAGCGCACAGCACCGGAGTCAGGCGCACCGCAACGCTAACAACCAGAGCGGCCATGCTACGGCTCCCGGCCTGAATGGCGGAAAACTACAAACCACAAAAAAAAAAAAAAAAAAAACTACAATCCCATCAGCCCCGGTGTCTCAGCCACACCCACAAAAACTACAATCCCATCAGCCCCAGTGTCTCAGCCACACCCACAAAAACTACAATCCCATCATCCCTGGTTTGTCTCAGCCACACCCACAGCTATTAGGTTTAGGCCCACAGTGTTACTACAGGAATAAAAGTAACTGCACAGCCGGGAAGATGCATTATTGAAACGTCAACTCAGCGTTTCACTATCATGGTCCTACCATTCCCTTGGCTTTCATGGTAGCCGAGCTCTCAGTGAGCTTGTGTGCAGTACACTGACGTTTCGTTTTGAGGGTCGCGGTTCGCAGAAACACACACTGCAGGACTGGAAAAGGGTCGGGCCGTCAGCACAACCACACTGTAAGAAAAAACGTCTGCCGCACCCAAATGACTGCTCATAAAATTCAGCACCTTTCACTTAGCGGTGGAAAGTACTTTGCCTTGTTGTGAGATCTAAGGGAATTATCTCTGGGAAATAAGCAGTTAGAATTGTCCCTGAGAAGTAGCCTATATTGTGTTTGATGAGCACCATTTCCCAGAACCCCCGTTACAGAGTAAATTTACATCCTTGTGTTCTGGAAGCGAGACAGCTTACTAACGACACAAATGTTCAGGCACTGCTTGTTTGTGCAAAATAATCATCATTTTAATAATAGTTTTATTTTTTATAGCATCGTTCTCAAACCGAAGGTCAATTTACAAAGTGCATTGTTCCACTGCACAGAAAGGCAGGCTCAAAGGTCCTTCAGAGTTATTTCTTCTTGAATTTAAAGCATTCGTTCACCCCAAGTTTTTTACTCTATGTTGCTGTTGTTGTTGCTGTTATTATTATACCAATTTATAAACAGAATAATAATCAAGTTTCTTTTTGATAAAATGCATGGCATATCTAAACATGGAAGCTGGAGGTCTGACACAACATATTAACTTCACTTCCGATTTACATAAAATGTTTTCTTTCACCAACCAGTTGTGATGCAGAGATCATTATACACCTTCTTATTACTTCAGTAGTCCTGACTGTACCATAGGAACTATATAGGCATCATGGCTCGTTTGTACATGTGTACTAGAGCTATGACTCAGGGTATAAGATTCAGCGGCTAAGACTCAGGGGCTAAGAACTCATAGGCTACGACTCAGAGGCTAGGATTCAGGGGCTAAGACTCAAGGGCTAGGATTCATGAGCTAAATCTCAGATGCTAAGAGTCAGGGGTTAAGATTCAAGGGCTAAGACTCAGGGGCTAAGATTCATGGCTAAGACTGAGGGGCTAAGACTCTTGGGCTAAGACTCTAAGATTCAAGGGCTAATACTCATGGGCTAAATGCTTGTCCATTTACTAGGCTGTCCACTATACCTGAACTTGTGAATTTTAATTTAGAATGAAAGAAACATATCAGAAATATTTAACTTTACAATAAAATAGAATGTTATTTTCCTGTTACATGTGTATGCAGTAAAAATATAAGCATACATATTTTTATACATACTTCTCATGGTTATTAACACTTCACAGTTCAAAGGCAGTGATTGCACAGATTCTTTAATATCAGAGTACACACTTTCTTTGGCTCTTTATGTATAGTATATATAGTATATCTATTAAAAACGATGACTTCGATCGCACAGGGTCGTTAACGAAACAGGGTCGTTAGGTGGCAGTGAACAAAGCTCCCAAAAACAGACAGGCAAGCACATTCTGCGTCGCATTTAGACAGACGCATATCAAACAGCCAGCGCTGTTAATAGAGGTGTAGCGTGGAACTGGAGATGAACGCATTAGCATTTAGAGGCCCAGCGACAGCGCGACCGCCCCCCCCCCCCCCCCCCCCACGCTGTTAATATTTCAGGGTTTCGCCTGGCTCCTCGCACACGGCGCGGCATTGTTGTTTGTGTATCGTGAGTGACCTCCAAAACTGCACGATCCGCAGGATCACTGCTCGCCCCCCCCCCCCCCCTTTAAAATTCGACACCCGCGGAAGCCCCGCGTTTGATAAGAGCGCAGCCTCATTAGTCACTTTCACACAGAGGACGGCGCGCGGAGGCTGCCGCCGCCGTCGCCCACGGAGAGAGCCGGAACGATTTGTACCCGCCCCGCAATCACCCAGATTCCGCGGCGCGACAGCTCTCCGTTCGGCAAGGTTACAAAAATAAAAATGAACCAAAATCCTCCCCACCGCCATCACTTTCCCTCTCTAATGGAGAATATCTCCATCAGCGTTACAGAAATGCATATATACATATATATATATATATATATATATATATACACAGCTGAAATATCTAATAATTAGAAAAGAATCCCTGCATAAATCCTGACCTGTATACCCACAGATATACAAATGTATAAAATACAAAAAAGATTTAAAAAAAAAAAAAAAAAACGAAGAAAACTTCCTGGAGCAGGAAAGAAGAGGAAACCTGTTCTGAGAGGAGAGGAGGCAGACTTTTCTCGTTGGCAAACTGCCATTATTAAGCTCGCTTTTATCCAGGCGGGGGACTTCCTTATTTCATCCCGCAGACTAGCTTTACTTGACAGAATTCTGCTGTGGGGTTTGAAATGTAAAAAAATGAACACGTCAGTACTTGAAGTAAAAAAAAAAAAGCGCTATTAACAAAAAGGGCCGTCATCCTTCAGCCATATACTTTAGAAATAACGAGCAAATCTATTTAATTAGATATTGGTTAATTTACCTCATTTATGCGAATACACTTACCGATGCACAGTTCGGCATTTATTAATCGTTTAATTCAACATTAAAATATATATTTGCATATTAATTACAGGAAATGCTGTGTGTATCTATTCAGAGCTTCTGATCACTGACAAGTAATAATTCAGTAAAACAAATAGACTTCAGTGAGAAACAACTGTCAGTGATATTTTATAGCCCAATGCAAGCACAGCCATGCTAATTACCTGTCATGATGTATTAAACTAATTGGCTAATAAGCCAATATGATTATCAACATTCATCTTGTGTCACAACGTGTTTACTTCTCACTTGGGATGTCATGTTGTCTGTAATGCAAATAGGACAACCCTACCCCCCACCCTCCCCCCACCCTCCCCTCCCCCCCCCTCCCACACACACACACCCTACAACCCCACCCCCACCCTCCCACACACACACACACCCTACAGCAGCATCTACAGGTTACTATGGTATGTCTGTCACACAGATCAAAACAGTATAAGGCAGTAATGATCCACTCTCATGTCATTAAGCTGTCACTTTCAGGGTATACAGGACTGATTTACCTGTCTCTATCAGTTTATATAGTAGTGATTTACCTGTCTCAGGGTATATAAGAGTGATTTACCTGTCTCAGGGTATATAGGAGTGATTTACCTGTCTCAGGGTATATAGGAGTGGTTTACCTGTCTCAGGGTATATAGTAGTGATTTACCTGTTTCAGGGTATATAAGAGTGATTTACCTGTCTCAGGGTATATAGTAGTGATTTACCTGTTTCAGGGTATATAAGAGTGATTTACCTGTCTCAGGGTATATAAGAGTGATTTACCTGTCTCAGGGTATATAAGAGTGATTTACCTGTCTCAGGGTATATAGTAGTGATTTACCTGTCTCAGGGTATATAAGAGTGATTTACCTGTCTCAGGGTATATAGTAGTGATTTACCTGTTTCAGGGTATATAAGAGTGATTTACCTGTCTCAGGGTATATAAGAGTGATTTACCTGTCTCAGGGTATATAAGAGTGATTTACCTGTCTCAGGGTATATAAGAGTGATTTACCTGTCTCAGGGTATATAGTAGTGATTTACCTGTTTCAGGGTATATAGGAGTGGTTTACCTGTTTCAGGGTATATAGTAGTGATTTACCTGTCTCAGGGTATATAAGAGTGATTTACCTGTCTCAGGGTATATAGTAGTGATTTACCTGTCTCAGGGTATATAGTAGTGATTTACCTGTCTCAGGGTATATAATAGTGGTTTACCTGTCTCAGGGTATATAGTAGTGATTTACCTGTTTCAGGGTATATACGAGTGATTTACCTGTCTCAGGGCACACAGGTGTGATTTACCTGTCTGGTCCTCTCCCTCAGTGCCCGGTCCTCGTAATGTGGGTGGTTAGTCAGGGTTCTTCCAGTGCACAGTTTGATCCCGGCTAGAAGCTGCATGCTCCCCGCAAACACAGCCTTCTTTGAGGTCTTGGAGCTTAAAAAAACAAAAAAAACATAACAGTTTTCCTTTTATTAAGTATCTTGCCTTAAAGTGCAATTAAACCGCAATTTAACAAAATATTAACGTTTTTCATCGTCTGTACACCATAAGAAGTCTCAACCGAAGCGTTATTGACCAATAAAACAAACTCTTCTGAAATTATTTTGTGGTTCTGCAATGCTCTCTGCAAAGTCTCATACTGTGTACCGTGTGTGCAACGCTTACATCACATTGTTTTATTAAATGCTTTGCTGTGGTTTCATTTCAGTTGCTTATGTTAAATATTAAAACAGTCCAGAAAGGGTTAGCAACAGTTGCTAGCGGTTATATTTTAGAAAATACACGTATCCATGCGTACAGCACGTCTAGTTTTTTTCTTTTTTTTTTGGTTAAAGAATGCCCGGTTGGTAATTTTAGATCAATTTAATTGAGCTCTTTACTGCTGGTAAAAGCTTGCTTCTGTAATGTCAATAAAATATGAAGAGAGGGTGAAATGTTTCACTTCCCCTGCTTCACTGCAAACAACAGATGTTGTGGAAATAAAGATGAAGTTTTGCAGAGCTCCAAATGGAAAAAAGAAATAAAGACAAAAAATTAGCTATTTCCAGTAGCCTGCACACTCAGAATTGACTTGTTTTGCCTGAGACATCATGCACATAAATATAAATAATATGAAGTATTAGAACTAACTAGGTTTGCGTTTCTTCCTGTGTGCAATTTCAGAGCTTTTATGAACTAGAAATGACAGATTTCTATGAAATCAATGAAGTTTTGACATTTTAAAGCTTCAGGTGAACTCATTTATCGTGCTAGTTAAGAGGCCAAAAATCATTAAACTGCAGTTTGCTAGCAATAAAACAGCTATTCATATAAGTAGTAATAATGAGATCCAGCTACATAATGACAGCTGAACACAT
Source organism: Anguilla pacifica (assembly GCA_039654925.1). Lineage (NCBI taxonomy): Eukaryota > Metazoa > Chordata > Actinopteri > Anguilliformes > Anguillidae > Anguilla > Anguilla pacifica. The sequence continues at coordinate 63,150,357 of CM077288.1, forward strand.
AATATCCAATTAGCCCCAACCGTCAAAACTGTGTTAGCCAAATTGCCCTTAAAGCTGTATTTCTTGCAATATTTTTGCTTTTTTTGTATTTTATTTTACTCCTTTACAAAGTTCTTTTAAATGTTTAAAGCATATTTGATAAAGCATGTTTTGATAAGGCGTACATAAAAAAGCTACACCACACCAAGACTAAGCATAGACTAAGCTTATCCACCCTTCTGCATTAAAATACTGCACAGTGCCAGAACAGTGGACTGTACAGAGATTTCCTCGTAGCTAGACACCTTGACATCCGATCACAGCTGCATTTACTCAGTTTGCCTTCTCTGGCTGAGTTTAGGCACGGCAAGACTGTCTCTCTGGTAAACCATGGTTAATACAGGCACTCAACCGGCGCTGATGAGCCGTGCTCTTACTGGATTTCTCATTTGTACATCAGGAGAATCCGGTTCAAATCTGCGTGGATTAATTGACCCTCCGATAACTCCTGTCCAAACACGGGCCCCAGAATACGGCAATCAGCGGCAGGATTTTACAGAAAGAACAAACTCCAGAAGTACTTTTCTGAGTGTTGCGATATTGGAGAAAGAAACAAAGGGATTTACAACAAGGTACATAATGGCACCGCCAAGGGCAAAGTTGAAGGAATGACTGTCAGTTTGAAATAAAAATGTACAATACAGCCCCACCCTGTAAAACTATAAAGGGCTAAATCGATTCAGGACAGTTACCTGAACATCTGCCGCAAGCTTACGCTGGCATCTTAAAAAATATGGACTTGTTACACAAGTATGACATCAGTGTGCAACCGGCATTTACAATGAAGTAAGTCCTACTGGTAACGCATGTGTAATTACTATAACCACAGAGATATAGTGTAACTGTTGTGTATTCACAACAAAACTGAGCTGCTCTTCTTCCCGTGCAAGACCTCCTTACTTCGTGAGCTCTCAATCACGGTTGATGGCACCACAGTGACTGCCTCTCACTCTGCCAAGAGCTTGGGGGTGGTCCTGGATGACCAACTGGACCTCAAGGAGCACATCAAGGCAACATCACGGTCCTGCAGATTCCTTCTGTACAACATCAGAAGGATTCGACCATACCTGACGACGCACTCCACCCAGCTGCTCGTCCAGGCTACGGTGACCTCTCACCTTGATTACTGCAACTCTCTCCTTGCAAGCCTGCCAGCTTGTGCCATACAGCCACTTCAGATGATTCAGAATGCCGCTGCCCGACTCATCTACAACCTTCCCAAATTCTCCCACGTCACTCCTCTGCTGCGATCACTCCACTGGCTACCTGTCGCCGCCAGGATCCGGTTCAAAACCCTGACCCTTGCCTACACTGCTGCCAACAGGACAGCCCCCATCTACTTGCAGGACATGATTCGCTTCTACGTGCCTGCTCGACCACTCCGCTCTGCGGAAGCAGGGCGCCTAGTAACCCCTCCCACCCGCCCAAAGGGATCACAGAGCTTCTCCACCCTAGCTCCCCAGTGGTGGAACGAACTTCCCGTCCCTCTCCGAACCTCCCCCTCATTACCCATCTTCCGCCGTGGCCTGAAGACTCATCTCTTCAGACTATACCTAGATTAACCACCACCATGCTGTACATTTCACTCTTTAATAAAAAAAAAAAAACAAAAAAAAAAAAAAAACCCCCCCCCCCTTTTCATGTCACTTGTATTTGTCTTTGTCCTAATACTGTAGCTTATACTTCCTGCCTAGTTGGCTTTGCAGAGGTTAGGTTAGAATAGTGTTCACTGTGGGAACTGTGTTCTTAGCTAGAAATAGGTGTACAAAATAAGTATTATACCTTTCTGAACCTGTGTTCAGCAGTTGCCTACGACCATGATATGCACTTTTTGTACGTCGCTTTGGATAAAAGCGTCTGCGAAATAAATGTAATGTAAATGTAAATGTATTCACACTGCGATGGCTCGCCTGTTCCACACTGCCTGGGTGTGTAGGGTGGCTCTTGGGTTCATGAACAGAAGGCTTGTGGGCGGAGCTTGAAAGAGCGGTCTTCAACAGAGGCAGACCTGTCCTGTGGAGTGACTGTGCCCGATTTAACCGTCTTTCTCCCATCCTAGACTGACTTGTACGTCTGCTCACACTCCCTGTCAGTTTTGACTTGTCGCACATCTCACGCCATTTTCCCATGATGCTTTTCACTCATCCCTTGCGCGTGCGTACAGAAGCGAGAGCCCACAGGCTTCCACACCTCACATTTTCCCTCCGTTTTTTTGTAAACGTGGCTGCAGGTCTCCCTCGGGTGGCCTTCCCTCCGTCGTCACGGCTTCGCGAGCCAGGCTGTGACAACAATTAACAATTCATAAAGAACCCGCAGAAATTATTACAGCACGCGAACATCTGAGCTTCATACAGTATGAGTGGTGGTAAACAATTTGCTAGTTAGCACCGTCGCACACATTGTGGGAAAAAATGTGGTAATTGTGATAAATTAGTTTTGCAGATTCACTATCGCTTTTAAAAATGTATTTTGTACACAAAGTGTGAGTATTTAAACAGATAATAGGGGCAGGGGGAGGGGAGACTGAGAATTACAACAGTGCCACAGGTGCCATGGAAATGTGTGTACAAGCCCATGAGGTGATACACACACCATTTTTTCCCCTTTGTATACAGCTTTTGCATACCATCCTGTTGTTGCGGCAGCCACTAGCATATAATTAGCTATGAATGCTAATTGAATGTAGTGACTGGTCTATTTTTAATGAGCCAAAAGCTATTGTATAGTTATATGTACAGCGACAGGCTATAGATAGATTAGGCTATATAAATAGTGCAGGCTATCCCAGGGGTTATCGGAATCCTGGCTACCCAACATGTGTATGCTGGTTTTTTTTCCCAGCCAATCACTTTATTGATAGAGGTTCCCGAAAAAATGGTTAAAAGTTATCTCGCGATTTTCCCTCAAAAACTCAACACAAAGAAGATATGGCTTGTTGCCACGTAGCACATCACAGGAAATAAAAAAACATTAGGTGATGTTCCATAAAGTGTTCTGGGATGTGAATATAGGACATTTGTTCTTCATGGCATGCATAGCTCCATGACATACTGTAAGGTGGCCTTAAGTTCCTTCAATAGGTATTAAAATGTTAACAAACAACAATTAGCAGCTTGTTCTCAATTGAGAAGTCGCAATTACGTAACAAAATCCAGGATAAACTTTGGATCGGTAGGACTCAACTGTGTAACCAAAAAAAGTTAACTTCATTATTTTGGGTGCAAAGAATACAAAACACCATAAACGAATAGTAAAATAGAGTCCTCTCATGTGTTATCTCTGTACAGTACTGGACATTAGAAAATGCAAAAACGTTATTAAGTACATGACAGAAACACATCTTCCAGAAAAAAGTACAAAAAAAGCAAAACAACGAGTAACATCAACTCCTCTTGTGTGCTACCTAGTAGGCTACCGACGAAAATCATGAAAGTTTTTTTTAATATTTTTAAAAGTTAGGTTAAAGGAAGCTACGATTAACTCAGACATGAATAACTATGGAACCTCCAGTCAATTCAATGACAATAATACCAATACACCCCCCCCCCCCCCCAAAAAAAAGAAGCTATCTGGTTACCATGACAACAATACACACATTCAGTCACCCACTTGTAACGTGCTCTATCAGAGTGAAATGTGCCGTGTCGTAGTGAAATGTAGGCCACTCCGTGTCGGAGTGAAATGTCCTCTATCAGAGTGATTTAACACCACGGATTTTTGCGGTGAAGCGGTGGTACACTTGAAAATTAAAAACCGTTGGGCGAGAGGAGTCTGCGCTGTAGGAACGGCGAGTGACTGAGTGGCTACAGATTATCTTTTCATTGCGTACAATTTAACATCTCTGGCACTTACATGACACTAGAGAGCCCCAAAAAATTTTGATAAGCGATATTTGAGATGGATGCTACGGCAGAAAATGCTCCGCTTTCATTCCAATTTGCGATCTCTGCCACCGTCGCCTCTCCTTCAAGCGGCAATTACCGTTGCCGTGTCGACGCTTTCGTGCGGAACCCGAGGCAGCACCTGCTTTCCCCCCGACAATAAAGAGCGCGCCCAATTATCTTTCCTGCGACCGCAGCTAGCCCCTATATTTCACATCAGCTCACATTTGCGTGCGTTTGTGTAGGCTACAGTTTTGCAGCCACACACAAAACGGGACCTCACAAAACAGAGACCGGTGCGCTTTCATTGCATTTCACATTAGCTAAATGCAGGTGTGTTAGCTAAATGACATTTAGGCGATACTAATAGTTTCTCTCTTACATTTTTTTCAAGGTCTTGGTTGTATTGAACAGAAAAGCTGATTGATTGTGTCCCAAAACATGGTAAAACATGTTTAGGTCCCATTAAGGAAAGCCAACACAGTACCGTTTCGGGAATTCCTGATATATATTCGTTAACAGTCAACATTTCAATTGAACTTCTGCTGAAGAATACATATGACTGAATGAAGCCAAAGTTTTATTTATTTTTTTAAATGTTTTTTTTTTGTTTAAATTTTATTCCCAGCAGCAGACTGAATAAACCAATGCAGGGCAAACGGACACAAGGATTTCATCTCCTTGCCAAGGATGGGGGGGAGACAATTTTAATGAATAAAAATATAAATAAATTAAATCCAAAGGCTTTTGCTGGGCGTGTTTTCCGGGCTCTGGCAGAGACGCTAAAGGACGATCTGAATGCTAAACTTGCGCCCCCCCCCCCCCCCCCCCCCGCCGCACAGAGCCTGTTGCATCTTCTCTCTCTCCCTTCATTACATGCAGCTTTGGATTTGCCGGCTGGGGTCACCGTGGTTACGCTCTGATCCTCCGCAACCTTAATTGAGTGGTACGCGATCCGTCTCTCGGCCGCAGACAGTGTTTAATTAATTTGGCAAGGGAGGGACGAGCTAGGCCCCTCCAACTCCCACTGCATGCGGACCAGGACACTAACTTGCCCCCCCCCCCCCCCCCCCCCCCCCCCCCCCCCTCCCACACACACCCCCTCACAGAAGCACAGATACTGGGGAATGAGGTGGCAAGCGAGATTAGTTTTTGGATACGAAGAGCAAACAAAGAAACTGTTTACGGCGCGACCTTGTCGCGGGCGCGTGGGTTATCGTTCTAAAATGGAGGTGAAACTCGGACGACGTTTAATGCAGGGTAATGAGGAGGCAGCTGAATCTCATATCCAGGGCTCAGAGCCACCCAATCTGCAGTCTGCTCCACCAGGACACAGCCAAGCCAACCGCTAACCGAGCCACACAAATATTTATGAACCACCAACTGAATGACAATAAAGTTACCACCTAGCAACTATACGACAGCAAAAAAAAATAATAATATTAAATATCTTTAATATACCTTGGCTATAAACGCTGGCTTGGCTATACATATGATATAAAAAAATACAACAAAATGCCTTTCCAAAGCCTGCTATTGCTGTAAAATGCATAGCGTAGAAAAAAACTTTTCACAATGATGTCAATCAATCATGCAAGCTGGCTGTAAACACCATCTAGATTAAACTCTCAATGCCATGGACACAATTCCCCCTGGAACTCTCATTGGTTGAACCATTAGGCTCCTGTCTCCTGATGTTCTCATTGGCTGAGCCACTGGACTCTCGTGGCAAGGCCAATACCGGCTTCCTGATCCAATCAAGCTTCAGTGATGCCTGACAGTGAAATGAGTCTGACCTTTGACCTTGTGTTAGGCCCATCGCAGCGATACATACTGAATATTTATGCTGGAAGCCCCGTACGCAGCTAATATCCAATTAAGTTTAGGATTTGTGAGATATGTTATGCAAATGTCACTGCATGCTGGCCTATACCCCCAGTGACATTATAAAATTGATTAACGGAGGCCAATTAATATTCAAGGGTTGCGGCCTCACACAAACACTAGACAGACCATGATGTGCATCTGCCAGTATCTGTGTGTGTGTGTGTGTGTGATTGGGTTTGTGTGTGTGTGTGTGTGTGTGATTGGGTTTGTGTGTGTGTGTGTGTGTGTGACTGGGTTTGTGTGTGTGTATTTGTGTGTGTGATTGGGTTTGTGTGTGTGTGTGTGTGTGATTGGGTTTGTGTGTATGTGTGTGTTTGTGTGATAGTGTTTGTGTGCATACATATGTGTGTATTAGTGATTCGGTTTGTGTGTATGAGCGTGTGTGTGTGCGTGTACCTGTGAGTGTTTGTGTGCATGTGTGTGTATTATATGCATTTATGGAAAAGAGGCCCTGCGAATGTAACAACCCAATACAGGCCACACTCCAAACCTTATCAGCGAATGTCTGTCTTTACATCTTTTATCTCTACATAAAATTAATTTCCTTATCCAGTCACAGCAGCCCCATTAAGGAGAACCCTCATCAGCTTTAAATATTACTGCAACACCAAAGACACCACCAACCCGGAGAAGGCGCACCCTGCACCGTTCACCTCTACCGAATTCACTCCTAGCTTGTGCCCTGTCCCAAATGAACAGGGCCCACAAAACTCCTTACCCTAGATCCCGGATCGGTACACTACTTTGACACGGTACGATTTGGGGTGAAATTAATGTGACGGCAAAGACAACTGTGAATCGCCCTGGTCCGTTTGACACAGAATAAATAAAAGTCAGCATCAGAGACAGTCGAACTGATCTGAGATCATTACACTCCTTTTTACACAGAATGGGCCAGGATACAATTAAGGACGATGTAAAGTGATCCTGGAACAGGGATGCGCAAATTAGTTCAGCGATGACCACAACGTATCAATCCATGCTTTTCTGCGACCCCGAACCGATGTCGTTTTCATTAATAACAATTAATCGACGATAAATTAAGCCGCGGACAATAGCCACATTTCATAATACGCAAAAGCTAAAGGAAAGGACGAAGTTAGCAGGCAATTAATCAGAGAAAGCACAGCTGAATTAACAGAACTTAAGGCTGCAGTGAAGCGTGGGATAAACCCGCAGGATAAAACAAAACATTTCTTCTCATTAACATTACGGTCATCCTCAGTGAGTCTTTTTAATGGGACTTAACAGCCACTTAGCCATTTTCCAGTGGGGAAGATTAGCTAATATTTCAACACAAGCAATGTTTCAACAATGTTTTTTTTGTCAAAAGCACAAAAAAGACCATTGGATCACAATGATTTAACTACCTTACGCTGTACGACCAATAAACAAGTTAATCAGGTAGAATCAGTATCTCGTGGAGTGTAGTAACTTTAAAGCAGGCTTTTTAGGCGATCATATCAAATACACTGTCAAATTCCATACAATAGAAAATGTGTTTTACCTCATTAAAATTTTTCTATTTTGCACATATTTGTACAAACACAGAATACCATTAACGAACACTAACGTTTTTTTCCAAACAGGCCTAATTGCACTGCATTGTTGTTGTAGTCTACACGACGCCGCAACCGAAGTCCGGCTGGCCGATTCACAGTTTATGCACCGCTGGCCTGATAGACAAGAACGTGCTAGCCAAGCAAGAGCGCGTCAAGGACAATTATTACTAACGCCGGCTGAAGGATCTAATTGGCCGGATGGCACCAGCACTGGTTCGCCCCCAGTTCAGATCACAGTGAAATGCTTCACACGGGAACACGGAGAACGTGTTCAGCTGTCATTCATGCGCTTATCGGGAAACGCAGCTAAAATGTCAGGTGGCGTAAAATGTCAGGGCTAATTAAGTAATTAAAGCCAGAAGTTGGTTTGAAAACCAGAAACGGACGCGGCCCTCGTCTCCCGCCTCTGTTTCAAAAAGAGACATTTTGGGTTGCGGTGAGGACCCTGGATCGCCTTGGGTGGGGTGGGACCCTGGCCGGACGCCTCTGACTGATGGCGACGTCACTTCAGGACAAGCCGCGGGGACGGGGAATGAAGTGACGGGTCTGGGGTACGCTGCCCCCCTGTGGTCACTCAGGACAGGCGCGGGTCCACGTGAGCCGGTCCCCGGCTCTTGCTCACCCGCACTCGGTTCCCACGGGAACGCCAGACCACCAATGAGAGAGCCAGCCGCCGGCAGGTATCGGCAGAACAACTTCGACCGGACTTCGCCAGACGCGGTCACGGCCGCTGAGACCCATCGACCGGGCCGAGCGGAGTACAGCTGGCGCGACTTTAGCCCGCGGTACCGGTCGTTCGCGGTACCGCAGCCCGCTAACCGCGAGGCTTTCCCAAGAAGCGCCGCGAGAAGAGACGCCATAAAACGACGCCGCACCGGCAAGGTTCTTCAGCCGCCGGCGAGCGGGAGCGGAAGCGCAAAGCCGTCGGCGAAGCCCCGACTTCACACGCAGAAATCTCAGAAACAAAAGCGTCTGCGTCTGTGTGTGTGTGTGTGTGTGAGTGTGAGTGTGTGTGTGTGTGTGTGTGCGTGTGTGTGTGTGTCTGTGTGTTTGGGCCACGGCTGTAAATCTCCGCCCAGCTCGTTTGGGTTTTTTTTAGCCGAAGTCCCCAGCACAAACAAACAAAAAAAATAAATAAAATAAAATAATTTACATTGACTACTCAAAAACAGGCCCGCGCAGTGGAGAGGGAGCGGAACGAGCTCCGGAGCGGAACGCCAGGCTAGTATTAATCACCCGACGAAAGGGAAGGGCGTTAAACGCGGGGCAGGTGACGCCAAAAACCACGGCGAGTCCTACGTCTCTGCCAGACGTTCTGACAAAGATGCAGGGCGCGCGGCTAATGGGAAAATTCCCACGGAGTTGACGTTCGCGCGGACATAAATCGATCTCCGCGAACGCTCCCCGAACGTGGCCCCCGCGTTAGGACGCGCGGGGGGAACCGCCGTCGTTTCGCAGCCCTTTTGGCCCGTTCGGAGCGCGCGGAAAAGGCGAAGCCCGATCGGGGGAAATTTATTTACGCCGCCTTCGACCGCGCGGGTCCGGCGGTTCTGCCGCTCTTGTTCCACAGGCGGCCTCTCCCGGCGCCGCCACCGGCACCGGCACCGGCACCGGCACCCGGGCCGCTTCCAGATCCCCGGAGCCTCGGTCACGCTCCGAATCCAGCCCCGCGTTCGTGCGCGCCGCACAGCAGAACCGCTGGCTGCTTATCACCGAATTAACCGCGCGATTCCGGCGGAATCAACCAGAGAATTCCGACTGAATTAACCGCGCGATTCCGACGGAATCAACCAGAGAATTCCGACTGAATTAACCGCAGAATTCCGTCACTTAAAAGTGTATTTATTTAACACGCGGGGAGTAGATCAAATGTGTTCTACATGCAGCTAACCACCCCACCCAACTCCCCACCTCCCCCCCTGTTCCCGGACGGAAGGGAAGGAAACCCACCTGATCCAGGTCATCAGCTCCACCGTGTCCGGGTCGTAGAACTCCCGAAGTTCCGAAACTTCCTCCATGAGTTTGGGCCAGAACTTTGGATGCGGCAGGGGAAGCGGGGAAAAAAACAGCAATGAACTCTGGGCACGAGAGAGCCATGCGCATCGGCAGCATCACTAAACGGAGGCAGCTTAGCAAATCAACAAGACGTGACTGCGTCATGCGTCTGCACTGGGCCTGTTTCTGACATGTACATGACTAACGCACTGGCCGCTCGACGCTGAAAGACGGCAATCCAACCTCCTCTGTCCATTCATGGAAAATAAATAATGGCTGTTCATGTACTGATTAAACAGTGGTGCATGACCAGTTGTGTTCACCAGCAGAGATCGATCGATTGATTGATTGATTGAAATTCTTTATTGATCATTAAAATACAAGTGGCCCCTCTAGCCAGAGATGCCCCAGATACAGAAATCATCAAAAGGATGAACACAATAAAACACAATAAAGCCCAAAGGCTTATTTCCATAACAGTGGATGCCTCACCTTGTAATAAAGAAAAGCCAGAATAACAATCGGGATGGTGTATCTGATCAGCCTTAGCTAAGGAAAAAAAAAAGTATAATGAGAATAAGAATACAAAAAATGAAAAACACACCATTTAAAATGATCATCCTTTCATTTAAAAACGCCTTTTCACTTGAGTTACGTAAACTGTCACAACATCGCCATCTGGTGGCAGCATATGGTAATGTTTTTTTATTGTTAAGCTTCAAAGCAGTGCACTCAATAGCAAACCTCTCAGAAAGGAGTGTGCAGTATCCTTTGACACTACCCGAGGCACAATGCTATGGATCACAAGTTATCTGAGCACTGAAGGCTGGCAGCATCACTAGCATGGATGCAGTCAGTGAGCATGGAGAAGGACCAGAGAAGGTCTTTGTTTACCTTTGTCTGAGAGTGACAGCGGATCACCCTGAGGTAGAGGCCCCACAGCTCCTTACCGCATACGCCATAGGCCGCGAAGGCGCACATGTGACCTGTCCAGAGGTATTTCATTCTATGGACAGAGAGAGAGATAGAGAGAGAGAGAGACAGGGCAGGGAGAGAGAGAGAGAGAGAGAGAGAACGGGGGGGGGGTGAGGGGGAGAGAAATAAAAAAAGAGAAAAGAGGGGGGAGGGAGAGAGAGGGGGGTGAGGGAGATAGGGAGAGAGAGAGAGGGAGGGAGAGCCCGAAAAGAATGAGAGACAGAGGAGAGGGAGGGAGAGTGTGGAGAGAATGAGGGAGGAGACAAGAGAGAGAAAAGCACAGGGAGAGGGACACGGAGAGTAAGAGAGAAAGGGTGACGGTAAGCGAATGAGAAACATGACAGAGCCGATCCGTCAGGCCTGCTCACACCGATCGCTCCATCACACGCTCTAAATTTCATCATCCGCATTCTAAACGGGAACGAAGGAAACCCACCTCATGGTGCTCAACGCAAGGACACCGAAACACACGGTGTGCAGCAGATTATAAGATACGTCTGGCCCAAGGCTGATTATCTCCTCCTCTCTCTGTGAACGAGTGCCGCTCGAACTGCTGAAAGGGAAAATGGAAGAAATACAACCATTATAACCGTAACTGTGGTAAGAGCAACAGCAAATGGGCAAAACAACTGCATGCAGGCACGCATGCACGGTATGCTGAGCGGAGCGTCGTGTCATATCTGGAAGGGAATGTGTTGGCAGATGATTGTGATTTGATGTTATTTTCTGAGATGTTTGGGGAGAGGCTGGGCCGCTTCAGGACTGAGGTTTTAGTGAGTAGTGTCTGTGCAATCAGGAGGTCCAGATGAAAGATAGCGTATGATGGCTGGGAAGTAATTTTACAGCAAAATACAGCCTCTCTGAGAATGAGAAAATAGTCAGAAATAAGAGTATTGCAGCACCTGTGGAGAGTCAGAGAGTGTAAAAGCATCTGTGGCCAAAACAGCAGTGCGGCGCAGTGTTCAGAGCAGCAGTGTACAGCAGTATTCAGAGCAGCAGTGTGGAGCAGTGGACAGAGCAGCAGTGCGGAGCAGTGGTCAGAGCAGCAGTGTGTAGCAGTGGACAGAGCAGCAGTGTGGAGCAGTGCTCAGAGCAGCAGTGTACAGCAGTATTCAGAGCAGCAGTGTACAGCAGTATTCAGAGCAGCAGTGTGGAGCAGTGGTCAGAGCAGCAGTGTACAGCAGTATTCAGAGCAGCAGTGTGGAGCAGTGGTCAGAGCAGCAGTGTGGAACAGTGGTAAGAGCAGCAGTGTGGAGCAGTGGTCAGAGCAGCAGTGTGGAGCAGTGGTAAGAGCAGCAGTGTGGAGCAGTGGACATAGCAGCAGTGTGGAGCAGTGGTCAGAGCAGCAGTGTGGAGCAGTGCTTAGAGCAGCAGTGTGGAGCAGTGGTCAGAGCAGCAGTGTGGAGCAGTGGTCAGAGCAGCAGCGTGCAGCAGTGTGGAGCAGTGCTCAGAGCAGCAGTGTGGAGCAGTGCTTAGAGCAGCAGTGTGGAGCAGTGGTCAGAGCAGCAGTGCGGAGCAGTGGTCAGTGCAGCAGTGTGGAGCAGTGGTCAGAGCAGCAGTGTGGAGCAATGCTCAGAGCAGCAGTGCGGAGCAGTGGTCAGAGCAGCAGTGTGGAGCAGTGCTCAGAGCAGCAGTGTGGAGCAGTGCTCAGAGCAGCAGTGTGGAGCAGTGGTCAGAGCTGCAGTATGGATCAGCACTCAGAGCAGCAGTGTGGAGCAGTGGTCAGAGCAGCAGTGTGGAGCAGTGCTCAGGGGACTCATGGTAAGGTGGTTGGGAGTTCCTGGGTTCCACCAGGGCGTACCTCAGGTTCCGTAGCCCCACCATCAGAAGCATTAGCAGGAGCACGCTGAGAGTGCAGAGGTAGGGGTACACCATCAGCGTCCCTGCCAACCGCTCAAAGGTGTCCAGGGGCAATAGGCCAAACGCCTCCTCACACAGGTACAGGTTGGCATCGAAATCTCTGAGGAAGAGGAGATCACAATGAGAGACGAGGTCAGAGGTCAGAGGTCAAGGCCAGGGCCAGGTTGCACAACTGCAGCACCCTTTCAATGCATCGACAGAGTACGCTACTCCCACAGCAGGAGAAGGGAAACCACATCAACAGGGTAACTGACCAATGACAAAAGCCTTCTTACATGCAGGAGACCAATCAACAGGCAAGCAATGGCCAATGACAAAAGCCTTCTTACAGGCAGGAGACTAATCAACAGGGTAGCCATGGCCAATGATAAACGCCCTCTTACACACAGGAGACCAATCAACATGGTAGCGCTGGCCAATGATAAACGCCCTCTCAGACGCTGGGGACGGTGAGCACACCCACCTCGTGGAGCCAAAGCCGAACTTGGCCTTGATGAACTTGAAGATGTGCTCGTCTGACCTCAGCTGCAGCGCGGCCTGTGAAGGGGGAACGGATCGCCATGTCAACGGCCGAACGCCACCGGCGGGTTTGGGAGGGGGGGGCGCTCTGCAGAGCGGGAAGCACGGCAGGAGGCCGGCTGGGAGGGGTGCGGTGGCGGGACTGAGGGAAAGCCTTGGGACGGGGGGGTCGGGTGGGGGGGGGGGGTTACCTTGGTCAGATAGTTGAGGGTGAAGGTCAGGCTGAGGACCAGCACAGTGTGCAGCAGCAGTTTGGCGAGGCGTAGCAGCAGCCCTCCCGTCTTCAGGTCCCTCTGCCAGGATCACAAACAGCCCAGGTGAGCGTGGGCCAGAGCGCAGCAGCGCCCTCTAGTGGATCCCTGCACACCTTCCCCACAGGGCTGCCAGATTTGGAATTGATCAAAACCAGATGCCCACAGCTGGAAGCGTAATCGTAAAGGTTGTCAGGAACTGTTGGCCTGGAGGGAGGGGGGGATCTATGGGAGGGCCCCTTCAGATCACTACCAGTAAATCTGCATTCATCAATAAATCATAAATGGCGTCACTAATGCATTAATGGGTGGGGGCGGGGCTATGACCACCCCAATATTACCAAACAGGCCAAATAACCCCCAATAATAAAGCATGATGAATGATGATGAGAAAATTCATATCACAAAGACGGGGATTTCCTGCTGTGATTGGGATCAGTATTCTGAAGTATTTTCCCCTTCACCAGAAATGAGCAGTTCATCACAGTTGTTCATTTAATAAAGTTTTTGGTGCCCCGCCAAAACCCCTCTAGAGGGCTGTAATTCTCAGGATCTATGCATTTCACCCCCCACCCCCCCCCCCAACACACCCAATATTCAAACTAAAGTTATGCCCTTGCATAAACGTTTGTCCTTCGTTGTGACTTACATTTAAGTGCAAGTGAGAAAGTGATTTTCCTGCTCAACAAACAGTTTGGCGAGTTGAGCAACCACCAAGTCAACGCTAAGGATTAATGCTGATTGAATATCAGGCCTGTGTCTCTGATGTGTGTTTGCTCATCTCGGCTGATTCACAGTGCTGGCTTACACTGTGCTCACCGTCTGTTTACACAGCTGTGTGTTCACTGGAGGAGTACAGGTGAAGTACCGGTTCAGAAAAGTACCACAGCAAAATCCTGTTTCCTTCACCAGAACGCCACACTGTCACCACACCCACTGTAAAGGCTAATTTATACCGTGTCACACGACACTCTCAAAAAAGTGTTGAGACAAAAATTAAGGGTTCGCATGAAGTTTGGCATTTGTAGTTTTGCAACGGCCTGTGTGGAGGGTTCTGTTGTCTCTATGGTAACGAGATGCCAAACACTTGACCATTTTTTCCCCCCACATTTGCACATTTGTCCAATCGCACTGCATCACAATGTACTGATAAGGTGCGATTCTCATTACAGAGTGTGACAAAGTATGACATGTCCTCAAAATAACCGAAATTATAGAGGTACGCAAAACTTGGAAAAAAATAATGTGCAACACTTTTTTCAATTGAAAACATGTTATTTTTGTCAAATGATACTAGTCAAAAGTGTTGAGCAATGAAGTATAGATTAGGCGTAACTTAAACAGAGCAGGGATAGGGACAGGATATCAGTGGTCCATTTACAGAAGAGATTCAAGTTAAGGTTAATTTAACTTCTCTGAAAAGGTCCTTTTCTCAAACCCCCAGCCTGTGCTAGTTACCGGAAGTCAGTTAATGGTAAGGTCGAGAGCCACGTCATCTCTTTTACTGCTGAGCAACAGACAGGCTTTATGTGACAGACCTGTGGCTCTGAGATCAAAGCCCCACAGGTGCGGCTGACCTGGGCTTGGCGACACCGCGACTCCGCCCTCACCTGAAAGTGCCTGACGAAGAGGGCGGCCACGATGAAGCTGAGCACCAGGGAGCCGAGGATCATGGGATTGCAGAACTGCAAGGCCCACACCGACAGGAGGCTGGAGGCCTGCACCAGGTAGAGCGACGTCACCTGGTGTGTGGACGGGAGAGGGGTGGGGTGGGGTTACTGCCAACATCTCTCAGAGAAACAGCACCTCTGTCAACATTTAAACATCAGCTACATTACATTACATTACATTACATTACAGGCATCTTATCCAGAGCGACTCACAACTTTTACAAAGCATTTTACACTATATCCATTTATACAGCTGGATATATACTGAAGCAGTGCAGGTTAAGTACTTTGCTCAAGGGTACAACGGCAGTGTCCTTACCCGGGAATCGAACCTACGACCTTTCGGTTACAAGCCCAGTTCCTTACCCACTGTGCTACACTCCGTCCTACAAAGGACCTCATTGAGCTACAACGAAGAGCCCTCATTGTACGACCAACGCACCGGCCAGAGTTCCAATACAAACAGCACGGATAAAACAAGGGAACATCCAGATCATTTTCACAGCCTTAGGCTGCAAAAATAAAATGTCTTTATTTAGCACCAGAGCGAGTGGCCAATTAATTGGCACGATCCCCTGCTGGAGGGGTCAAACTGCTGCACTCATTAGCATAGATCTACACAAGAGAGCAAGCCATCCGTGCCTCGCTAACTTGAAATTTTGGCACAATTATGAGCCTTCCTGAGCTGTCAGATGCATTCTATTGGCTTCGCCTCGGCTACACGGTACCCCTGGTTAATTAGGGATTGAACCCGATACCAGGCGAGCTGTTACCTGCTCGGGGGGGACGAGGTCCAGACAGTCCAGCCCAAAGACGATGAGCGCCTGCACCAGCAGGATGAACTGATTGAACTGCCATGTCAGACAGAAACAGAAGCTGGAGAGGAAGACTAGCCACAGCACCACTTTCTGCAGAGAGAGAGAGAGAGAGAGAGAGAGAGAGAGAACAGTCACAGAACCACTTTCTGTAGAGAGAGAGAGAGAACAGTCACATAACCACTTTCTGTAGAGAGAGAGACCAGTCACAGAACCACTTTCTGTAGGGAGAGACCAGTCACAGAACCACTTTCTGTAGGGAGAGACCAGTCACAGAACCACTTTCTGTAGAGAGAGAGAGAGACCAGTCACAGAACCACTTTCTGTAGGGAGAGACCAGTCACAGAACCACTTTCTGTAGAAACTCTTAAGGTCTGCTTTATTCACCGTTCCAACAACCTTCACAAGACCTCAAAGTCAATTTTCCCAGAGAAAACAAAGAACCACAAACCCATAACCTGCACAAAACCCCAGGCACCAACCAGAAAACCAAAACATTCACTGAAAGAAAAAAAGAAACCAAAGACTTTCTGCAGAGAGACAGAGAGCCCAGTCATGAATGTAAATGCGCTAGATATATGCAGTGCCTTGCAAAAGCATCCAGACTGGTGATCAATTCTCACATTTAACTGAATCACAAATGATACACTGAAATTCCATTCTGTTTGATATTTTATTTAAAAACAGAGAGAGTCAAAATAAATCATCTGAAGTAGCACTGGTCTTATGTCTGAAAAAATCTGAAGGAAAAATAAAAAACTGAAATTCAACCTCCATGGTCTGGGAGCTCCAAGTTTACACAGATGAAAACACTACCATAACAAGGACACAATTACCTTACCACTGACCTGTACCTGTGGAAATGATAATAACCCTGTTCTCTCTAAATAACTCTGAATAAAAATACTGTTTAATGACCACTGGTCAGGCTCTAAGTCTGAGAAAAATGTGTAAAGATAAAGACTAAACAGCACTCTACACAAGCCAGAGATAAAGTAATACAAACACATAAGCTAGCAAATGGGCACAAAATAATATCCTGGTGTTTGGGTACCGTAGTGAGCACCACTGGACCAGTGGTCAGGAAACAGAAGCTGCATCACACCAACCGGATTCCGTCGAGAAAAGGCTCTCGAAAAGTTCAAAGCGTCCGAGAAGCGTCCAAGGAGACTTAGGAAGGAAGCCGCGGAGGGGCCAACAATCACGCCGGAGAAGCTACATGGTTCAGTGGCTGAAAGTGAAGTAAAGGTCAACAACGTCGAGAGCTCCGCGTGAAACTAGCATGTTGTACGGGAGAGTGGCAGGAAAAGAAAGCCCTTGCTCTAGGGGAGACCTCTTAGACCGCGTCTGGAGTTTGCCGGAGAGCATGCAGCTAAGATGGGAAGGTGGGAAAATGTTTTGCGGTCTGGCAAGACCATGACAGAGCTTTTATTGGCCAAAATTCAACGTGCTATGTGTGGTGCAAAAATAGCAATGCCCGTGCCTCAAGAAAGACCATCCCTACAGTATTTCATTTTCGTTAAAACATCTGCTGACAGAATTCTTAAAAAAATCATTATTATTTACTGTTAGAGCATATTAGTTTACAATAAAAAGAATGATTGGAAAATATGAATATATATCAATAACAATCCAGA
>CM077288.1:63172447-63229947 GCA_039654925.1 Anguilla pacifica
GGTCATAGGTCCCGCACCAGACCGGCAGCAGGGCTTTCCCCTCCGTGCGACGGGTTCCTCGGGGAAGACTCTCCTCGCACGCAAAAAAAAAAAATTCAATTTTCAAAAACAACTCTCGTCCCGTTGTTTACACCCATTACTACACCGGGATTGAGTACCTTAAAAAAACAGCACAGCTTTTAAGCTGTAAAACAAGAATGAGTCACTTCCCAGAAGAGGCGTAAAAACAGGAGGGTTCTTCCCCAGCTCTTCCCCAGCTCTTCCCCAGCTCTCCCCAGCTCTTCCCCAGCTCTTCCCCAGCTCTTCCCCAGCTCTCCCCAGCTCTCCCCAGCTCTTCCCCAGCTCTTCCCCAGCTCTCCCCAGCTCTCCCCAGCTCTCCCCAGCTCTCCCCAGCTCTCCCCAGCTCCAGACAGGGAGTCCCGCACCACGACGGCTTCAGCAGGCGGACTGAGAGAGCTACGGCCAGAGGAGGGGGATAATCTCCACGGCGACCGACCTCTCTGTGCGATCGCACAAACCCCGCCTGGAACATTATTTGGAGAATGCCCAGATGACGATTTTTTATTTTTTTTAAAGCCCTTTGATATTTTAAAACAAGAGCAGCAGAGGTACTATTATAGTCCCGGAAGGTACTATAACTGGCCCGAGGGCGACTCCACACGGGACACTTTGAGGGTTCCCAGTAACAGCTGCACCCCATCCAAAAATAACCAGCCACAGCAGCGGGGGGGAGGGGGGGGGGCAGAACAGACACCTGAGAAATATAGCGGTGCTGAAATAATGTGTGGGCAACAGCGTTGACAAAAACAGACCTTTCTGGGACGAGCACAGCCAAGCAGGGCTGCGCCTCTCCCTGGTGCATTGCTCTGCTCGGACAGATGATTAAAACACAACCCCTACTCTGCGTTTCCCATAAAACCCCTTTCTTTTTCCCCTAGCGTACGTGCTTTTTCTTTCCCTCCCTAAACCGTGGATTAAAAAAAAAAAACATTCTGATTCCAGTTGCAGGGCGAGTGGTGGGGAGAGGTCAGGGGGAACACACATGGAAAAGGTTTTTGTCATCTCTCATCCCCCGACAGCGAGCCTTTTCATTGCTCTGGGCCCTTTCTACAAAGGGCAAAGCCAGAGACGGGATGAATCACGCGCCGTACAAACAGCACCGGTAATAATAATAATAAAAAAAAATTCCATTATGCACAATTTTTTATTTATTTATTGTTTTGTTTTTGCGCAGGCAGCAGCCATGTCCCCCTGAAAGGACCCGTGATTGAAGGAAAACCACGAGCAAATGGTAAATGGACTGCATTTATATAGCGCTTTTATCCAAAGCGCTTTACAATTGATGCCTCTCATTCACCCATTCACACACACACTCACACACTCACACACCAACGGTGAAAGGCTGCCATGCAAGGTACCAATCAGCTCGTTGGGAGCGATTAGGGGTTAGGTGTCACTTGCTCAGGGACGCTTCGACACGCCCAGGGCGGGGGGATCGAACTGGCAACCCTCCGACTGCCAGACAACCGCTCTTATCTCCTGAGCTATGTCGCCCCGAGCACTCGGACTGCGGCGAACGGCATTCGCAGACACGGCGCGGACTGCGGCGGAGTCCCGGAACAACATGGCGGAAGGACCTCCAAGCACTCTGGCGGTAACGGCTGACGTGCCCCGCTCTGGAACACGCGGCTCGATTGCCGAGCCCAGACCCCCGGCCCGATCCGAAAAAAAAAAGCGACCCGAAAAAGTGAGTCTGGGAACACCCGCCTGGCTTGTAGGGGATGAGGTGGAGCATGAAACTGGAGGAATGCCCCCCAAAATAAAAAAATGTAAAAAATTAAAAAATAACCAGGAGTGCATCTGGGCCCATGTGACCAGTTTGTGTACTGTTCAGTGTTGATTTCAAGCAATCACTGAAGTGGATTGGTGCACTTAGAATTATTACATCCAGTTTTTATTTTCTCTGTTTTCTTTCTTATATTTTTGGTGGGGTGGGGGTGGGTGTTACATACAAGACCCAGATTCTTAATGAAGCAAAATAAATCACACAAAGAGCATGAGTTATGTACTTCACAGTTTTTCCTTTTACAGCATGTTACTTACAATGGTGGGAAACATACCAAAACACAGCCAACTTAAAAAGACAATGAATATGAGGGGTTACTGTGGTTTGCTCAGAAAAAAAACAAAACATTTTACAGCAAACAGGCTAACTGAGACACCACTTCAGAAAGGCGAAAAAATAACATGTTAAAGTGGACATGACAGGATTTTTCGGTCCATTCACTGTCCTGCCGCAACTTTGGAAGGCCTAAAGTAAAAACTGCCTCAAAGTTAAAAAACAAAACAAAACAAAAAACAAAACAAAATAAAATTAAGTGCTGGCAAGCTTATATAATCCCTTGGATTTTCACAGAATTTTTTTTCATTTTTACACTGCAATCTGGAAAATTACTTCAACTTCTGCTGCTTGGGGTGTTTATGGCATTCACAACAGCAGTCCGACAAATGCGAATGGGGTTCTAACTGGAGCCGCTGAACGTGAATCAGTCACGCAGTAACACGTGATCAGCGTCCTCTAGCGCTCAGGCACACCGAGAAAGCCGTCCAAACGACTCTGTTCCTGGCCAGCGCTCAAACGATACCTCATCCACCGGAAAACCACCCTTCAGAAAATTCCTTGAAGGGAGTTCAAAAACCTCGCTATGCGCTCTCAGGGAAAGGAACCTCTCGCAACACCGCACGGGTCAGACGGACTCGGGAGAGGTTCTTCTGGCTCAGAGGGCGACCAGGCTTCATTTCTTTAGCAGAGCGCGGCGGACCATTATGGAAATGAGCACTGGATACTTCCTAGACTCGGTCCCGTGGAGGTGCAGATTGAAGGGAGTGCAGGAGGGGATGTTTCTGGGGGCGCGGGGCTTGCTATGGAAGAAAATGGCGCGGTTAACGGAACGAAATAAGAGAGGTCCGGAATCTCACCTTGATGTTAGAGAACCACAAGTCATTTTCATGCAAGGTTGCCACATAGACGCTGCTCAGCAGACCAAGGGACACTCCCACGACACCTCCGACTGTCCCCCATGCCACCGCCCACCACGTCCACAAACCTGCAGACACAAGGTTTCTCATGTACATCACTCAAATAAAATGAACTACATTATAGTTTCCAGCATATATACATTTAAATATAGATTTTTTTATATACCCAAATGTCTGAAAGGGCTCAGGAACTCGGCCATCAAAGGTGAGGCAGAATTGTCTGCACATGCTCAGTGTCTTCCCTTTGAAGACGACTGCCAGGGCCTCATTTTAATTAGAAATTATGTTCCTCTCTTAACTGGAAGAAACTCGGTACCGCTTCCTTCCCTCCTTGCAAAATCCCTTCCTCAAACCCGCAGCCTTTGAAGTGAGCGCGGCCAGCTTGGAGCAGTTAGAAGCGGTTTGGGCCAGAGACCCGCACGTAACTGCAGGGCACACAGTTATATCAGCGGGCGAAATTCAGCCCTCCGCACCGAAGAAGCAAGCCCCCCCCCTCCCTCCCCATGCCCGACTGTGTGTGATGTCACTATGTAATTGGCTGAATTAATCCTTCACTCTGCCACCCAGCTGATGGGGGGCAAGTGTTTCCAGCGCAAAATGGCTCCTGTGCATCACTCGGGGGGCGGGGGGGGGGGGTCCTACAGCTGAGTCATACCCCCTCATGCTGTGAGCCCTTTGGGATCATGAGATGAAAGGTAGTATATAAAAGTGTATTTAAATTAATGCAGTCTACTATCATTATTATTATTAGCATTGCTTGTAGTAGCAGTAGTGCTAGTAATAGTAGCAGTAATAGTATTAGCAATAGAACAGGAGTACAGGTGGTAGTAATTTTAACAGTAGCAGTCAGGGCCACAGTTATGAACTGTCAGGTCCCGGAAAATAATATTTTGTCACACCCCCTGCCCCCCCCCCCAATTTTAAATGGTTACACCCCCCCCGACCCCCCTGCAGTCCTGACAGCCGTGTTAGTAAGAGTGTTAGTAGTAGCAGCGGCGTTGCAGTGACATGCACACAGCACACAGCTGCTCAGACCCAGTCCCTCACCTGCAGGGGGGATTTTGGGGAGGTCTTCAGGATGGTCGTGTCTCTGAGCCTCCTGACTGCTCTCCTTCCCCTTGCTTCCTTTCCTCTGTCTCAGTGCAGTCATGATGATGACAGGCCAAACCTGGGCAGCAAGAGTTGACACAGATACAGTATTACACATACACACACACACAAACACAGCATTACACACACACACAGATATGGTATTACACATACACAAAGATACAGTATTACACACACACACACACACACACAGTATTACACATACACACAGAAACAGTATTACAGACACACACACACACACACACACACACACACACAGAGTATTACACATACACACACGCAAATACAGCTTTACACATACAGATATGGTATTAAACATACACACAGATACAGTATTACACACACACACACACACACACACACACAGGTACAGTATTACACAGAGAGAGAGATACAATATTACACACAAACACGCACGGATACAGTATTACACATACACACGCGCGCATACACAGATAGGCTACAGAATTACACACACACCCACAAACATCACCTTGCAGCGATTAGCACGTGACTATTCACATCCGAACCCGTGATCATTTCATTACAAGTTTAAAAACTGCGTGGGAGACGGTTACTAATGCGAAACGCTTTGTACTCAATTGCACCCCGAAGGTGTTTTCATAAGTAACAACTGCAATAATTTTAGTGAATAAAACATTTGTGTCAGTTACCCAAAATAAGTGTGTGTTTTGAAGCAAATAATGCTTTAGATATTTAACACCTTCACCACACATAAATACATTTTGTGTATTCAGAAATGATTTGCTGACACCCCTCCAGTCAATACAATGTAATTCTGGAAAGTAGCCTACACAACGTTAGTAAAACGTTAGAATAGCACAAATAAAAAAGCAACGAACGATTTTTCAAGAAATTCAGATCTCATGTTCGCCTCAGACTGGGATATTCCGTGCTCGTCCCATATAAACTGGGACCAAATATAAGGCTAACACTGTATAACCGAAATGCATATATTATGCTACATCAGTACCGTTGCAAGTCTAAATAAAATGAATATTTATTTGCATCATGGACAGCATTTAATAGAAACGCAACATTCGCACAAATTAACGGTAACGTCCCCACACAGCAGAAACAATGGCCAGTTCTAACGTTTCAGGACTCGTGCTGTCCGTCTCGTAGTTACATCTGAGCCGAAGTTCGTCTCCCCAGAAAAAAAAAGCATTGCACTCGCGAGTTCGCAGGCGGAGTTCGCTTCTACCAGAATGAAGTAAATAAGACGGAAGGGGAAACGATAGTATACACGCACAGCTGAAACCACGACAGGAAATATGCCGTTTCTTTTTTATTCATTCTCAGGCCCGCGTTGCAGCGGTGTTTCCTACAAAACCTCGCTGCTACCATGTCAGGAAATCTCAGATCACATCATTCGCTAATCTCGGTCGCTTCGAGTCTACGGACACTTCTAGCTTCTCCCAAGAATGAATGAGCAGACCTGTTCCGCGATGCACGCAGTAAAACGTTTTGATCAGAAGCGTCCATTCATTCTACTCTCACCCTGTGATTTGAACGGGCAGGTCCTTTATCGGATGTCTATTGTGGTGCTCCGCTTTTTTCCTCTTCCTATGCCACTCTCGAGGATGCGTAGCTTGTAAATGAAAAAGCTGAAGCTATTTATGTTCAGGCGCCGACTCCTCGCTGTGTGTGATGAAGTTGCTGTTGGAATTTTAAAAAAGCATATAGCTTAGCTATGTAGCTATATGGCTATTTGTATCACGCTGCGTATTCACTGGACAGAAAAAAAACAAATACTGTATCGAGCCAAGGGGTTGCGCAGAGACCACTGCATCGCTCTCCACTTAGGCAAACTAAATTCACAGCTAGCTACACGTAGCCTATTACGGTTCAATAACCGCGGCATTTCTACAATGTCGCGTTCAGAATTGTTGGTTTGTTTTGAAATTAAAACATTAGAATTACGTAGCCTATCTGCCAAACTACATCTGGAACAGATGAGATCCGATGTATAGTCATAACCTGAACGTCCTGCACGGGACACCTGCGTGCAACAGATATCAGTGAATCAAGAGTTCATCGTTGATGCTTGGGAAAATAGCAAGTTGACTAATGTTAGTGAATAAACGCACAAAACGCCTTAAATCTGCTCGCAAATAAGTGTGCTAAAAGAAATGGAGGGAGACTTGAAGGGTGTGTAAAATTATCTCTAAATAAACAGCAGGTGTCCGTACGTACATAGATAATTAGGATTAATTTCCCCTTAATTTTGGTAGGCTAATTTTGAAAAATAATTATGACCAAATTTTAATTATTTGAACATTAATTTACACAATTAGACAAAGGGATGGTTTCCGAGAATAGATAAACAAACAGGGTAATTTATTCAGCTAATTAGTATGCTACCCAGTACCTAACCTTGCCAACTGTTCCTATGAGTTAAAGGGCATAGCTTGACAATAGCCACGGTGGGATCAGTTCACAGAAACATCGAGCCATTTCTTCACGATATAGCGTACACGGTCTTTCAGAGGAGCTGAAAACATGTCTGAAATGCAGGTTATGGGCGAAACGTTAGTTAGGCTACTTCAGCAACAGAGGCCTACTGAAGAACAAACTCATGAAATTCCAAATAACTACGTGACTACTGGTCTGCACCCTACACCTCTCGAACACCTGTAGTTTCCTAAAATAGACTAATACAGGGAGTAAACTGCAACTCACCATAAACCATTCGCTACAGGAAGGATAGGCCTACACATTATTTTCAAAAATGGCAACGGCAAGTCATGAATTTTATCTCATTAAGTAGGCTATGCCCATAGTAACCTAAAGAAAACTCAAGGAGTGCACTGTAGCCCCCTCTTGTATTTAATTTTTTCAGATGCCAGTTTCAATTTATATAATAAATGTCTTATTTTTCACTCTATTGTAGTCTAGTGTCATGCAGAGAATGGTTCAGGCAGTTGCAGTTTCTGCTCACAACAGTCCAATTATTTTTTCTGATTTACATTTAAAATGTAATACCTGATGGCATCTCCTTTGTAACAGGTACGGAGTGGAATGCTGAAATATTTTATGTTCCTTTGACTGCATGTTATTTTGGCTGTGTGCATACATGCCATTTCAAACGATAAAGAGATACTGCCAAAAAGATCTGCCCCAAAGAGGTACTTCAAAATTAAACAGGGAATGAACACGCAAGCAAAAGAAACACACACACACACACACACACACACATACAGACATATGCCTGCAAGCATCACATATCTGTATTATGGAAATAGTTTTGCTGTGCGTCTTTCACATTTTTATTTTATCACGCTTTTTTGGATTTTTATTTATGCACAACAAACCATGCTGTGAAATTTATGATTTAGACAGGAGGCTGAGTGATGACAGAGCTCTGCATATCTTGCAACAGAGCGCATTCTGGGCTTGCCTGGAACCTCAACGCATGACTGATATCTAACAGACTCTTCATGGTTTCTCAGAGACACAGACGCACGCGCACGCACACACACACACACGTATGTACTGCTATACTTGAGGACTTTTGACTTATTTCCATTGACTACATTCATTCCGTAACCTCTAACCCTAACCCTAACCACTACATGCATAACCCTAACCCTAACCTTAACCTAATTCTAACCCTAACCTTAAGTCTTAACCCTAAAACAGCCTCTTGAAATTGTGCGGACCAGCAAAATGTCCTCACTTCCCATAATTTTTCTCATCTTACTATCCTTGTGAGGACATTTGGTCCTCACAAAGATAGTAGTGCAACCACACACACACACACACACACGTGCGCACACAGTAGAAGCACAATTAACACATGCCAGAAGGGCCTTCAAGTCACTGACATTTTTTAAAAATGTACAGAGTTTTCCTACTATTATTAATTAACTCTGTGGTATTCATCTGACAAAAGCAACCATGACAAAGAGCACACAGTTCCCAAGGAAACAAAATACCCATAATTTATAAATATCTCCTTACTAGCCAGTATACACTTAGCTGTGGTATTATTATTATTATTATTATCAATAATAATAATAATAATAACAGGGTGGCACTGTGATGCAGTGGGTAGCACTGTTGCCTCACAGCAAGAAGGTGGTGGGTTCAAATCTCGGCTTTTGGCCTTTCTGTGTGGAGATGGCCTGTTCTCCCCGTGTCCGCGTGGGTTTCCTCCGGGCACTCTGGTTTCCTCCCACAGTCCAAAGACATGCAGGTAGGCCGATTGGAGACTCCAAATTGCCCGTAGGTATGAGTGTGTGAGTGAATGGTGTGTGTGTGCCCTGCGATAGATTGGCGGCTGTCCAGGGTGCATTCCCGCCTCTCGCCCAATGCACGCTGGGATAGGCTCCAGCACCCCCCCGCAACCCTGCTCAGGATAAGTGGGTATAGGTAACGGATGGATGGATAATAATAATAATAATACACAAAAGATGTTAAATGAACCCTGGTATT
This sequence comes from Anguilla pacifica, assembly GCA_039654925.1. Taxonomy (NCBI): domain Eukaryota; kingdom Metazoa; phylum Chordata; class Actinopteri; order Anguilliformes; family Anguillidae; genus Anguilla; species Anguilla pacifica. Next base: position 63,181,055 of record CM077288.1, read on the forward strand.
CATTGGCTACAGTCCCACTTTCTGCCAGTATAGATTTTTCACAGTTGTACAGCTTGATGAATCAGCAAAAACAGGGAAACTGTTAAATTATTTCGCGCTGGTGGTGAGGACCGTCTTGCTTCCAGAACACGGCACTCAATCAGAACATGCTAATTCAACCAATTATCTTGGCTGATTACTTTTAGACAACTTTGCGCTCCCAAGAATCATAAACTCAAACTTGTAGAGCTAGTATCCATTTTGCCCGTGGACTGAAATAATAATGACAGACAAGAGCAATTTCTACAGTCTAGAAAATAAATGGATAGAATATCAGCACAAATTACAAATAAGGCAGTTTTTATTACCAAACTTTATTACCAAAAAACAACAACTAAATTACCTCAGAAGACAACTTGCGAAGATAAAATAAATGACTCTCAACAATATCCCCCTCTGGGATTTTTTGAACGTCTAGCTTTAGAGTTTGTCCTCAGTGTCGCCAAATTGATTTTAAAAGGAGCCACTTTTAAGCAGGATAAACATTATTACTTTGACAGTAACAGAAATTAACGACATATGCACACGTAATGGATATACTTTCAAATTTGTTACTCTACAGACAAACGGTTAAACAGGAACGATGACAAACCCATATTCAGTCAAATTGCCAAGCATTTGCCATTATCTACAGAGCACAAAGTGTTGCAAGTTATATTTATATTCGATACACGTCCTGACCCTTTTAGACACCATGTTTTTATGATTCATGGAATGTTACACTTGCTTAACAACGGGCGCCAAGGTTTTAGAAATCCTAGAAAAAGATCCCACATCTCATTGGCGAATACCCACAGATCCGAAATGTTGTCCATGTTCGTAACAAACGCATTTGCTCTCTGTGTCCGCGTGGGTTTCCTCCCACAGTCCAAAGACATGCAGTTAGCCTAATTGGAGACTCGAAAATTGCCTGTAGGTATGAGTGTGTGCGTGGATGCCGTGTGTTTGCTATGTGATAGATTGGCGGCCTGTCCAGGGTGTTTTCCCGCCTCTTGCCCAATGCATGTTGGGATAGGGTCCAGCACCCCCCACGACCCAGCCCAGGATAAGTGCGTATAGATAATGGATGGATGATCGGAACTACTGAAACATGATTTCAGGGTTTTTTTTTTTTTCTTTTTTTTTTTTAACCTACTCCATGATTGTGTTAAGCGGGTTTTTGCTTTTGCACCAATTCCCATTCTTAGCGGAGGAATAGGCCGTTTTTAGCGGGATCCACAGTCTGCACTCATGGCTTCAACCGACATGCTGCTCTCACAGCATCACTTTTTTGACAATTTCACCCTGTTTTGGGGTCGCCTATCCTTTTTTTTTTTGGAAAGACGACATCCGCCCTACCCTAGTCTACTGGGCGCACGGAAACTACAAGCAAACATTTTTTTTACGCGATTCGTTTGGTCCCACAGACTGGAAATGACTACACGATAATAGTGATGCTTGTCATAGTAACATGAGTCACTGTGCTCCCGCTGAGCTTGCTGTCCAGCCACCTGGCTTCCCAAGATATTTCGGACTCCCATATTGTGTACCATCTCCCCATTTTTATCTCTGTCCGACAACCCACAGCGCTCTATCAGTCACCCATCTCTGCAGTGCTGGAGTGGACATGCGGAGCCTCCATCATCTCAAACACGCCTCAGCGATTCTGCTATGGTCAAGACGGCTCTGGTTAATGCTAGATCGCTATCCAACAAGACTTTTATCGTGAATGAATTCTTCGCATCCTGTGGACTAGATTTTTTTATTTATGACTCCGAGACTTGACTAAATGTTGGTGAATTGAGTCCTCTTCCTGAACTTTTCCTGAAATTTCTTCACCTCAACTATGTCTGGATGGGATAGAATCTTGATTCTTTGGGATTTTAATAATGATGTTTGTTGTCTGACTAAACCTCTGGTTAAAGATTTTTTTACATCTCATCTACTCATTTAATCTTGTTTAATCAGTCGGGAGCCCTACAGATGTGGTCTCACACCTGCTCTTTATCTTTTAGCTTTCTGGTCTGTAATGTCGAAATATGTGACACTTGTCAGTATGATCACATGCCACTATGCCAAGTCAAGTTTTCAAATCTTGTATGCCTAGTCATTGCTCTCGCTCTATTAACTCTATTATCCACTGCCAGTCTGGTGTCTTAATGCCCACATAGCCAATTCCCACACCAGCACCATAGACACTCACCCTTCTCACTTGGGTGTGGAGCAATTAGTCATCCTATTTAATTCCACGTTTTAAACATTCTTGACTCTGGCCCCTCTTAAGACCAGGCGGCTCAAACCCAAAACTCAGCCCTGGTTAAGCGATGCTACCCCGGTTCTTAGACAGGCTCACAGAAAAGCAGAGTGGAGGTGGAAAAAATTTTTTTATTTCATGTGTCTTATGATATTTGAGGGACTACCTGGCTAAGTACCAGGAAACTGTTAAAACTACAAGGGCAAAGTACTTCTCTGATATTTATCTCACAAAAATTGTCACAGACCCAAAGTACTATTCAGTACTATAAATGCAGCACTTAATCCTGCGGCTAGCACTGGCCTTAATGTGTCCGCTGTAATCTGTGAACATTTGCTTACATTTTCGGTTTGCTAATATTAGATCACACATCTCACCACCTGCTCGTGAGCCTTCTGCCTCGCTTATGTACACTGCTGCCCTAAATCAGTTTGAGCCTTTGTCTCTCTCCTGAGGGAGATGGCATATCGTATGAAATCCACAACCTGCCTCCTTGACAGTGTTCACTTGCGCCTCCTGAAAGAGGTTTTTGACATTGTTGGCCCTAGCATTCTTTCTATTGTTAACAGCTGTCTTGTCTCAGGTTCTGTTCCATCTTGTTTCAAACATGCAGCGGTTCAGCCTCTGCTCAAAAAGCCCAATCTTGACCCCACAGTTCTAAATAATTTTAAACACATTCCCATGTTACCATTTTACTTAAAGCCCTTCAAAAGGTTTTTTTTTGTAACCTGTAATCTTTTCCGAACAAAAGTGGTCTCTTTGAAGTTTTCCAGCCTGGTTTGAGGGCACAACATAGTTCAGAATCTGAACTCCGGAATGACCAACGATCTGTTGTTAGCTGTTTACTCTGGGCATTGTGCTATTTTAATTCTCTTGGACCTCAGTGCGGCGTTTGACACAGTAGTCCACAAGATCCTCCTTACACGTCTTCAGCATGGGGCTGGCATCCAGGGTACTGCTCTAAAATGGATTACCTCTTAACGGAACAAAAGAACCTTTTCAGTCAACATTAGTCATTTTTCATCCTCCACAGCTCCCCTTACTTGTGGGGTCCCCCAAGGGTCTATTTTAGGTCCAATACTTTTCTCCTTGCACCCGCTCCCCCTGGATTCTATTATTAAGAAGTATGGCATTTCTTTCCACTGCTACTCCAATACCCAGCTTTACCTTCCATTAAAGCCTAGCAACAAGAGCCCTCTGAGGTCCCTGTTTGATTGTCTGGAAGACATCAAAGGTTGGACGGCAAAAAAAAAAAACTCTCTCAAGCTTAATGACAGTAAGACTCAGATTGTTCTATTGGGTCCCCTGAACTCCATCAGCAATATCTCTGGCCACCTCAGACGACTTTAGTCATTCATCTGGAAAAAATATTTTCTAGACTTTTTTGATTCTGCCCTTAAATTTGATACAGATACGTTATTTTGAGAAAGGCAGTTTTTTACCAACTTAGCAAAATAACAAAAAATAAAATATTTTCTCACGTTCCCTGATTTAGAAAAGGTCACACGTGCCTCTTTATCATCCCATACTGATTAGTGTAATTCACTGTATACAGGAGTCAGTCACTCATTCCTATCCCGACTGCAGCTAGTTCAGAACCCTCCTGCTTGGCTTCTGACAGGCATTCGAAAGCGAGACCACATGTCCCCCATTTTGGATTCCCTTCACTGGCTCCCAGTTCGGTTTCGAGTTGATGTAAAGGTTTTATCATTTGTTTTTAAAGCACTAAATGGGTTGGCGCCTCTTTGCATCTCCGACCTCATTTCCCCCCCTGTTCTGCTTCTAGGTCATTTAGATCTTCTGAGCAGATGCTTCAGACAGTCCCACGGGCTCGGTTAAAGCTAGAGTGATCGTGCCTTTACGACTGCTGCTCCAAAGCTGTAGAATAGCTTACCTCTTTATATTAGGTCTGCCCTCTCGATCAAAACTTTTAAATCTCGATCGAAAGGCCATTTTTTTTCTCCTTGGCCTTCAAACGCACTCGAGTTTAACGCACACTTAATAAGGTTGTGTTGTCTTTGTGTAATGTTATGTTATCCCTTGAATCTGTTTTCATCTACTGAAGTTGAGTGTACAGCAATTTGGTCAGCTGTTTTTAAATGTGTGTTATAAATAAAGTTGACTTGACTGACTTGAAGTTTAAGAACAAATTATGATGGGTATATTGAATAAAAACCAGAGAGGAAGCAGGACTGCCCCCCCCCCCAGGATTTTCTGTGTCCTTTGGTGTTAAAGCATGAAGATGGCCATGCTGGGAAATGACATTTTCAATTACAACAGTAAAGCACTGTGGATTTATTACATTTCAAACTTAGAAAAAATAGATATTATTCACACCTTTTGCTAGAAAAATACCATTAAAAATTTTTACCTTAAAAATAAGTGTGCATAATACACGCACGCAAAACTAAATGTGCAGTGCTTTACAAAATCCTACATGTCCCTCTAGTACCATGCATTTTGGTGCTCAGCACAGAACTGCTGAGGATTTTTTAAACTGGCACACACAAGATCTTCATCGGCAACACAACCCTTTTTCGATACCATCATGAACTGCTGGGGCTGGATAACTCCCTTTTATCGACTGTCCATTGAATGTTTGTGGTCCGATGTCCTATCGAGTGAAGGACCTCAATCTGAGGGCATGGAAGCGGATCAATTTCTCTCAGCAAGCCTTCCAGTGAGCTTCAGTATCTACAGTACAGAGCCTTCGATAGAGCCGATCAGTTTCACACTCACTGCTCTACAGCTTGCCCGCGCTGTTGTGTTATTCTATTTATACTTTATAATTGGCGGCAGTGAATATCCAGTGTGCGTAAATTCACTGCCGACTGTTATAAAGTATTCACAGAATATAATAGATAATTGAAACATTGTATTATTGAAAGATGTGATGGATATCCAATTAGCCTAAAAATTCCATTGGTTCCCAGGTTGTCAGTGTATGTCACATGGTGTATGTTTGATCTGTTTAAGCACTGGATGAGGAGCTGGACCTCTTAATTTATTTTTGGCACATTCAGCAGCACACTGAGGAGGAAGACTTAGGCAAAAACGTTTGTGCATGTCAGGCCTCCATACATGGATGCAATAAAACAATTTATAATATTCTAGTGAGTGCTGTCCGTTTCTCTCTTTCAATTATAGTTTGTTGGATTCAGCACCCAATCATCAGTTAATATGCTTGAGTGAGCATGTTTATATTCCTTTGATTTTTGATGTCATTATTTACCCATTACATACTCCTTCTGAGTGGTTCATTCAGATTACTCATGATAAGTCAGATGGTTTTGTAAGGTACAATTAGATACGATTCTGTTGCATGACAAAAGCAATGACCCTTGGTTCCCACATCAACACATTCACACATCGCTTTTATCCAGCCGTCTGAACACAAGGACAAACCTGGCAGCACAGAAACACTTCACTACGGAGCCCACAATGACATACGACCATCGCTGCTAAAACGACCAGATGGCATTGGCTACACCCTCATAAAAGACAGCCACCATTCTGTGAACAAAGCTTCACACCTTTCCACCTGGACCCACTCACTGGTTTCATCTCAGTTCAAAATCAATTCATTAGCGTCTGATTGGGTCAGGAGTCCAAAGGTGCCACTGAGCAAATGGTTGTCAGGCATTTCTAAGACCAGTAGGACCACTGCTGCACCCTGGGAAAAGCATTTTTTTAAACGTATTCTTCAATAGAACAGTAAAAAAAAAAAAAAAAAAGCTGGCCTTTTTCTAAACCAGACACAGAAATATATACATGTCTGTGCATGACTAAGAGCTGTATTTCAATTCAGCGTTCATCAACCTTGAGTCTTAGACCAGAGCAAACTGTGCGTCCGAGGTTTTGTTCATGAGAAACTCTCAGATAACTTTGTTCAGACACGGCACTTCAGAAAAGATCAAGCAATTATTACAGTGCTCAGTCGTAGCACGATATGAAACCGTATGTCCCAGGGACTGGGTTTGACAAACAGCTTTCCAACAGAACAGGGGGGAAAAAAAACTACACACAAAAAACTCAAACTTTTCCTCAACTAAAACAACTTGTTTCACCCCACCCCCCACCATGTTCTACAAATACTTTCCTTTATATTACCTCACAAGCATTCCCAAAACGAGCATGAGAAAAAGCAATGGGACCACGAGCAAGCGCGACGCTACGCTGCACTGGATAGTGCGTTTTAATACACAGCGCTAGTGTGCTTGCTAGCGGTGTCATCACAGGTTACGCATTCCACCCTCCGATGCCGGGGGCAGAGCGGAACTGTACAGCCTTGCCCTGGCCCATTTTCAGCAGGTATTAAACGTGAACAGGGTTAAAACACACCGGGGCGACATAGCTCAGGAGGTAAGACCGATTGTCTGGCAGTCGGAGGGTTGCCGGTTCAAACCCCGCCCTGGGCATGTCGAAGTGTCCTTGAGCAAGACACCTGACCCCTAACTGCTCTGGCGAATGAGAGGCATCAATTGTAAAGCGCTTTGGATAAAAGCGCTATATAAATGCAGTCCATTTACACCGCATAAAACGAGCGTCTATGGCTGGAAACACACTTGAATTTTCTCGCGCTAGGTGCATGTGAAGTGGTTGTGTCCCAGGCGGCATTCTTCACACTTGTCTGCTCACGTCTCCTGTCTGTTCTGGCCCACCGATGGTGGAATGACCTTCCCGTGGAGGTCAGAACAGCTGAGACCCTGACCACCTTCAAGCGACAACTGAAGACTCACCTCTTCAGGCTGCACCCTCTCCCCATCCCTCCCTACCTCTCTGTAATCTCTACATTGACTGTAAGCTTAAGGTTGTAACTAGGCAGCTGTTTCGTAGTTGACTTAGTTAATGCACTTGTCTTAACTACTGCTTGTATTTTTGCATAGACTGCGTTGTTGCTGTTCTTGTTTGTGTTAGTGTTAATCAGTTTAACCTTCAGGGTCCAAGTTAAACTATGCATTTGGAACGGTACTTCTCTCTAGGGTTTTTCGACACACTTGTTCCTGGTTATGGTTACACACTTTGTTGTACGTCGCTCTGGATAAGAGCGTCTGCCAAACGCCTGCAATGTAATGTAATGCTTACTTTCTGTCTGACTGGAGGCTTAAAAGGTGTCCACTCGGGGGCAGGTCATGGCTTCCCTTCAAATTATCCTGCCATCCTTCCTGGTTGCCTGGCGTCAGTCACGTCACTAGGCATAAAACGCTGCCCCTGTGGTTCACGTGGGTATTACACCTTGCAGCACGGATGCGCACGAAGGACGCTCTGAATGACCGCAGGATATGTATGGCAGCCATTTTAAGTACGCGTAATTTACATCAAGTACGTTTCCAGCCTGAAAGGACAGGCCGAACGAATAAAGGATGGAGTAAATAAAGGAAGTTGGCTGTATCACAGCGTCGCTGCCTGAGCTGCTTAAAATTTAAATTAAGAACTACAAACAGACATGTTACAAAGATAGATTTATTAGATTTTTGATGCATCATTTTTTTAAAAGTAGAAACCGCTTAAATTAAATGACACTAAATGAACTGTTTGTTTTCAGTCCCTTTCATTTTAAGTGGAAAATAAAATGAAAGTTACTAAAAGAATAATGTTCAGGGATACAGCAGGGAGCTTGTTAAAAATTTGAAAAATACCAGAATATTGTAGCTCTGCTTTGGCAAGAGGTAGCTATTCTATAAACTTGAAGAACAATGGCAATTAAATTAATTAAAAATATATTGCTGTTGTTCAAGTGAATTCTACAGCCATGAGTGTGGTCAGTCTGCATAAAGCTATGCTATTCCATGCATAAAAGTTCTATACCCACAAACATTTGAAATTTGCATTTTAGCTTTGAAATCTGACTGAAGTTGGCAAACTTTGGCTTAAGGATTAAACTGTGCAACTGTCAGCATTTGCAAACCCACTTCTACTATCCTATTGACAATGGTCATACTTAAAACAGTATTTTCTCTTTCAGAAAACATAAATATGAACATAGGCATATGAAACACAGCACAAGTACTGGTCATTAAGTGTGACTACGCTGAAAAAAAACATAAGTTTGAATTATCAAAATTCACAACAATGGAGCAGGCCCCCAAACCATCTGAACTACTGAGAACTAAACTACGTATCTGAGGACAATTAAAGCAGCAGATATTTGCTAAATCCAAGGACAGAAAATAAATATTTCCACCTCTAAATGCAGAATATAAAAAACTGGATCCATGGTGAAAATTAAATTTGGCCTTTTCTGTTAACTACGTATTATAACGACTAACGACTTTCTACCAGATGGTGTGTAGTACACCTGAGCCATCGATAAACCCTGATATTTACCAAAATCAAACCCTGATGTTTATCGACATCAATAAATAAATCATTTTCTACAACATTACCATGGATCTAACCATAGCAAATCAGCAGTGTGCGTTGGACCATAAACCAAGAGAAATTTCCTGTAGGACACACCAGCTACCAGATAGTTATTAAACTGTAAATACATAAATATATAAATACTCCTTAAATAACGGCGTAGCAAAAAAGTCTGTAGGACATTTTCTGCGGACCGACTGTGCTCTTAATACAGAAAAAGTGTCGTTAAGAAACATTTCGGTAGCATCACTCAAACGGTGACATCTAAAAACACACGTGGTACATTGCTCTTCGTGAGGAAGCACAGAAAATCACTCGCTAAAAAAAAATAATTAAAAAAAAAAAAATCAATAAATATTAGCACAAATATGACAGCGAAACACACCCTGGAAGGCACACGGTTTACTTCACCTCTCGACTTCTAGCCGAGGTGAAAAAGGGTTCAACCTGAATTACAAAAATATACGAATACATTACATAATGAGTTTATAAGGGGAGCCGCCATCACAGGTGCGCATTATCTGCAGGGTCGGTTAGCACGTAATAGCCTAGCGTCTCGGCTCCGGGGTTCAATGAGGTGTTGTTGGACGTCTTTCAGCAAAACTGCGAGGAAAACCGGCTTTGTGAACGTTACGTCAACGCAGATAACTTTTCTTTATTGCCCTCGCGCATCTTTCGCTTATTAATACTTTCTTTAAAGTTTCCTTCTTTATGAAAGTTGATGTCCTTGAACCAACCGTCTGCCACTTAACTCTCCCCCTGGGGAGAATAAAAACACGCGTAAAATCGTGACGAGAAGGCGATGCGAAGAGAGATTCAGGTCGGCGTTCCGGAAGAGGACGGGGGAGTGGGCGAGAGAAGAGAGAGAGAGAGAGAGAACGCGAGATCAGCACCGAAGCCCACCTTTCCCGAAAACAGGAATTGAGGCGGAGGGGTCAAAGGTGAAAGACTGAATTTCTGACTCACAGTCCTCAGGACGGACTTTCTTCAGGAGTACATGGGGCTCCAGGGGGACCCAGCAGATGGGGGAGAGGGGTGGGGAGTGTCAGCGGGGTTTTGGTAAATGAGGATGTGGGGAAGACAACCAGTGTGTTTTTTTTGTTGGTGACGCAGTTCCCTCAGTAACCTGCGGGGGGCGCTGACGGCTGATCCCGGCTCAGGATGATGCTGATGATTTCCCCCTGGTGGTCCTTCATGTGCTCCATCAGCCTCTCCTTGCTGGGAGACTCGAACCCGCAGACGCAGCAGCAGAACAGGAGCACGCAGTACTCCGAGCCCGGGGCGGGGGGGGCGCCTGGCGTCCCGGGGGGGTCGGGGGTTCCGCCAGGCTGGAACACCGCGGGGGCGACTTCGTCCACCGCGCCGTCCGCGGAGGCCTCGCTGCGGGGGTCCGAACAGGCCGTGGCCTTCTGCGAGCCGTCCTCAGCGACGCACGCGTCCCGCCAGGGATCGAACCCGGGGCCGGCATTCTGAGGACCAGCCAGGGCCCTGTGAAGAAAAGCAGCCCAAATAAACCTACAAGACTGTCTGACAGGAGAAACGCCGACTGTACATCTCCACCGCTATTACTTATGCATTTGGAAGCGTTACACGGCTCCTATGGGACAAATGCATGAAATAAATACCACAGAGCCAGACACAATAACAGCAGCACAGCCAGAAAGCATCGCACTGATAAAGCTCTGCCAAAATACAGCGCGGTAATAGCTTTAGTTTATATATCTACCGAGTGGGTCTAACATTTACCCTTAAGAGCAATACGCACACATCACGCTAACATATACGTACGGCTATCTAAAAAAGCTATCGAGCGTCCCAATGTTATGCCGTATCATAAAAACTCACACAGCGCTAACGTATTACCCATAAGAACAATGCTACCTCGCGTCACACCGCCATAGCCGCTGCTACCGACAGCACAGCCAGCCACACTGCTGCACATTCTGCTGAACTCCATCCAACAGAATGGGGGGTCTACAATGAGACTGACCCCACACACATGTATAGAACACCACATTCCAGACCACCACAGACCCAGCTCTTCATACACTGCACACACTACTGGAGTTTAGGAGGCACTCTTATCCAGAGCAACTTACACAACTTTTAGCAGAGTTTACATAGTATCCATTTATACAGCTGGATATACACTGAAGCAATACAGGTGAAGCACCTTCCACAGCCGTGTACTACGAACCTGCGACCTTCAGGTTACAAGCCCAGTTCCCTAACCGTGATACCACACTGCCGGCCCATGTATAAAGTAATGATAAATAACGTAATGGTCTTCTGAGGAGAGAGGGGTAACGGACAGACAGAGAGAGGAGCAGACCAATCAGCGCGCACACTCACGAGCAGCTGAGGGAAATGGCGCGGTCGATGGCGCGGGTGGCCTGCTGGTAGTTGTAGTTCTGGTCGCCGGCGTGCTTCCACATGTGCGACTTCAGCGAGGGGGGGTGGCGGCACGCGTAGCCGCAGAGGGAGCACCTGCGGTGGGGGGGTGGGGGTGTCAAAAGGAAGCTGCTCGGAGCGACGCCGCCGCGGCAGAGCGGGATGGCCCGGCGCCCGGCGGCTCCCTCCTGAGGCGCACGCTTCTCCTGACGCATCTGAGATCTCAGACGCATGTGAGCGCTCGGGTCTCTAAGTTCTGTTTCTCCTCCAGGCTTTTTCTTCAGTAGAGTTAATAGCTCATTCAAAAGGAATAAGAAAACGCTGCAAGTCCATCGTCACATTTAGTTAAGATGAGTCCTATACCTGTTATCAAAAGGCCTGTACCTTGCCACACCTGTACCCCTCTCACCTCTACTGTTCTACACCTGTACTGTTCCACACCTGTACTCCTCTAACCTGTACTGCTCCTCACCTGTACTCCTCTCACCTGTACTGCTCCTCACCTGTACTCCTCTCACCTGTACCGTTCCATACCTGTACTCCTCTCACCTGTACTGTTCCACACCTGTACTCTTCCCACCTCTACTGTTCCACACCTGTACTCCTCTCACCTGTACTGTTCCACACCTGTACTCCTCTCACCTGTACTGTTCCACACCTGTACTCCTCTCTCACCTGTACTGTTCCACACCTGTACTCCTCTCACCTGTACTGTTCCAGCAGCTGCACAGTTGGCTGTTCCTGGGGGTGCTTCTGCATGTGACTCCTCAGGCTGTTCATGTCGGTGGTGGAAAAATTACAGCTGCAGCAACTGCAACACACACACATACACACACACACATATATACACACACACACACACACACACACACACACACCGTTATTCCTCTCGCGCACTCGCACTCACACACACACACACACAGCCTTATTCTACTTATTCCCAATGGAGAAGAAGGCTTTGGAGGAGCAGCGCCATTAGCCAAGAGGCTCTGAAATCACTCTGACGTTTATCGCTGTGCTTGATGTTATTTCCCCGCTCGCTTGCAGGGGAGGCCAAACAGGAGGCATCCATTTTGTTTTACTAGACATCGGGAGGGTGAAATCATGTCCCCTCTTAAGTCATCCACACTGTAGTGCTCATCGCTGCGTTTTAAGGATATCAGACGCGCCAGTGCAAGCACGCCCCAGCGGTACGCCAGAAATGTAAACATCCGGCGGGAAGCTGGCGACGGGCGCGACTTTCGGCGCGCGGTTAAGGTGTCCCGCGGCCTCGTGTCTCCCAGCATGCCCCGCCGGAGTTTCTGCGCAGTGTCAAAGCCTCTTTTGAAGAGCGGGGATTAACGGTGGCGGGGGGGGGGGGGGGGGGGGGGGGGGGCGCTCAGCCGGCCAGCGGGCCGACAAACACACAGGGCCTTCAGGAACACACGCACCCGTTTGCTTTCCAGCCACGGGAGCCAGATTAGGCTTTTTTCTTTTTTCTTCTTCTTTTCCTCTTTCACCCTGCAGGTAGAGACCACATTTTTCTGTTCTCGGGAAAATCAATGTGGACACAAGAGCTTTATATCTTAAGAGGAACACATCGGTTTCGGGGGGAAACAGACCCGCAGAATGCCGTTTTGTAGCGGCATCCTTTCACTGATGGAGTTCCTGGAGGCGCTACAGTAAACCGGCCTCCCACTGTGAGGAATATGGACCACCGCGCTTTCTGCCCAGAATATATCTGCTACGGAACTTGTTTTTGCCAAATTCAGCTCTTTGGGAGGGGCACGGCATTCACCCGGCTCTGATATCACCCCTGTAAATAAGAGCTCCTGCGTTCCTGTCTGTTTGCGGCGTCTCTGTGAGTTTGTGTCAGCGTTTGAGTGTGCGTTTCCGTCAGTCGATGTGAATTTGTGTTTGTGTGTATTTGCATGTCTGGTTGTCTGCGTGCAAGTATTTCTGTCAAACTGCCGAACGTGTTTACGAATCTGTCATTTTTATTTTTATCAGTTTTCATGCGTGTATGTATTTTTGTGAGTATGCGTGTGTGTGTGCGCACGTACATACGTATGTACATGCATGTGCGTACTTACATGTGCGCGTACATGCGTGTGTACATGGGTGTGTGTGCTCACGCGTGTACATGCGTGTGTACTTGGGTGTGTGTGCTCGTGAGCGTACATACGTGTGTACATGGGTGTGTGTGCTCACGTGTACACGGCTGTGTACATGGGTGTGTGTGCTTGTGAGTGTACATCCGTGTGTGCTCACGTGTGTACATGCGTGTGTACATGGGTGTGTGTGCTCACGTGTATACATCCGTGTGTACATGGGTGTGTGTGCTCACGTGTACATACGTGTGTACATGGGTGTGTGTGCTCGTGTGCGTACATACGGGTGTACATGGGTGTGTGTGCTCGTGTGTGTACATGGGTGTGTGTGCTCACGTGTGTACATGCGTGTGTACATGGGTGTGTGTGCTCACGTGTGTACATGCGTGTGTACATGGGTGTCCTCTGTATGTCGGATGCCAGAGGGAGCCTGACTGCGGCTCTGTTCACCACTGTTCAGCGCCAGCCCCAGTCACAGCACTGCACAGTGATGCCCAGCGTGTTCAGCGTTAAGTGTTCAGAGATGACTCACTCAGGCTCAGAGGATTACACGGCTTCATTTCGAGATGTGAGTTTCTCTCTCTCTGCCTCTCTGTCTCTCTCCGCCCCTGCATCTGTCTGCCTCTGTCTTTCTCAGTCTCTCTCCCTCTCTCTGTCTGTCTCTCCCTCTGTGTCTGTCTGTCTGTCTGTCTGTCTGTCTCTCTCTCTTTCTCTCACTCTCTCTCTCTGTCCCCTCCTCTGTTTCTGTCTCTCCGTCTGTCTCTCTCCGCCCCTGCATCTGTCTGCCTCTGTCTTTCTCAGTCTCTCTCTCTCTCTCTCTCTGTCTGTCTCTGTCTCTGTCTCTGTCTCTCTCGGTCCCTCTCAGCCTCTATTTCTCAATCTCCATCTCGCTCTCTCTCTGTCCCCCCCCTCCCCCGTGTCTGTCTGTCTGTCTCTCTGTCACTCTCTCCGGCTCTCTCTCTCTGGAAACCTTATGAAACACATCACGCCAAGGCCAAGCGTAACAAACAGAGAGAAGCGACAGCTCCCCGCATCAAAGACATCCTTTATTTACACAGCAGAGTTATTAAAGAGCTACATCTCCAGATGCTACCGTGCAGCTTTTCTGCTGAAAGAAACGCACCCTTCGTGTCCTAACACCCGCTTCCTTATATAGCCGCAGTACACGACCTGTGCTTGGCAGCTCGTCAGCGCTGCCCGAACTTTACTTATACCACACTGCCCTCTTCTGGCGGCTCCCGGTACCGCCAATCACTCCCCCTCGTAAAGGAATGTATTCAAATGTGAAATTGAACATTGGGCGACTTATCTCTGTGTTGTAGGAATCCATACTGAAAAGCTCTTAATTCTTCCTAATGACCAATTACACCTTGTATTCTTAACTCGGCCTAATAACAAACCCAGAACACAGAGTGCAGTGAATTACATCCCTAAATGATGTCAAGACTTATACCTTCAGAATTCTGTTCTTCATTGATTAAAAACAGTCCTAGCTAAGATGCTGACACAGGCAGCTCTATAAATGGTACTTTGGCTTGTATTGTCTCCTGTTCCAACTTGTTAAACAGTCCAGACTAGAAGGGTGGTAGTTTACCAATAACAGGTGGCAAGAGTGCAAACGGCTAAATTGCATTTTGGGAACTGGTAGCAAATGGGAAAGTTAAAAGGCAGATGAACAATTCACAGTAAGCTCAAGACTACAACTCCCACTGGCACCTCCAAAACCTGCATGAGGTGTTGTCTACAGGGCTCGCCTTGGGCCAGGAGTCTATGACACACGAGACACCTACATAAAAACACACACCTGCTCAGAAACGCACATGTCCCCTGGTTCACCAGTAGGGGGCAGCACCTGGGCTCAGCACTAACCTGTACGGCTTCTCGGTGCTGTGGATCCTCTGGTGATTCTGAACTCCGATCCAGGAGGAGCTGGCGTAGTCGCAAACGCCACACCGGTAAACTCTCTGACCCTGAAAAGCTTCTGGAAGACAAGGTTATGATTGTGGCCTTTGCCACTAAATGTGGAGAACATTCAGAAATGTTGCAATGTTGCAGTTTGCAATTACCAAACCTGTCATTGGAAATTAAACCTATTAAGTGATAATTATGTTCCTTAAGGTGTGTGCCGTTATTTGCAAATGAGGGGCGTGGCCAACATGGTTGCCGTAGGAACCTTCTGTAAGGCCTATAGTACTGTATAGTCAGTACTACAGCATATATTCAAGTGTCACATTACTCACCCTTAGCGGCTTTCTTCTCCAGCGAATCGTCTGCGGTCACCATGGTTTCGATGATGGGCACCATTGTTGCCAAGGCTCCCTCATACCCATGCTGGCTGCTCTCATGATTCTGCAGCCGTCTCTGTGTAACATTAGAAAACATCACAAGTGGGAGACAGACCAGTGGGCAGTATTAATAAAACAATCACACTTGTGTGAGAGGCCACTGTGCAGTATTAATAAAACAAACAAGTGTGAGAGCCAACTGCAGTATTAATAAAACAATCCCAAGTGAGAGACCACTGTGCAGTATTAATAAAGCAATCACGAGTGAGAGCCAACAGCAATATTAATAAAACAATTCCAAGTGTAAGACAAATGTGCAGTATTAATAAAACAAACCCAAGTGTGATACAGACAACTGTGCAGTACTAATAAAACAATCACAAGTGTGAGAGCCAACTGTGCAGTACTAATAAAACAATCACAAGTGTGAGAGCCAACTGTGCAGTATTAAATTGCAAGAATGAGAGGCCAGTCTGTGTGATGTGAATAAAATCATGAGCGAGAAATTAGCAGGGAAAATGAGCAGGGACCAAACGCAAACAGAACAGAAATATGTTTCATAAGCGATTCCTAGAACAGCTGCACAGACGTTCGGCAGGGCTGTTCTCAAGAGGGTGCTGGTATTAATAAAACCACCAATGGGGAGAAAGATGACTAATATTAATAAAACAATTCCAGACAGGCGACTAAGTGGACTCCATCCAACTCTTGTACAACGTCTGAGCAAACTGCCTGGATAACCTTTCCAACAGAGGATGAAAAAAATTCACAAAAAGAGTAGGAACTCTCAAAATGTCAAGATACAGGCTTTTGAAAAATGTCAGCTTCAAAAGGTGTACATTTTCCTGAATAACTCATTGAAGTCGCTATAGACTGACTTCTGTTTCTAAACAGTGTAGAATTAATCTTCACAAGCAGGTCTCAAAACCCACACTATAATCAATTTATCTCACCTTTATATAATCCATACAGGTTCAGTAACACAAGACAAGTAAAACTAAGAAAAACCTTCGCTGGAATAAACACTCCACTCAGCACTGTGATGCATTAATGAGGAGAACAGGATCCCTGGCTAAGTCAGAATGCTAACAAAATCAGTCTGATCTCACTGTGTTTTACTTTAAAGCTCATAACAAACGTGCATGTGCGGTAACTCTTCACCTTACACCACAGGGCTCTCTGAGTCTGACCCTGGTTCCGGAGAGCTGCATGGTGTGTTGGGTTGGCCTGTTACCCAGCACTTAACAGAACAGTAAAAGCAGCCGATTAGACAGTCACCTCACCTCACCTGAAGGTGCTGGGTCTGAACCGGTGGTTGATGATGCTTGGACTTTTCAAGCTTAGTAAAAGGGGACTTAGGGGAGATATGATTGAGGCTTTTAAATTTATTAAAGGGATTAACAAAGTGAACTACAGGAAATTATTCAAGTTGAGTTCGGTCAGCAGAACGAGGGGGCATAAATGGAAACTGGCAAAGGGTAAATTTCACACAGACATTAGGAAATATTTTTTCTCACAGAGAGTGGTCAATGTGTGGAAGAGCTTGCCTGGACATGTAGTGGAGTCAGAAACACTGGGGGTAGTCAAGGCCCGGCTTGATAAAGCGTTAGATACTATCTAGCTTTTAGGTAAACTAAGCATTAAGTACAGTTTAGTGGCAGAAATAGGCGAGCAGTGTTGGGTTGTGTTACGTTGTGTTATGTTACGTTGTGTTACGTTATGTTATGTTGTGTTATGTTACGTTATGCTATGTTACGTTACGTTAGCAGGGAAGCCGCTCAGCTGCAGGAGCAGGCCGTGGGGCTCTGGTGCAGCAGGAGGCCCAGGTGTGCAGAGACCCCTCACCTTACGCCGCTGCTGGCTGCAGTGCACCCTGGTCTTACATTGATGGGTCACATGGTTCTCCAGGTCCTTGCTGTTGCGGGGGGCGTGTTGGCAGGCGGGGCACTGGCAGGGCTGCTGGTGGAGGAGTGCCCACGGGCGCTGCTTGGCACGGCCCTCTGAGGCGTTGCCATAGCAGCGGAGCTGGCACAGGCGGGGCCTCTTGCTGCCGGGACGGGCCTCTGCCAGCTCACCCTCGGGCGGGGCCGCCCCGTCGCCGGGCGAACTCTGGGCGTTGTCCCGCAGCTCTCTCAGGATGTCCTCGTCCGAGGCGTTCTCATTGGTGCGCTCCCGCAGCTTCTCGATGACGGTCAGCAGGGATTGGCTGATACCCGCCTGGGCCGGGCTCTTGGCCACGCCCTCCCCAGCGAGGTCTTTGGTGGGGGAGGGGGGTGTCTGTGGGGCGGAGGGCATGGCGAACGCCGCGGAATCCCGTCCCGCCTCTGGGACCCCGGCGTCCCCGGTGCTGTGGCTGGCCGGAGCGGCTGCCGTCATCGGCATGGCAACGAGGGCCTCGGCGGCCAGCGAGTGCAGGAGGAGAGATTCGGACTGAGTCCTCCTGCGGGAGGCGGGAACCTCCTCATCTGTCACCAGGGCCTCGGAGGTGTCCTCTGCCTCCTCCTCCTCCTCCTCCTCCTCCTCCTCCTTCTCATCCTCGCTCAGGGGCTTGGTGCCCGTGCCCGGTTCGGCGGTGGGCATTTCCCCCTGCTCCGGCAGGCGCTGCACCACCACGCTGAGGCGTCCCGCGATGTTCGCCCCCCCGCCGAGGATCAGCTGCGCCGAGGAGAGGAGGCCGTCCGGGCCGGGCGGGCACCCCTCTTCCCCCACGTCCGTCTCCACGGTGACCTGCAGCTCCACCGCCGGCTCCTCGGCGATGAGGAACTCTGGGACGTCCTCAGCGCCCGGCCTCGCCTCGAACTCCGGCCCGCGGGGGCCGACGCCCGTCGGGACCGAGACGGCACCCTCCTCCGGAGGGGAGAGGGGCGTGGCCTCGGGCCCGTCCTCAAACACGGGGTAGGAGCAGCGCACCAGGCCGGCGTGCTTCCAGGCGTGCGTCTTCAGCGTGCGCTGCTGGCTGCACACGTAGCTGCAGATCAGGCACCTGTAGGCCCCACACTGCTCCTGACTGTACCACTTCTCCTTCACAGGCTCTCCTGCTGCACCCTCAGAGCTGGCTCTGGTGTCCCCGCCCGCCACGCTCTCCTGAATAACAATAATAATAATCATTTATATTTATTTATGTACTTTATTTTATTGTATCTATTTAGATTTTATTTGTATAATACCCACCATTCCTTTCCCAGAATCCTTCTCCTCTTTGGGCTTCTTAACCGTTACAGCCATGGGCCCACAGGGCGCCTGGGGCCTCTTCCCGCCCGACAACGAACCACTGCGCGGACACCGTCTCTCCGCGATCGCGCTCAGTTTCTCAATCACCTGAAACAGGGAGTCCACCTCCTGCCTGCAGTCCGCGCCCGCGGAGACCGTTGGCTGTTGAGCGAAGATCGCTTCCTGCTGCCCCCTAGTGGGAGAAACCAAAATTGCGCCTCCACTGGTCTCCTCCATGCGAATATAAAACTGTAAAACAAACCAAAAACAAAGAATTCTTTTTTTAAAAAAGATGGGCAGGTGCCGCAGACAATGGTGACGGCGGATGGATCGCATTACAACCTCATACAATGGACAGGAAGTTGTGCAATGGCAAGGCGGTATATCACTCAGATGCTCTCTACATTCTGACAGCTGCAAATAATGCAAACACAATGCAAGTGAATACTCGTCCTATTTTGCTTCCTGTTAAAATAAAGGATGATAACGTTACATAAAGATATCTACGTGAGTGCACGTTTGTGTACAAAGTCACCCGTTTCTTACATTTAAGTTCAATAGGTCAGTAACTCCACATTTCCTTCTTAAATCATTTAAACTGTGGTGCACTTAACTGCCTGCATTTTTTGTGGGGTCTTTCAAATTCAAACAGCATGAAAAGGTACAGTCAAAAGGAAATTTAAGTTGACTGACCTAACTTCTTTTGCTATAGTTAAGACCCTGTATTACGTGTGTTTTATTAGTTAAAGGTATGGAAATAATGTTGCAGATTTCTTTGAACTGTTCGGCATTCAAAATACGCATTGATGAGGAAAATATCAATCCCCTGACATCATAGTCTTGAACACAACCCACGTACACTTAAAAAAATAAACCGTATTTTGTGACTAGAACATAACTTTAAAACATCTAACAACAAATCCTGGGGTCATTCTGGGTACACGGTCACACAATTTTCAACCTGTTAAATTGTACAACCGTCTGAAAGAAATCGCCAGCTCAGACACAAACGGCGCGGTTTTGGCAAAAATAGCAAACCACATGGATGATAACATCAAAAAGTAGCAACATAGAAGTTACGCTTAAACGCTATCTGAGCAACCTTGTTTAACCTTGCTGAACCTGAAACAAACCGAGCGGGTTTAGACTCGCTACCCGGCTGCACAGCCAGCTGGCTAACCATTAGGGAAGATAAGTTACTAATACTAGCACTACGCGTGGTAGAGCACATGAAACACAATTACGCCAGAAACATATAGGCTACGAATCAGTCTCCAAGCTATGATTAATGCTGAATTGCTGACATGATAGCGAATGTTCTAGCGTTTTCTAGAGTAAAGTTGCAATGCACGATTTTAAGGCTACTTTCTGAAAACACTGGCCCGTTGACACGTAATGTAAAAAAGGGGGCAGGACAAAGTTATCGGCATCTACTCTGAATGCCAGCGCCACACGTGTAAAACTTTTACTAACCAGCACACCTCAACTAAGGGATTTACACTCCTTTCCTTGTGTACTACCCAGCAAGAGTTGCAGTAGTTTTAATAATTGGTTTAGTACTTACTGTTCCACCAATTATGTGCGAATTTGCGACTTCAATACATGAAAGCTTTAGTCTTCAAGTTCACACCCCTCCAGCAAGAAAGTTAGCTAACCTCAGCTGGTAGTGATCTCACTCAAAATGGCGAGGATGGAGCACTGATCACGTGACTTACTCATAGGTCAGCTGATCATAATGATAACTTTATCAGGACTTGATTTATGGCTGACAAAATATAAAATACAGCAATATAGTCGAGCACTTCTATCTTGTTGTGATGAAATTCTGACTCACTACCTCTAACAACAGCACGTTAAGTTTTTTTTTTTCAATTAAAAACTACTCATATGTTATATTTTGGCAGACCACACGCATACATCGGTCCTCATACCACAGGTGGTCCTACGGTGTAGTTTTACAGGTGATAGCTCATAAAAATGCTGGTGTGGAGAACAGAGTAAGTGTAATCCAACCAGTCCTCTCTGCTAAACATCCTCTTACCAGCTGGCTCTCCCATCGTTTGAATGGCGGTGCGACCTTCCGTAACCCTACAGTAAACCAACGGGTCAGGAAGGCTGATTCGCGTGCTTTTTTTCTGACACTATTATCTAAAAAAACACACCTTTTCAGACTACACATACATTTTCATCTTCTACCTCTTCATAATAATAATAATAATAATAATAATAATAGTTATTATTATTATTATTATAATAAATAAACCTTTCTCCCCCTTTATCTTGCAGATCCCGAGGCCTTTTTGGTAGCAGTTCACCATAATTATTAGGCACCAGGGCTTGCAACATCCGAGTTGTTGGTTCAACTTCTAGGTGAGACACTGCCATTGTACCCTCAGTTGAGCAAAGTACATAACCTGAATTTAATCAGAGCATCCAGTTATATAAATGGTTTGTGTTTAAGAGGGAATATTAGCTGTGTTAGTTTCTCTGGATATGAGTGTCTACTAAATGTCTTGAATGCATGCTGATGATGGTGCCACTTGGGACTACCTGTCTCAGTTGGTGTTTGCTTTTCATATGAAATGACCTATTGTTTGTCTTGTTGGCTAAAGGTGTTGCCCAAATGACTAAACTGAATTGCATAACTATCATGTGGGGTTGAAGATAGTACAGTAAATAAAAACTGTAAACTGTAAAAAATGTATTTTCTATTTAAAAAAAAACAAGAATATAAAACGATTGGCTTAGCCCAGTTCATCCTGTTATGGCATTCCTCACAGTCAGTATGCATGATGGGTCTCTGATTTATGAAGTTTTCCAAAAATGCCAAACGCTACCTGGTAGCTACCTGGTACTGTATAAGATGAATTCCAGGCACGGCATATAACTGCATGCGTATTGATATATTTCCATTAGGTTTGTCTTTTTCGGCCTCCATTCCATTTCCAAATGTCACCTTAGGTTACACCAATGAAGAAAGAAGAAACGAATATCAATGTGGAAATAACAAGTAAAGGACAGAGAAATCTTTTGGAATGGGTTCCATCTCAGACCTACTGGTGTACTCTACTGGATATATATTGATCCATCCATCCATTATCTGTATCCACTTATCCTGGGCAGGGTTGCAGGGGATGCTGGAGCCTATCCCAGTGTGCATTGGGCTAGAGGCAGGCTTGTTTGGCTTTTAATCAGAGGCTTGTGCATGCTCAACTTTCCTCTGCATGGCCCAATATATGTGGACACTTGTAAACTATTCAAAGGCAGGTTTGCTCTGTCAAGACAATAATTTGGGTATTATAAAGGCTCATATGGGAAAATCAGTGGTGAGACAAACACGTGTGTGACTCCCATATGAACACACAGCATACCCTGCACCTTGGACATTGTAGGAATATTCTGAGTTTGGGACTTGGCACACCAAGCAATACAGTATATTGAGCTAGCTTAGAACCTGTAGGCGGTGATGTCATTCTCTATAGCAGGTGCTCGTCCACCCACTATTACATTCTGCTGCATGTGCATTTCTACCAGTTTGACTGTAGCTAAAGCTAAAAACAGCACTAGGGCACAGACTTCAACTATTGAATAAGCAAGTTAATAAACACATCTCTCTCGCTCACGTGATCCAATGTTCCAAGCGTTGTCTTCTATCATTCCTACCTCATGGCCATGACCTGGGGACTACATATCCCAGCATGCCCCTGGAGTGGCCTGTGCTTGGCCTAAGGCTGGTAGACTTCTTAGAGGCTTTGGAATGAGTGGCCTGCTGAACTCTAAGGCCTGAGGCCCCATGTTACACATGGCAGGTGGCAAAGTAAGCACAGCAGCACGTGCAGCACCTAATTGTGCTTGAAATTAGTGGTTATTTTTACATGTACAGCTCTCTCTTTCTCCCCCTCTCTCTCTCATGAACACAAACCTGAAACGGGAAGGATATTACATTACAGTGGAAAAACATCAGACTCCTTTTGAAACATATTTGCATAGTATCCATTAATACGGCTGGATATATGCTGAAGTTATGCAGGTCTCTTGCTCAGAGGTTCAACAGCAATGCCCGATCAGGTTGCCTGCCAAGCTGACTCTTATGCAGTCACTAAAACGCTGCTTTGCATTGGCCGGGAATCGAACCCGGGCCTCCCGCGTGGCAGGCGAGAATTCTACCACTGAACCACCAATGCTTACATGTGCAGCTTGCCGTGCAAGTCTGTGAGTACTATGAGGACTGCATGGTGGCAGCTTCAGTGCATTAGTGAAGCATGGTTAACAACGAAAGTAAAGCGGATTTTCCAGTTCAACCAAAAGCATTCTGAAATTATTTGTTTACCTCAACCTGACACATGCGTTTGGTCAGAGTGAAGGAGTGCTGTGAGCTTAGGAAGAGCGCAGACATGTTGTAAATCTCTCTCTCTTTTCTCTCTCGCTCTCTCCCTCTCTGTCTTTGTGTGTCTATCTCTCTCTGTGCCTGTTTCTCTGTGTTTCTCTCTCTAAGCCATATCACACACACGCACACATATAAATATATATGTATGTATATATATATATATATATATATATATATAAATATATAGTATTTCATCATATATTTTCCACATTATTCCACATTACTCTATTACCGTTAATACCTACACTACCTATTACTTGGCCCGCTCTTCTTCAGAGGCACAGAAGCGAAGCTCTAATATGATTTGACAGGCAAAGTACTTTTTCTCAGCCATTACCCAACAGCCTGGGGCATGGAGCCATCTTGTTTTTTTTTTTTGGAAATGTTACACTTAGAGCTTTGTTGCTTTGAAGCCAAAATACTTCAGCTGGAGCAATTATTTTTAAATTCTGTGTTGTTCTTTTGTCAAGGGGGTGGGGAGGGGTGTTGGTGTGGAAGATGGGAGATGTGATCGCACCAAAATGCAGCTTGGCACACTAAACATGACTGATAATTGGATAGGTTTTTATCTGTGTGTGTGAGTGTGCGTATATGTGTGTGTGTGTGTGTGTGTGTGTGCACATGCAGGCCTGCCCCTGACATTTTGGGGGGCCTAAAACAAACTTTATATGGATCCTTCCTCCTTTTTTCCACGGGGTGCACCATCATTGGGATGGTGGGGGAGGATTTTTGTGGTGGGAGTGGGTTGTAGTAATTGTAAAAAAAAAAAAAAAAACCACAGCTTGCCAATGCTGCTGTCCTCTCTTGGGCTATATCCAGTGACAGGGTCCCTCTGAACCAGATGGTCTAGGTCATGTATTTAAAACAGACACCCTCGAGGATTTCAATACTAGGATTCACATAGCTCTACATGGTCTCTGCACACCACCATTTAAGGATTTTTTCCCCACTGGGGAGTTTTTTTTGCTCCATGCGCTAATGCTTGCTATTTGGAGGTTTAGGCCTGGTTTTTTCTCTTTCACTGCTACTCTGTGAAACATCTCTGTGGCAGTTTTCTGTGAAGAGCGCTTTACAAATAAAATTGATTTGATTTGATTAAACTGCAGGAGAAACAGTTGGCCTGCATGGGCCAGATGCCCTTATTAGCATCAAACATTTGCATGTTCTCGGGTTTTCTTTTTCCAGTCGACCAATGGGCAATACACAAGACGGCCAGTGGGTGGCAGTATAAGCCTGTGGTTCAACATAAGAATGTTGACAAGAGTGACCGTACTCAGCCATTTTTCACTCCACACATATGACAAAAGAGAATTATTATCATTTAGAGTATTGGTTATCTTCTTCTCTTGAGCAATGTTTGCTGTTGATAAACAGTAGTTCCTGATTTTGAATCGAAACCCGGCCAGGGCCTTTCTGTCTGGAATTTGCATGTTCTCCCCGTGTTCGCGTGGGTTTCCTCTGGGCACTCCAGATTCCTCCCACAGTCCAAAGACATGCATGTAGGCTAATTGGAGACTCCATATTGCCCACAGGTATGAGAGAATAATGAGTGAATGGTATGTGTGCCCTGTGATAAATTGGCAACCTGTCCAGGGTGTGTTCCTACCTCTCGCCCAATGCACACTGGGATAGGCTCCAGCACCCCCATAGCGTGACCCTGCCCAGGAATAAAGAAGTATAGGTAATGGATGGAAGGATATATACACAGTAAAATATTCAGGGTAACTACAGTAGGGACTTTTATTGTGCATGAGTATAAAATTTACTTGACAAAGTGACGGAACAATATTTTGAATACCTGGGTCTTGTAGCTCCCTTCCCCTGTTTACCTCTCCAAGGCCACTGTATCTGTTCACTTTGCTCCTGTTTTTTATTTTTTCAAACACCCTGCAGTCCAGTCAATCAGGGGACAGTAAAGAGTGGAATAATTTACAGCGCAGGATCCAGTCCTATAAACCTATTTATTTATTTCTCCATTCCCAGGCTGCCTTAGCACAAAGTTACCAGGAATTACTGCACTGTTCCCTTTCTACTGCGCCAGCTTGGGGCTTACTGCTTTCCCCCAGTAAATTACTTATTGATCAGTGCCTCGTTAGACAGAATAAACAAATAAATAATTGCAGAAAGGGCTGAAGTTCATGTTTTACTATTAAAACGAACACCTTCTTCGGCATGCGTGCTCAATGGCATTTCTTTTTCGGATATATTAAACAGTGATGAGGCAGGATTAGCGCTGGGTTGTGGTTTTAGCCTAGACCGGGGGGTTAAGGCTTAACTTCGACCAGCTCACGGCAGCCTGCGAGACCGCACCGCCGTCGGACTGTTTTTAAAGCAGCCATCGACACCGCATTCACAGCGTGCTATTAATGGAGGGAGGGAGAGAGAGTCAATATCTTGATTTAAACGGCGGTGTGAAATCTCCGAAGCTTTATTCAGCTGCCACAGGCCGCCGAGCACCCTATGCACTCCGTAAGCGATCACCTCCTTGCTATTGTCCTCTCTGTGCATTCAGGGTCTTACAGTGACGTATTAAAAGCAGCGCGAGCTGTGCGCGCGTCTGTTTCACCCACTCGCGATGATTCTAATGTATGTATTTAAAAAAAAAAAAAAGTTTATCCTGAATGTAAATGATTGCATAAGGTTATATTTCTTATTTGTGAAGAGAAATATATTACATTTACCCCCCCCCCCCCCCAAAAAAAGGCAATCAGAAGATGTAGCACCCCCACAATTACACTGGAAAAAACACAATTAATAAGTAAGAACTGTAAAGGAGGGTAGATTTTATGCAGCTAAGTGAAGAGAAAACACACAGGCGTAACCTTAAACAAATATTATTAGGCATATCAGAGGATTGGTTATCTAATAAACATGTAGTTAAGGGCAAAATTATTTGCTAATGTATCAAATTAACAACACTCAGCAACCTAGATTTGTGCCTGATAGCGACCTTATTTGTAGCATTTACTTAATATATTAGGCCAAAAACATTTTTCATTCTTTCCCGTGGATTATGGTTTATCATAAAACCTGAAAAATGAATGACTCACAGCAAGGCTTTGCATTGATGATTTATAGGTGTAATAAACCATGTTTATTAGACCAGTGAAAATAATTAGAGGATTAACTTAAATGCAATATTCACCCAATTTATAGAGATACTGTGCCCAATTATTTCCTTGTAAAAGCAGAAAATATCCTTCAATTTCATCGTTCAGAATATTTGTAACTGTTAATTTTAATTTATCCTGGTTATGGTAAGTGAATTGTTTGTTAAGTTACTTTTGTGTTTAATTTTCATTTTAAGGTACTGTACTTTGTAAAACTGTAAAAACATGTAATAGCTGTTCAGAATATCGCTTTGAAAGTTTGGTTCATTGTTGTGTCTTGAGTGTTTTATGTTTTATTTTGAGTGATGGCGGACCATGTAATTTAGTAGCTTTAGACATGATGTCAAACATAATTTTAGTTCAGTTGGTACACACATTAATGGAAGCATTACTGTACACTATTGTGATAGAAGGGAAGGTGGACATACGTACATGGCTTAATGTAAAACGCAAAATAATTGGCTTCTGTCTGGCCTGCCATATCCTACAAGACCGTGTTTACCACAGGGAGGTAAGGCCCATATGCAAATGTTTAATCTGGCCTTCTGAAGTTGGCTCTGCTCCACAGAACATTCACTGTGCTAGGAGGATCCTGATTACAATCCTGCAGTGCCACAACACCACATTTCTACGTCCAAAACCTTATAAGTGTAGCTCTGATATCGTGTAAGAAGGTAGTCCGTCCGAGTCATTTTCCTCTTGCAGCACAGGGCTGAGAATAGCTACCTGTAATTACAGTCGGGATTTGCAGTAAATAGGCCGCAATTTAGCTCGTGGTTTGAAGTTAATTAGTGTTTAATTACAGCGGGCAAAAAAAAAACCATTATCTTTTGTTAAAGATTATTAAAGGACTCAGCAATTAGCAATCGGCTTTCGCTGATCTGGAAAAAGGAGTGGGGTAGTAATTCAGTAATGCTCCAATACGAATGCCTAAGGGAAAATGTCCAAGCTTGTCTGTGCAATGCATGATGGGGATTAGTGTTTTCACGAAGGACTGGGTAAATGGGTGAAATCTGAGGCTGTGTCCCAAACAGCTTACTCGCCTACTATTGAGTATACAAGTTGTATGCAACTTGTATACACAATAACCTGGGATCACCTGGGGTATGTAATTTGGGAATACCTCGGTTCTGTCACCCTGGGGAGCTTAGTGCTCACTGACATTATGTAAGAATGTAGAGTGCTTCCAAGTCAATTCATATGGTACACAAAAAACATCAACATTTTTTATTGGTGTGTGGTGTATATTCGTGTGTGTTTGTGTGTGTGTGTGTGTGTGTGTGTGTGCATGCATGTGTGTGTCTTTATAAGGAAAGCTGAAGACTAGTATGTTATCTTGGAAATGCATTTTAAAAAATGATCAATTTCATGGAATATGCCTGCTTCACTGATTAGATTTAGGATTTTTACTGGCAAAACTGAGTATCATGTACTTATTATGAGTAACATAACCTGTTCATTAATTAATTGTGGATTCACTAAATACAATTTATTGGGATATTTTGGATATTGGGATATCCACACTGAATAGTACTAACACAATGCTTTGCTGACTGACCAGTTAGACATAACAGTTTCTCACTATTCCTCAGTCTGAATACAAACCATGTTCCACTTCATCAGAACACCGACAGAGGGCGCTATTACCCACAGTTGAAACACCTTCCCATCATAAACGTGCCGGTGACTTGACGGCTGATTTGTCTTACTTCAGCTGTTTTTATGTGTTATGTGTGACTCACTGACCTATTAAGCTCTTGTGATAATTTAAAAGTCTAAAAAGACATTTTGTCTAACAGCAGGGAGAAACAAAGCACACCAAAATGATGTATGAAATTATAATGTCAAATGCTTATTTATACGCCACAGAGCGTCCCTGCAAACCCCCCCCCCAAATAAATGAATAAAATAAAATTAAATAATTTTCATTCTACCGCTTAGCAAAAGGGGGGGGGGGGGGGGGGGGGGGGGTTGGAGCAGGAACCGCAAACAGGACCTGTATCCCTGACAGAACCCTCCCCCATTCTGTACACCGTTTCACAATTAGTCGCAGTCATTTATGTTTCTGTTTTTCAGAAAACAGTTTCCAGAGCTTTGCCTTTCCCTCCGCCCCACTGCTGCTGTTTGCGTAGCTTGTGTGTGTGAGCGTGAGTGTGAGTGAGTGTGTGTGTGTGTGTGTGTGAGTGTGTGTGCGTGTACATGTGCGTATATGTGTGTGTGTATGTGTGTATTTGAGTGTGTGTGTGTGTTTGCGTGTGTGTGTGTATGTGAGTGAGTGTACGTGCGTGTGTGTGTGTGTTTGCGTGTGTGTGTGTGAATGCGTGTGTATGCTTGTGTGCTTTTGTGTTTGTTTGGCACAGAATCAGAGCCATCTTTTTGTCATATTTTTTTTTGCATATTTTGTTTGGCTCTGAGGTCCTGGATTTGCTCTCAGTTTTTTTTCTCCTTTCATTTTGATCCCTTTTCATCGAACACATCCGGCCGTAAGCACCCCTGACTCAGGCCTCTTTGCCGTATTTATAAAAGCAGCAGGAGAGACCGCAGTCTCGCTCGTTGGCCGCTTTAATTTCATACATATAAATGTGCGGCACAAATCATGGGATTCCCCCCCCCCCCCCCCCCCCCCGCCGTCACCTATATTATGTTGTTTGTCAACTAGAGAACCAAACGCGCTCCTAATAAAAGTCGTAAAACGCAATATGTTGTTCATTTGCATGCATACCTGCGAAGCGCTGGTTCTCGGACATGGTTTATGCGACCTTAAGAAGGCTTGTCACCCTGAGACAGAACAATATTAATGAGTTTGATTATCCTGTTGTCAAGCAGGTTGCGCATTCCAATTTCCTGTTTTTAATCATTACAGTAAAATATCCTTGCCCAAGGGCATTTTTCACGGCTTTACACTCCACGAAATGAAAGGGAAAAATAATAATTGTTTTTGCAAGATTTAATAACGCGCAATAAAAACCAGCCAACCACATTCTCCCCCCTCTGTAGTCAATCTCATTTTTATTGTAAAACATTTTTGTCTTTTTTTTTTTTGATTACTAGCAAACACTAATAAATATTCCAGCTTCCTTAAGGAGGGCTAATTCTGTCATGTTGATGAGGTATTGCTGACTCACATCATTATTGTTCTGTGGTTGTGATTAGGGGACCGGGATGGATCTTTTTTTAAAGCTTTTTTTTTTTTTTTGGTTTTGCACATTTATCCCGACATGGCCTCATTGAGGGGCACCTGCTTCTTCAGTGGCACCTTTTAAAGTGGATGCCAGTAAGGGAATTCTGTGTCCACTATTCCCGAAACAACTTCGCAAATCGCAACTATGATGTAAAGCAGTGTTGTAGTCAGGTCACCTACCTACAAGTCTAAGGCCAGTCTCAAGTCACCAGTTCCCAAGTCCAAGTCACCAAGTTACCTCAAATCTGAGGTAAGGTGACTTAGTGAGTCCCAAAAGTCTCATTTTCATTAGAAACTTGCTAACAAGATAAAGTTTCTTGCTAAAAAGATGAAGCTGTTACTGGCTCTACATTTCTTTGTTAAGAACATAAATGAATAGCATTGAATTTTCGGATGAGCAACTGCAAGGGAAGCTAATGTTCGACTATGATCACCACAAAAATGTTCGCACACAATCCCTGGTACTACAATGCAATTATGTTGGTCACATGTCAGAGCAGAGACTGGGACTTTAGCATCAGTGATACTGTGATGAAATCTTGGAGTGTAACGCCATCCGCACTTAAATGTCATCGATGTGAGAACGCACAGGAGGAGGTCTCGGAGATTCACCGGATTTTCAGCATGCAGCATTCTCATGGTGTCACTGTCTCCCTGTTACTGCACAGATGCAGCGTTACTATGGATACAATTGGAATGTTGATAAACATTGAAGGGCTGGAAATCTGATGCAGCATTCAGTCTGATGCATGCACATCTGGAGGTAATCCTCATTGTGTGTGTAAATGAGAGGATGATGGGAAACTGTGTGTGTGTGTGTGTGTGCTTGTGTAGGTGTACGCGCGTGTGTGTGTGTTTCTGTATGTGTGCCTGTGTGTGTGTGTGTGTGTACATGCATGCATGAGTGTATGTGTGTGTATATGTGTGTGTATGTGTGCCCGTGTGTGTGTGTGTGCCCGTGCATGTGGGTGTGTGTATGTGTGTGTATGTGTGCCCATGTGTGTGTGTGTGTGCGTGCGTGTGTGTGTGTGTATGTGTGTGCATGTGTGCCCACGTGTGTGTGTGTGTGTGTGTGTGCATGCGTATGTGTTGTCTGTCATTGTGTTAACTTGTCATATTTACATTGTTTCCATTGGGGATGGTTGATAATTTATGCACTGAACCCAGATTCGGCACCTTTTCCCAACCATAAAACCAGAGTGACCTTTAAACAAAGGGCTGGCTTGTTGGGTTAATTAAGAGAGAGGGAAGGAGAGAGGGGACGGTTGTCTGGTTTCTTTACGAAGGAGCGTAGCCCACACCTCCCTTTCTTTCACCGCCTCCAAACCTTCCAGAAACGGGAGCTTCGCTCTCTCAGCGAACCAGCAGCGAAAAACGTGAGCCGTTAGCCTCAAAGCCCTGCGCTAGCACGTGTTAGCGTTAGCGTTAGCGCCAGAGAAGGAGCGTTCCAAGCACAGCAGCCCTGCGGGTTCACCAGTGTTAATGACCATTGCTGTTTTATTGCACCCTCCCCCCACCCCCAGCCCCCCCTCCCTTTATTGCCCCCCCACCCCCTCACACTCCTCTACTCATCCCTCCCTCCGGAAGAGCTGTTTTCATAAAAGACAGGCGCTGAAAGGCCCAGCGCTAACAGAACCCGGTATCATGCTCTGGAAAAAGCCCTGGGTAATCAAGCTCATTAATCTACATGTTGTGGAGGAGTGGAGGAAAGAGGAAGGGGGGGGGGGGTTATGAATAGTAATTTAGGAATTAATGTGCCGCACGATAGCCCCTGCACAGCCCTCCCACACACATTTGCTATCATACACTTTTTTCTGTCCTCCTTTTGGCCGGGGGGGGGGGGGGGGGGTGGGCACCAACATGTATGAGAGCGTTCAGAAAAGACCACGTCCCCTTCTTATGACATCATAAGACATCATACCTTCACCCCCTCCCACCCCCTTCCTCCCATCCCAGGGTAGTGACACACGCAAGCCGGTGTGTGATGGCGTGTGTAACCTGTCTCCAGTCTGTTTCCGTGTGTGTGTCTCCTCGACGCGCTCCCGCGCGCGCCACGGCCGACGGCAAAGCAGAAACACGGGGGGAAGCATCTGGCGGGACGTGTTAAGTGTTAAGTGTTTGCTAATTACTTAACACATCCCGGCTGGGCTCCTTCGGTGCGTTCGGCTGAAATCCTTCCCCCGGTTCGGTTTCTCAAAAACAATTTGCCGAAGAGGAACGCACTTTAAATGTAAACCACAGATGTTCTATACGCTCGCCAGATATCCAGATCCACATGCGCCGCGTTAAAGGTTCTGTCTCTGACACTGGCGCGGCTCTGTGCGGGCTCATGATGTCGCTAGCACAGAACCCGATAGCACTAGAACTCTGGAGCTGAATGTCTGGTTAGCATGTAGAATATCTGCACTGTAAAATCAGGATCAATTTAGTCAGCGGACAGCTGGTACAAGGAGATTTCTTAAAGAGACGACAAGATTCAGATCTAGTCCAGATGACAAAAAATGTCCAAAAATCATACTCCATACTCCGGTTTTTTTTTTTTGTTTTTTTGTTTCGAGGCGGGCTTGCGTCGCTGTTCTGTTTTTCTCCACGGCCCATGGCGTCTCCCTTTGATACCGCCGTGGCTCCGCTCAGCCCAACATCCTCTCAGATGAAAGGAGAAGAGCTTTAAAAAAAAGAAAAGAACAAAGGGGTTGAGAAAACAAAGGGAATCGGGACGAAATAACAAACACTCGGAAGCATTTGTATTTCACAGAGCAGTTAAATGTGCTCTTTCCTCTCTCTCTCACACTCTCTCTCTCAGATGAGAAGAACAAAGAAGTGTGTACTATGAAGACAGACTAAGAAGTATGATGCATGCATGTTGTTTTGTTATCCTCAGAGAGAGGCTTTGAGTCGTGTGAAAGTGTGGGAGAAAGTAGTCAGAGACTGAAGCACAGCCCATTTGTTTGCGGTGAGCTATCTGTCATTGAGCAGCACCTTGACTGTTCGTTGATAAATGCTCTGATTTTTAGCTTGCGTCTTTATGCCACAACTTTGTTTTGTGACAGTGCGCAGCAGATGATTATAACTGCGTTATAACTGCCCTGTGTACAAAAACAACACAAATGGTAAAAAGAAATCTGTGCTCTGAAATTATAATCACTTTCAGGATTACAGATTTTGTCGCAAAATAGAAAATCAAGAAGAATGGAAACGGCTCTCTTCCTCATTCCCCTGCCTGTTTGTGTGTGTGTGTGTGTGTGCGCATACGTGTGTGTCTGTGTGTGTGTGTGTGTGTGTGTGTGTGCAGGTGTGCGCATACGTGCGTGTGTGTGCATGTGCATACTTGCGTGTGTGTGTGGATACGTGCGTGTGTGCGTGCGTGTGTGTATCTGCTTTACGTAGTAGCTTTTCAACATATTTGCGTTCATGACAGTTAAAGGAATCCAAATTTGTTCTTTAAGAAGTGATCAGCAGTTTACCAGACAGCTAGGATTTAGTGTGCCTGTCTGTATGGAGGCTGAAATAAATCCCACATTTCTGGAAGAAAAAAACAAACAAACTTGAAAATGTACTTCCTGGCAAAGCATTTAGGTTTGACTTAATGATGAGACACCAATGCGATTTATGTCTGAAGGGACTGGGGCCTGTTTTTATGAATAGTTTCTCGCACAAGAAATCTGGGATTTTGGTCATCCTTCAGCACCCCACTCACAAAACCCGTAGAGGAATTGTCATAACGAGGCGCAATTTTAAAGCCTTTGTCGATGAGGGTGAGACATTTTACCTGAATGCCAACTACTAACAAAATACATTCTCACAAATGCCATTTCTCTCTGATGTGTGGGTAGCGTATGTGGGTGTCAGCTCCACATATCCCAGCATGCAATGCTGACCTGATAGTTACTAGTACTACACACATCATTAGAATGGCACCCGCTGTGCCTTGATCAGGTGTTAACGTATTCATTTCCGACACATATTCAGGTTTAATCTCACGGAGATTAATCAGATTCTGTCAGATCATTCAGAGAGAATGAATAGGCCTTTGATCTTATAAGTTTTCCAAGAAAAAGACCTCAAAAAAGGGTTAGAGGGGCTCCATTCACCCCTTCTACCCCTAAAACAGTACAGAAAAACAGATACCAAACATCTGGAAATAGAATAGTGATAGAAAAACAAGACTATTCCTCAAAAGTGAACATAAAACCCATACGTTTTTATTTTTTATTTACAAATTAATTTTTAAAAATGTCTTTCTCTGTTTTTACCGCCTCAGATACCCCTATCTGTTTGTTACAAGTAGTCAGAGATCTTTTTCCCAAAGATTTAAATGACTCTGGAGGCTCTGCTTCAGCAACTCAATAAATAGAAACAACCAAAAGTGTTCCCAGACATTTTTACAGTCCCTCAACAATCCAGAAGAGAAGAAGAAGAAGAATGAGTGATTTGTTCTTGCACTTTTGTTTCATATTATGTAAAACTACATCTGATCTCTGGTTTCCACCCAAGAAGATAAAAGGTAAAATAACTCAATGTTTGTGTGTGTGTGTGTGTGTGTGTTTTTGTGCATGCCTGTGTGTGTGTGTGTGTGTGTGGGGGGGGGTGTTTACATGCATACATGTGTGTGTGTGTGCGTGCGTGTGTGTTTTCATGCATGCCTGTGTGTGTGTGTGTGTGAGGTGTGTTTGTGTTTGTGTGTGTGTGTGGTGTGTTTGTGTGTGTGTGTGTGTTTGTGTGTGTGTGTGTGGTGTGTTTGTGTGTGTGTGTGTGTTTGTGTGTGTGTGTGAGGTGTGTTTGTGTGTGTGTGTGTGTGTGGTGTGTTTGTGTGTGTGTGTGTGTGTGTTTGTGTGTGTGTGGTGTGTTTGTGTGTGTGTGTGTGTGTGTGTGTGTGTGTGTGTGTGTGAACGTGTGTGTGTGTGTGTGGTGTGTTTGTGTGTGTGTGTGTGAACATGCTTGAGTGAACGTGTGAGTGGCAGGTGACATTCTGAACGCTGCAGGGGCTGGATGTTGCATTTGCTCGCTGTTCAGCTCAGACACTGTGTTGTGTGGCTTGGAGGAGTCAGAAGGGAGATAAGAGGGCCTATAATCCCTCTTACCTACGGGAGTCGGTGAGCCCTGACAGTCGCCTGTCAATCTCTGTGTGTCCACGTACGTCTCCAACCGCACACCAAATCCGCACTACACCCCTCCCGAAAAGATCCCTGACAGAGCGGAGAGGAAGTTTACGGCTTGTGCAGGAAACCCTTTGCAGACTCAAACACTCCAATGGAATGCAATGGAATTTAGAACTTATTCGAACATAACTGAAAAGTGATGTTTGACAGAGGAATGCCTTTGATTTAGTGTTCATTACTGTACGTCTGCCTTCACCTGGTCTTCAAAAAGGACAGGAAGCAACCGTGAAACTAACTTCTAAAATAAATCTTACTGCCCTGGAGTGATTTTAATGACCCTAAAACAGATAATGACTTATTGGAACTGGATAGATGCAAACTGGTTTTGAATGACCCAAAAACACTAAGATGCTCTGGTACTGGCAGTCCACTGAGTACTCTCTCGTACACTTATTGTACTAGGCCTGAACATATCGACTCTCATCCCCTTGATATGTAGTCCTGGTTCTATGATCCACTCTCTCTGATTAAAACATATTTAATAGACATCTGGAGGAAGCAAATCTTGAGAATAATTTTCAGGGAAAGCCAAACATAAAAAAAAAAATGGAAAAACTTTTTTCATTTTTTTTTCATTTTTAGAGAAAAAGAGGGCTTATTATCCTCCACCGTTGGCACGGTGATAAAAATGTACTTCTTATTCGTCTTACTAAAGGTGTAATAAATGGTTCCAGCGGCATTATCATCAATTTTCCGCAGGTACAATCTGGGAGGATCACTCACTTCAATCATACTGCAGCTGTCTGCCTTTGAAGGGACCTCATTTTTCATGCACATAAACTGCTGAAATTAACACAAAAAAAGAGAGGGAGGAAGGAGAAGTACACAAGATGACCTTTGGGTGGAGCCAGTGAGCAACTGTAAACTTATTGAGGCAATCTGTGTTTGAGCATATGTGTGTGTGTGTTTGTGTGTGTATGTGTTTGTGTGTATGGGTGTGTTTGTAGGTGTGTGTGTGTGTGTGTGTGTGTGTGTGTGTGTGTGTGTGTGCGTGTGTTTGAGTGTGAGTGTGTGTTTGAGCAAGTGTGAGCACATTTTCGAGAAGGGACCAAATCAAAATTTTTTTGCAAGGATTGGGAAATGAGGCCTGGTGTGTTAAACCAAGAAAAGAAAGCTTACAGACTGTAATGTTTAGAAATTCCCACATTCCAGAAGAAGTAGATAAATATTTGAGGTTAATGATAAAACCTTGCGCCTTATATTTTGGCCTCTGGGCCTGAATTATCAGCAAATAAAAGAGTTAAATTTGAAACACTGCAAAATGGCTCCCTTTTCGAGCAGACCTGCTGACTGTTGCGCAGAGTTTATCTCTTATTGCCGCTATAGTTGCACACACATGGCACTCTTTGTTAAGATTAACTGGGACATTGGGGGAAAACCCAGGTGTGAAAATGGATAAGAGAACGCCAGGTTGTTTCGTGTTGAGCACCAACAAACCATAAATCCTGTTTAAACAGCTTTCCTCAGCCACAAAATCAAGGGCAGGTTTTGTTTTAAATTGCGCATAACGATCTTAATAATTCGTTAAAAATGAATAACGACAAATAAATAAATACAAATAATGGCGCTTCCTCCTTCCCTCCTCGTACAGTTATATAAATGTAATGAATTTTAAAAAGCCTGGTTACATAAATGTTTTTTCATAAAAAGGTTAAAGTTTAACAGCCCACACTTTAAAATCTCAAACCTCTTTTGAAACACAAAAGGCGGTGGATGTGAAATGAACTCATGGTGTTGGCTTCCTGAAATATGAGTGAGAGGTTTGGATGAGCTCTTGGACTTGATGAGAAGGTGCTAATGGCCTCTGATTATCCAATGCTACACCCACTCACTTTCCTGGTTTGTCTGAGGACAATACTTCTGTACTTATTAACGCTATTTTTATGCCACAAAAATGTACATTACACACATTATTTGCATACCAGACAGAAACTTTTCACAAACGACATTTTATTGGACATGTGAGCTAACTGTAACATTTAAGGTTAAGCATCTTATTCAACCGTACAAGCAGCAATGCCCCACTTGGGATTCGAACCAGCAACCCTCTGGAGTGTTGCCTAAGCGCTTCAGTCCCGCCACTCTCCCGCCAAATAGCGAAGGTGAAGACATGATACTCTAAAGCATTTTAAGCGGGCTTTGATGAAACGATGAGGAGAAAATACCGCTCGATTTTTTTCCCCGTCACGACTCACACACGGTCACCCATAATCCATTTCACTTAATCTGTTTTTTTACCTTCTACTTCATTTTTGTTTTGGGAACCGTTTTGATTGCATCCTTTCATGGACCTTTCCTGCGTGGGACACAGGGGTGGGGGGCGGGGGGGGCGGAACCGCGATGGCTCTCATCTCCACTGCGAAGATGCATTTCATACATATTTATGCCTCTTTCATATTCATCTGCGGAGAGTGATTCCTGGCCACTGTGGTGAGAGCGATGGAAAAAAACGCGTCCTGATGCACTTTCCCCGCCAACTTCCTCCTGACCAAAGAGACATTCTCTGTGGGACAGATCTCCCCCCCCCCCACTTTACAGATAAGAATGAGACTGTGCTCCTGACGCAAACGGAACTTTCGTAAATTTAAATTTTTTAAGTTACTTTTTTTTAAAAAAGGTCTTGAACTAATAAATTATATCCTTGGTGGGATGATATTAAGAAAGATAATTTCACACTAACTTTTTACATTACGTGACCTTGCATTTCTGCCATTCTGCGACCTGCAGTGAGAAGACAAGAGCATGAACTGGGGGTAAGAGCAACAGCAACCCTAGAAGTTGAAGGTAAAGGCCCAGACTGTGAAAATGTAGGATTGACTGTTGACTCATTAATAGTTTAGTTTGGCGTGGGGGAGTGGGGGGGTTGGTGATGTTTGGGGTTGGTGCAGTTCCTCCAGATGGGGCCCTAGGCGATCCCCAACAATATGTGGCCCATCCCAGGAACCGGCCATGAGCATAACTCTGTACGGAGGACCAGTCAGAGAGGCCCGTGCCATGTTGCTTAGCAGGAGGAAGCAAAGCGATCCTCGGTCCGGTGGCTGCGTGTGTTGTTGTTGTTGCGTGTTAGCGAACCGGTCTCGTTTTCTCACTAGCGTCTCGGTCGGCGGTTTCCGTGGTTTCCGGTCGGCCCCGCCTCTTCGCGGTGCTGGATGCGGTCAGATCCACGCAGACGATGATTCGGGAACAGATGCTCCCCCCCCCCCCCCCCCCCCACTGAGAGTAATTAAGGAGGCTCTCCAGGCTTACAGGGATACAGGGAGCCGGGAACATTTAAAGAGACACGCACACATTTTTAACGGGGGCCCAGTTTCTGCAGTGCTGGGTGACAGGTCATCATCGCCAGTAAGTCTGAGACTGAGGAATCACCCGCATTACAGTGTCACACGGTGCACAGCGAGAGAGGAGGAGGAGGAGTGAGGAAGAACTCAGTAAACCACTCCCTCACACTCACACATCTCTCTCTTTCTCTCTCTCTCATACACACACAGACGCATGCACACACACACCCTCAAACATAAGCATACAAAATGCATCTCTCTCCATCTCTCTCTCTCTCTCTCTCTCTAACACTCACCCACTCTGTTCCAAACACAAGAAGGGAGATTAAGCACTGCTTAAGTTAACATAAGTGCTCTACACCCTGTAGTTTGTTTATACATGAGGCCAACACTACATAATTTATACACTCTTAAGACACAATGTACATATTGCTTGCACTATGTGTACAACAGAAGACAAGGTATCACAAGAACTGTGCACTCTGCATATTCTAAGCTGGTGTGTGTCTGCGTGTGTGTGTGTGTGTGAGAGAAAGAGAGAGATAGAGAGAGACTGGGAAAGGGAGAAATTAAAAAAGAGAGAGAGATTGTGTGTGCTTTCACACTTCAATTTCCTAAATATGCTGTTTGTAAACTAAGCAAACTAGAACTCAAATGACAGCGAGACTTTTACTGTTTGCACATAACCTCCGGAAAGGGATCCAGAATGTTCCGGAACATTTATTAGCAGCCGACCATTAATAATGGAAAAGTGTGCTTTGCCCATCCCGACCACCTCCGTTCCCTCGACACTCCACTCTGTCTCCCGTTGAGATGCATCGTGGGAGTTTGAGGAAAGACTTCTCGGGACTTTCTCAGGATTTCTCAGCTACTCAGGTGTTAACGGCAGACCCTGTTAAACTCGACTGGAATTGCACGCGGAGCCGACGCGTGTGTCAGGCAACAGAGCTAGCTGATTACAGTAATTATTCAGACCCTGCAGAAGACCCCGCCTCTGTTTGCACGGTGGTCCTGCAGACACCACCCAGCTGCGTGCCACACGCAGAACAGCCGACTGTCACTCAGCTGCGTAACCCATGGCAACTCGTGAAGGATGGGACCGAGCTGAAGCAGCACTGGCATAACATTGCAGCAAGGCAGCAAGAGTGCTAGTTGCCACGACAATAGACCAACTTTACAAACTGACGTTAAATTCCTGCCACTTATGGGATGCTCTTATCCAGATAACAACTTTAACAACTTTATTAGCATTTTTTTTACACAGTATCTATACATATATACATACCGCTGGATGAATACCAAAGCGATTCAGGTTAAGTGGCTCGCTCAGGGGGGACAACAGCAGTGATCTACCTGGGAATCGAACCTGCAGCATTTAGGCTACAAGCCCAGCTCCCTACCTTTTATACTGCACTGCTGCCCATTTATGCCAAACCTACCTTTACATTACATTACAAGCATTTAGAAGACTCTTTTATCCAGAGCGACTTACAAACCTTTTACATAGCATTTACACTGCATCCATTTATACAGCTGGATATATACTGAAGCAATGCAGGTTAAGTACCTTGCTCAAGAGTACATCAGCAGTGTCCAACCTGGGAATCGAACCTGCAACCTTTTTTTTTATTTTTTTAAGACCAGCTCCTCAGCCATTATTACGCTACACTGCCTATCTGTGTCCACCAAACCCCAGGCCCTTCGCTTTCTCTTTTTTCATTTTAACATCCGAGCAGCCTGCACACAGAGAATGCATAAAAAATTAGAGTGGCATTAGTTTTTTGTGTGACGGGTCCAACAGCTGCCTTGTTATACATCGGAGTAATTAGCTGCGCACGCCCGTATTAATTAGCAACGAGTGTTTTCAGTCCATTAATCAACATCGGGGAAACGGAAAGCAGTCCGTGCGCTGCTCGCAAAGCCATTTCTTACGGGCGGAAAAAAATAAATAAATAAATAAAATATTTTTTAAGAAATCATTCGCGGAACATTTTATGCAAATTATATTTGTTTATAAGTAAATAAACCGAGAGGGTTTCCGAAGCAGGTGGTGTGTTGCGAACAAGCACTTGATGAGGTGATGTAGAAAGAATTAATTAGGACTCCGGAGGTAATTAGACGCAATAATTCGCGTGATTAGCAGGCAGCTTAAGAATTAAGACGCGCGCGCGGGGAGCCCGGCGGACACGAGCGCGGAGCGGACTGAGATTGGCGGGTTCTGTCTGTCGCTCGTACGCGTGCGTGAGAGAGAGAGAGAGAGAGAGAGAGAGAGAGAGAGAGCTTACTTGTGTGTCTGTCGCTCGTACGCGTGCGTGAGAGAGAGAGAGAGAGAGAGAGAGAGAGCTTACTTGTGTGTCTGTCGCTCGTACGCGTGCGTGAGAGAGAGAGAGAGAGAGAGAGAGAGAGAGAGAGCTTACTTGTGTGTCTGTCGCTCGTACGCGTGCGTGAGAGAGAGAGAGAGAGAGCTTACTTGTGTGTCTGTCGCTCGTACGCGTGCGTGAGAGAGAGAGAGAGAGAGAGAGAGCTTACTCGTGCGTCTGTCCCTCATACGCGTGCGTGAGAGAGAGAGAGAGAGAGAGCTTACTTGTGTGTCTGTCGCTCGTACGCGTGCGTGAGAGAGAGAGAGAGAGAGAGAGAGAGCTTACTCGTGCGTCTGTCCCTCATACGCGTGTGTGAGAGAGAGAGAGAGAGAGAGAGAGCTTACTTGTGTGACTGTCGCTTGTACCTGTGCGTGAGAGAGAGAGAGAGAGAGAGAGCTTACTCGTGTCTGTCCCTCATACGCGTGCGTGAGAGAGAGAGAGAGAGAGAGAGAGAGAGAGCTTACTTGTGTGACTGTCGCTTGTACCTGTGCGTGAGAGAGAGAGAGAGAGAGAGAGCGAGAGAGAAAGCTTACTCGTGTTTATGGGGAAAAGTGTCATATAAAAATGCTGACGTTGCGAGTGCTAATTATAAAATGGCCACTGGTAGGGAGAAGAGGGCGGGGGGGGGGGTCTTTGCTTTTTTTCCCCCCACCTTTCTGTCACCCTCCCTCAAAGTGGAAACGTACACACTCAGCACTGCTAAATTTGGCGGAACCTTAATGTACATCATTAAAACAAAAACTTTTTTTTTTTTTTGCTTATCATTAAGAGTGCAGAACATAATTAATCTGCGGATAGTGTTCGTCTCTCCACTTCACTGTCTTCAGAAAAACACATTCTAAAAAAACATGCAAGAATGAAGCCTGTTTCATTCACACACACACACCCATGGGCACACACATGCACAAACGCTTGTGCACACCCACACACAAGCGCACACTTGCACACACACACACACGCACTCATACACTCTTCATGAGGAATGACACTACTTCCTCACCATTGTATTTCCAATGACTGTTTGTGTGAGGTGCTGTGAGACATGGGGGACATACAGTACCCTGAACACCTCCCCCTTTTACTTTCTAAGCTGTCAGACAATATGTCCTTGCAGGGGCTGGAGTGAATCCCTGTCTCACAGACAAAAGCCACCCCAAGAGTAAAAGCATTTTCGTGAGTGGCTCATAGTTCTCTTCCACTAAGATGTTTTTTTTTTCCGGTGTGATTGAAATCATAATCCATCATTTCTGGAAAATATCAGAGAGCGTATTGCATATTGTGGTGGGGTAGCGTAGAGGTGTTGGGGGGGTGGGGGGTGGGGGGGGGTCACCGGCATAATGGAAACTCAGTGAAACTGGTTGAGAGGACGCGTCTGACATTTATAAACCTCCCTTTTATGGGGCCATTGACTTTGCTATGTTTTGCCAGCTTGTTAAGGCCAACCGAATCGATACCCCCCCTCCGCCCCCCTCTGTACACCCCTCCCCCCCCCCATCCATCCCCTGGGCTGAGGCCAAGGCAAGGGGGGTGAGGGAAGGCGGTTTGTTTTAAGAATCAAACTGGAATCGAATAGGTCCCGAAGAATCAAAATTGATTTCAAGCTCCGTTGAGACACGCGGGCTAAATGACAGGTGCATTGCAACAGCCAGCCCCCGGTGCCGTTTCACCGCATCAAAGGCAGCCGCACCGAGAAACAAAATAAATAAAACAAACAGACGGATTTGAACGCTTGTTTGCTTCCTGTGTTTCCGTGCGAGCTTGCCGGAGATACGCTGGTGTCAGCACTTTAGAATCTGGTTGCTGAGAAACAGATCGCTCCGAGCGTTTGCTGGCTTTGAAGAGAGGAGAGAGAAAGAAAGACAGAGAGATAGAGAGAGAGAGAACCACTCCACACTCACACACAGCAGTGTAATAAATGAAAATGGAGTATTTTATATTTGTCATTGATCAGACAAAGCTGATCCAAACTCAGCAAGATGAATTCACGAAGAAAACTTCTGCCCAAGTATTTGATTGTTTGTCAATGTTCAGGACCAATGCTGGTTAAAATCCTGGAGTTTGAAAAAGATGGCAGGTGTTTGAAAAAGTGGACTTAAATAAGAAACAGCAGAGGCGGAACCTGTTGAGACATATTCCGCTGTCCTCTGCTTGCTCAACCTATCAGGTTGCGGCTTTTTCAAAATTAAGACCTTCAGAGGAAGCCCCCCTGGATCACTGTACTTTAGCCAATGAGGAGTCTCAGCTACCTTCCTATCACTGGACTCCCTTTTAGAGAGTGAGATAACAAATATGTGATTTGAATGGTCATAACTGAACATTCTGATGCTGATGTCACAATCACTACTGGTGGTAACTGAAAGCAATGTAATTCTAGAACACTGACTTAGAATTTTGAAGAAAGAAAAAAAAACCTTCCACAAAAACTTACTCTTCAAAGGGTTAAAAAATGCAGTAATCTGAAATGTAAGAACTTGTCACTTCTTCAACTTGGGCATAGTTTAAACAAAACGTAAACTATGCCCATTTGCACCCCTGGGTGCCAGTGGGGTGAATGACTCAGATGGGTCATACTGTGGCAGGCATATCGCCGTGTGGGTATGTGTGGGGAGGAAGATGGCCTTTACACAAGAGGGACGCTGACTGTTACCTTTAGAATGTCTTTGAATGGAGAGAGAAGCAGCCATTGTGGGCTGTCAGGTGACTCATGGCACTGACACATTTTGTACTCTGCGCTGACCTATGCAAGAGATGACTCAGCTGCACGTCCACAGTAAAATGTCCAGTGTTATTTCAACTCTAACAGAGTTCATATGTGTCCAGTTAATTCAACACTGAACGTTTTACTGTGTGGAAGCTAACTTTCTCCTCCAGTGCAGCAGCTCTGTCACTCAGCTGATGGTCTTCAGAC
Organism: Anguilla pacifica; assembly: GCA_039654925.1. Lineage (NCBI taxonomy): Eukaryota > Metazoa > Chordata > Actinopteri > Anguilliformes > Anguillidae > Anguilla > Anguilla pacifica. The sequence goes on from CM077288.1 coordinate 63,224,049, forward strand.
CACTGACAGCCACCCCACTGCGCTGACATCGCCTGAACTCTCCTGACCTGAAGGGGGGTGTCACAGAGACGGGAGAGGTCGATGCATACAAACACCTGCTCCAAATTGGCAGAAAACCATGCATAAAAAACCGCATAAAATTGATTAAAAGTGGTAACTCTCAGAGAAGTTTTTCAGAAATACGTTTTTCTTTCCCTCCTAAATCCTCCGTCCTCTCTCTCCACTTCCCTTCAGTGCTCTAAGCTCCTGTCAGCTGCTCCTCTGCTCTTCATCCCAGACATGAAACACGCTGGTCAATAATATTTCACTGATCTCCCCTAGCGCCTCTCTTTCTTCTGTCTCTCTCTCTTACGCACAGACACACACACACACACACACACACACACTCACACACACCAGCACACACACACACGCACACACACCAGCACGCACACACACGTCCACGCACACATGCTCACACACAGAGACACACACACACACACACACACGCACATACACACACACACACACCAGCACGCACACACACACACACACCAGCACGCACACACACGTCCACACACACATGCTCACACACAGAGACACACACACACACACATGCACATACACACAAACACCCATGCACGCACACACACGCACACACACACACATACGTGCACACATGCACGCACACACACACACCCACATACCTGCACAACCACATGCACGCACGCACACACACACACACACACACGCACACACACACGTACACACACACTCCCGCTCGCACACACGCGTGTACACACACACACACACAAGCACACACATGCACACACACACACACACACACACACACACGACGTACACACACACACACACACACACACACTCCCACACGCACGCACGTACACACACACGCACGTACACACACACACACACACACACACATCGGGGCAGGGTGGGCTGGGCATCGAGGCACTCAGGAGCTGGGCTCATGTTTGAGGGTTCAGCCAAATGTTATCAAACCGCAGAGCCCTTGCCAAGGGAGAGTCGAGCTACACTAGTCCGCAGCCAATCACGTCACTGATAACATCAACAGCTGTCAGAGGCCCGGACAGAGACAGCTGTCTCGTAAAAAACCCCAGACACCTGCGTTCTCTGACTCACTGTCAGGCGCTGTCTCTCTCTCTCTCTCTCTCTCTCTCTCTCTCTCTCCTGCCATCACTCTCATCGTCGTGATTGGCCTGTCAGACCCTGAACAGCTGGGGAGGAGATTTATAAACTGATGGGGGTGGGGGGTGGGGGTGAGGGGGGGTAGGGGGTCTTCGGAATGTTTGGCGGGGTTTGATGGCGGGAGGCCGCGGATTTGAGTCGCCTCCAGCCGCGGCTGGAGCGAGCAGCCGTTAAGGATTCTCCTCCTTAATTAACCCACGCTCGTCTTTCGCAGCGTTCCCGCTGACACAGAAGAAGTGCATTCTGGGTACGAGGGGGCGTCATCCTCTGGCTGGACTCGCTAAACAGGCGGCTGTCGCGATTATGGCGGTTATTACCCGTGTTATTACAGCTTTGACGAGATGAGAAAATGTAGTAATAAAAATGTTATTACCTGCCAGTTACAAAGACAGCACACTTTTAAAGTGTCAGTATCCTACGCCATACATTTTCTGAGCTTTGAGCTTTATAAAAATCAGATAATAATCATATTTTCTGAAGAGCCACATCACTCAGATGCCTCACCTTTCCATTGCTCAGTGTGTCGGTCAAACCAGGACATTCCACAGTGCTTTCAAGGTGAAATTTCCACGCTCAGTGCAGCAAAAGAACGCTTCCCCACCTCAACTGCTAAAACAGTCTTGAATCTACTCTCAAGATTCCAGAAGGATCTTTCTTTCAACTGCCATTGGTTCAAAAAAAAAAAAAAAAAAAATGTAGCTGCAAGCAGCAATGCGGGGCACTACGAACATGTCCAAGCTGGGTAAATACTAGGCGAAGGAGAAAAGAGTCCAAGCGGCATAGATTTCAGGATTTTGGACAATCTACATACCCGTGTGTGAGACAATGCAACTTGCGGTTCATGAGAAACATTACTTTGAAACATGAATGTGCATTAGAATAAAGTGCTAACTTTGCCACGCCAGAAATTATGCAATTTTTAACGAAACGACTTGTCCTTATCACCCTTGATGGAGAGAATACCCAAGAGTACACATGTGCGATGGTGACAGAATCAGGTAAAGCGTTCATGAGAAGATGAGTTTTAAAGTGTTATACTAGCATACTAGCAAAATTTCAAATGCCTGTAATTTCCTTGTTTTTTTTAGATATCTGCAACTGCGTCGACATGGTACAACATGGTAGTGTCCTCTTCATGCCCAGTCCATTTCAAGTCCCTAGATTATTGTTTTAAAAAGTTATAAGCACTTGAAATTTGCATTATATTAGCATTAGCATTAGCTTCCTTCCAAAATTTCAAATGCTTGTGATGTGTGTTCAGGGCCTGACTGCCAGCTGTTAAAACAGTAACCAGATCTCCACAGCACACACACACACACACCAAGGTGAATACAAAGGGAAACTATGCGACGGTAATGGTGCCTTGCCGGTAAATTGTAACATATTTTGGGCCGGCAAAACACCTGATGGAGTAGCGTTTGCTGCCGGGAGAAGTGAGCGGTGAGTTATGAGCAGAAACGCACCACTGAGGTCAGCGCATTGGCCGCTTCCCATCCCAGGGCTGTGTGGAATCAACAGACGGAAGATGGAAGGCGGCTGGTCAGCTTCCACTTACTCATGGGGTGACATAGCTCAGGAGGTAAGAGCGGTTGTCTGGCAGTCGGAGGGTTGCCGGTTTGATCCCTCGCCCTGGGTGTGTCGAAGTGTCCCTGAGCACCTAACTCCTGCTCCAAGCAGGCTGATTGGTACCTTGCATGGCAGCCTTTTGCGGTTGGTGTGTGAGTATTTGTGAATGAGAGGCATCAATTGTAAAGCGCTATATATAAATGCAATCCGTTTACCGTTCATCACGACGTCCTGCGGATCGCTCCCGGATCGCAGCGCTAGGAGAGACGTCATGGGAAAGAGGGCGGTGCCAGGTACCGTCACTCACGGTTTTGTGACCAATCGGAGAGTGCTGAACGATAAGGCAGACTTCAAAGTCGTGAGAGTGCCCCTTTTTTGTGCATAATAATGAGGCTTCCCTAATGACTGTCTGGCTTGTCTGAGAAGATAATATTCCTCATTGATTTCTCCTCAATATCTGCTGGAAAAAGTGCATTAAAAACCCTTTTGAGAAAACTGCATTTTTAACAAGAATGATTATTGAGCTGTCAGTCCTGTCAACCTACTCTGTATAAAAGGTTAATAAATAAATAAATACACAAATGTTACTCAGATACTGTGTGAACACAGTGATTGCTTTAATTCAGTTGTAACAGATGTCGGCCCTGGTTGGGAAATTGCATAAAAGACATTCACTGGAAGATGATATTTTCCATACTGTACATGTTTCATACTGTATTTGCCTGAAATAAAACAACAAAGGCTAAACAGAGAAAAAGAAAGTAAAATTAGTCATAGAAGTTTCCTCCAGTATTCTTAATTTGGCATCTGGGAGAGCTTTCCCCAAAACAATGGCTTAAAAAAAGTAAGCATCTGTTTCTACTTGCACTCAGTGGTTTTTTTTTTTGGATGGGTTTGTCCCGTGTACCTGAGGTAAGCACTTAGGTTACCTAATGCAGTTCGCAGTGTTGAGGGCATATCCTATTTCTATCAGCAACCCCTATGAGATATGGACCTGACACTACAGAACAGAGCTGTTGCAACACAAACGTCCCTCTGCCTTTCTAAAAAGTCAGAAGAGACTCTTTTAGCGTGCCGGATTAATGAGACTGCGCTGGCATTGTTCACACAGTCGAAGACAATCACACAGAAAAAAAGAGAGTGACACAAGCTCGCAGTTTGAAAAACAGTCTCGGAATAGCAAATGTCTCTGGCAGCGCCCGATGGTTTGTGATTCATCCTCTCCGGAACGTCCTTCTCTTTTTGGAAATTATCGGCAATAACAAATGACCTCGCTTACCGCTCCCATGGTGTGTGGGACCATCAATTACGAACCAATACAATACAACGCCTGACAAAGAAAGATGATCTCAATCATCTCAGTTTTCTCCAGCATTACACAGTTTTGCTAAAAACATGGGCTACAGTGTACTAGAGTTCCAGAATAGGTTCTGAGTACAAAGGGATGTAAACATTGCCAATAACTGTCTTCTAATGTACAACACGTAGATGCCTGAGGTATTCACAGAGACTTTTGAAGACACGCCAGCTGAAAACATCAAGCTCAGTGGCACCTATTGCCATTACTTTAATGATTGATTCTAACTGAATCAATGACTGATTCTAACTGAATCGATGACAGGTTCTAACTGAAACAATGACCGATTCTAACTGAATCAATGACAGATTCTAACTGAATCAATGACCGATTCTAACTGAATCAATGTCCGATTCTAACTAAATCAATGACTGATTCTAACTGAATCAATGACCGATTATAACTGAATCAATAACCGATTCTAAAAGAATTAATGACCGATTCTAACTGAATCAATGACCGATTCTGATTGAGTCAATATGTCTGATTCACTTACTGATAGTATGTCCCTTGTCCATGGATATGTAAAAGGCTGTGGAGGTTTCAGCCGAACATTTTTTCCGTCTGCTTTAAAAAAAAATGGATTAAAAAGGTTGGTTTCTTTCCATAGTAATTTATATCCAACTAAATGTTTTCTTTTGTTTTGACTGGTACTCAGCGAAACACCCAGCTGCTGCCACGGCAACACGTCGTCGGCGTGCCATTCCCTGGCGCCTGCGAGGAACCCACAACAGTCGCCCCCGTGGGCGAGGCCTAGCCCGCGGGTTACCGCCGCCGTGCGGTGACTGACCTCCAAGGCTATGGCGCCGGGGCGCTACGGCTCGCCGAGCCGTCCAATGACGGGCCTGGATCGCCCCGCGCGTGATTAGCGGGCTGTCGGGCCGCCGCTCGTACGCCGGCCCCCTCGAGCGATTCTCAGAGCTGACGGCTGATTGGCCGAGCCCCGGGGGCACAGCTGAATAAGCCCCCGATAATTTCATTAATTGGAAATTTTTTAAAAAAGTGGAGTGGGAGACTGAAATGGCTGGTGGAGGGAAACAGAGAGCGGCCAGCCAGAAGAGGACAGAGGCCTGCTTCCCTTCAGCCTTTTGTTTACTCCTCCCTGGATCAAGGGATCAATACAGACAGGACAGAGAATCAGACACCTGCTCCAAAATATTCAAATCTCAGTCGTAAAAATGCTGGAGTAGGCTGAAGCGTATTGTTCATACACCTGTTTGGCCCACACACAAACACACGGACACATTTGCATGCTCGCATGCACGCACACACACACACACACACATACATGCATGAACAAACGCACACACACACCCCCCCACACACCGAAATACACATAGACAAACACCCACATGCATGCTCGCACACACACATACACACACATTTTCTTTTAATTAAGGTTGTTTCAAACTTTAAAAAAAATAATGTAGAAAATTGTGGAATGGACAGAAAGGTTGTAATTGCCACTGTATAAACTATTATTTTCAGATTCTCTGTAATCACACGGTAAAACAGCATATTCCTGTTTTCCTTCTTTCAAACTGTGTTTTTGCTTGATTTTCATTCTGTGATGTGTGAGTGTGTCATTATACACTCCGCAGTCTATTTCTGTCTGACTGGGGGGGGGGGGGGGGGCAGAGCATTTTGGGAGAGATCAAAGGTTCCGTCGGTAGATGAGGTGGTTTGGATCAGTGTCTAACTGATATAATTCATAAGCAGAGTAATGCGGGAAGAGTATGATGGACAGGTCCGCAGGCACCATGCTGG